>BMAO01020892.1:0-441697 GCA_019973975.1 Trichonephila clavata | reverse complement strand
CTACTTTTTGAATTTTTCAGCTTCATTTTATGATATTTTAACTTCACATTAAATTTTTAAAAAATTCTTTTAAATCTTAAACTTCAAGTGTCATAAGCTAAATTTCAAAAATCTTCTTAATACTGGGCAATAGCTCAGAACATTATAGTCACTTAAATACTGCGCTATTCGAGATTGTAGAGCCTGACAGTGCTGCAAACGTATACCCCAACAAATAGAATATTTTTTTTCTGTAAAAACATTGAAAACCTAATTAAGGTATCCGACTACTGCGACAACTTTAAAAAAAAAATAGAGACATGGGGATTTTGTTTTGTTGTTTTTAGATTTGCTTAGAATATTTTAAGAAAAATATGCTAAAATTAAAAAGAGAAAAAGAAATTATTATTACTAAAATGAGAAAACATTGGTAAAAATTACAAAAAATAACATAAACGCGGCCCATTCTGTACCAAAACTTTTTGAACGAATTTTCATTCTGATGTGTTGCTATGTTATTCATTTTTGAAATGTACTTCAGGATAAGAGATATTTTAATTTTTACAAAACCTAGAGCACTTTATCTTATTTATATGAAATTGCTTACAAAAAGTCATTATATTAACATAAGGGACTGTAAACTTTGTAATAAAACAATGATTGATAAATCTGAAGGTTAAAACACTTCTACTGTTATACAGAGCATACACAAAAAATTTCAGTTAATTAGTTTCAAAACTTTTTGAGCAATCGCTGCCCCGTTTGAGCATTTTCAAAAAAAAAAAAAAAAAAAAAAAAAATTCACATTTTGAGTAAAACGCGTTTTAAAGTATGACATCTTGCTTAAAGTAATGACATCTGCTTTTACTAAAACATATGTAGTTTTTGTTCTAGTGAACGGAAAATAATATTTATAACATATATATATATATATAATAAATAAAACTTGGTATATTTATAAAGCTAATAAGATGGAGTATAAAATAAAATCATAAAGAAATTTGTCAATTTTTGGCAAAATTCTCAATTTAGGGTAGTCGGATACCTTAAATATTGTGTGTTTATCAACTTTCACAACATAAGTGTGTGACATTTGAAATTTAGGTGAGAGTAGCAATTTATAAAAAATACGGTCATGGATATTCCTAGTAGTAGAGTTCTAGTAAAAAAACAACTGTTTAGGATCGTTTTTAGTGAAAAAAATGCCTGATTGACATTTTTGAAGTATTCTATGAAGTTTCTTAAATTTAACCATCATTTGTAAATATTATCAATAAAGCAACATATTTATCTTACAGGTTGATGAAATTAAACTATTTTAGGCTATCTCTCATTCATGAGACTATTACAGTCCACTGTCTCTTTTTATAACAAGGCACTTTACACGAGGCACTCTTGTCTTCATGTGGGCGTCACACAAGTGTTACGTATTTAAGATGATATAAGGATAATATTTACAAAAAAGAACAGTTTTTAAAATCGACTCGTTTTTTTTAAAAAAAAACTGACACTGTTTAATATTAAAAATTTCAAATAGACAGAAAAATAATATGCCATTAATGCAGTGCTATTTATCATGTATCCTATTATTTTTTTCACGGAAATTTTTATTTTCTCGTAAGAAAAACTAGCTGAAAATTCTTCCACATAGGCAAAAAAAAAGCAATTTTAAAAATAATTTTTCAATCCACTAAAGAACAAATTAGAGCTTGACAAGAATATTTGCAAACGTAAATTTCTGAAATGTACAGATTAAAAACAATATATTATTTTTACTATTATTTCCCGTAAAGAGAGAAAATATGTCTAAAAAGTGAATTCGAATAATTCAGAATTTTAGAATAAAATGCATAATTTACGCTTAATTAAATAGAATTATTTATATCCAGAAACACGATGTACTTCTATATTTTCATAAAAATCAGGATAAAATACAATGATATCATTTTACTAAATTTACAATAAAAGTACGAATTACAATATTTTTAAGCATGTAAAACTCTGAAAAGCTTATTACCATATCCGTTAAAATGCATTACTTATTTATGTGAAGGTTCCATTTTTAATACAAAGATCTGCAATCACATCAACGCGACAAATTTTTCAAAAAGTAAGAAGAAATATTGCTAGAGAAAGACATTTCGTTTAAACAACTTCTTTGATAACATCTGTATTTACGAGCAACGAAATTAGATCTAAACATTCAGAGACCTTTTCAGACAAAACCTGCCATGAAACGAAAGATGTGTTCGTCTGGGTGTTTTGTATTTTCTCCTGAATCATTTGAAAGGAAAGACACAGATAGCAATCTGGCGCGTACAAGGAAATTGCATCTGACTGTTTTAGGGAGAGACGACAGAAGAAATAAAAACACTTCTGGATGAGTCTTGAAATAAGATATAAAGACTTCTTATAACAAACCTTTTGAAAACTGCCACAACGTTTGGCATGCAATATGGTTTCATGATACAGTTTCACGGCTTTCAGTGAAAAAGAAATATTCTAACATAACTGCAGTTGAACATTTCCTGATATTTTCTAAATATTTAAGCAAATATTCAACTAATAATTTCATCACGTACGTTAATATGATTGATTTGATACAATGTACGGTTTTACAATTGTTTTCCTCATAAAAATAATTAAAAATAAACCCTAGATTTCAGGATAAAACGTATTTTTTAATTCGTGAATAAATAAATATATACAATTGATTATTCATTCAAGCCACACTCAGAAGCAACAAGAGGGCTATCGGTGAAGGATTTCGTAATTTTGAGCCCCGGTCAACTGATATGGACGATACAGGAGCAGGCATTTCACTCTTCAAACTTCCACATTACACTAACATGATCAATTTGAATTTCTACAGATTTAACTTGCATCAGCATCTCTATACGGCGCGTCTTTAACGAAATTAGGATTCGAACCACTATTGAACAGGAACGACGTTGGGCATGAGTTCATAATCATGAGTAGACGTAGGACGTAAAAAGTGATGCTGTTTTTCTTATATTGAAACAATTTACGTATTATTCCGTACTTAAAATACTATAAAGTATAACGCTGGCTTCCTTAGAACCTTGCAGGATTTTTGCAAATATTGTATACCTTCTCACTTACGTATTAGAGAAAATATTAATGAAAAAATTATGTTATCATTTTATCAGATGAAATTAACAAGCAAAAAATTAGAAAAAAGAAGCAAAAACACAAAAAGAAAATTTTTATTAACAAAGAGAAAACATAATATAAGCAATTACATGACGCAGAAATGCAGATTAGGCTTGAATCCACACAACAATGATTGTTGCAATAAGGCGATTTACAGAAGGCTCCTTGAACCTGCATATAGGATGGAAATAGTAGATTCAGATTCTTTGTGCAACCATATGACTGGGATCCCTTGAATACATGCCCTGCTGACTTAAACTGTATTTCTTTGAATGTTGTTGACAGTGCCTTTAGAAACTGTTTTATCGTTCTTAATTTTATTGAGCTACTCGTCGACTTATGACAGAAAGATCGGAGATGGGCACAGAATTTAAAAAATAGAAGGCTCCTTCAAAATATTCTCTTAATAGCATGAATACTGTCTTAATATTCAAAATATTGTCAAAATTCTATCTTAATAGCAAGAATATTCTTATACTAGCAAGAATATTGTCTTATAATAGCAAGAATATTGTCTTATAATAGCAAGAATATTGTCTTATAATAGCAAGAATATTGTCTTAATATTCAAAATATTGTTTTCAAATATTGTCAAAATATCGTCTTGTTTTATAACTGATCTATATTTATGTTTATTACAGCATATTTATTTACCAAAATGCCACAGAAAGTCTTCCAATAAAAATATTCATGACATTATTTTGAGACCTATCTCTTATAAATCAAGAAAACTTTTACGAGAGTCTAACACTCACCGGATATTTTATCATAACTGAAAAATGAATTTGAAAATTCTGGCTGCAATCCATTAAAAATTACTTCTTAATGATGCGATATATCATCATATAAAATTATCAGTCTTTATCAGGACACGGAAATACAGTTAGAAAAATAGAATGGTTTCTTGTGTTTTTTTTCTTGTATGAGTTGACTCCTGCAGAAAATTGACACCTGTTATAAGAAAAAAAAAATTATTAGAAATCAGACAATGATGTGGATTCTACAATATATTGAACACAGTCTGAATATATAAATACAATAAATTAATTATATAACTATTTATATTTGAAAATTTAGAAAAGAAATCTAACTATATATATTTTTCAATATAGTATACAAGTTAAAAATATTTTACAACGCAGCCAAATGTAGTATATGAAAAATCCATATTTGACAAGACCGAAAAGAAAATTAAATTTCGTTTCATGAAGTATGCATTATTTTGGAAATATATATATATTCTACGCATAGTTTTAAAACCGGAGAAAACCCTGCTTCAATAGTTAATATTGTGAGTGCAAAAGGATATTAACTCTTATATTCCTGTTTTACAATTTAAAGGAAATTTTCATACAACTAATTTATTTTCAATTAAATGGATTTTTCTATTCTTTTAAAAATTGGCTGAACTGTACAAAAATTAAACACATATAATTTAACAAAAATAAAATAAATAAGGTACACTTACTTTTTTTGGTAAAAACGTTCGGTTTCCAATCTTCGTCAGGAAAATCCAACGCAGTCCAAATGTTGGAACTTTGAAGAGAATGAGGAGACCCACAGAAAAATACTAAAAACTTACTTTAAGCTCAGAGATATACAAATTTTCCTATACTTAGATAATATTACTTCCTAAAAGATTTCAGCTTTTTAAAATTATTTGACAAAATTTTATAAATAAAATACCTTGAAGATATACATTTTAAATTTAAATGAGATGTATTTTTACTCCCTTTGTTTCATAGGTAGAATATTAAAAGAATTTTCTGATCGAAAAACAGGTTTATGTATACACAGAAAATTTTATGTCCCCATATCATTTTTAAGTCATTTACATCAATAGGTTCTATTTGATCATCAGTCAAACGGAAGCGCGCTTCATTAAGGTTTCGCGTAACAGAATTATAATAAAATAAATCTATGTTTCAAAATCATAAATGCAAAATATCCTTATCTGCTGCTGTATTGAAAATTTTTAACACGAATTAATTTACAATTTTATTATTTTAAGAAATAATGCTTTGAGATTTATTAGAAACATTATTTAGTAAAACTATGCTAGTATCAACCATAAGGAATAATTTGTTCCATTTTAATATCACATTTTGTTTTTCATTATGATTAAATATATTTAAAATTTCTTTTTAATTTGAAAGCTTAGAATTCAGCATTATCATTATAATTTTAATTTCGAAATCTCGCATTTTTTTTTTATACATATTTTGGTGTAAATAAAATATTAATGAAGATAAACTAAACCGAATAAATGGGAAAGAAAACTAACATATATACCACAAAATAAGTTAAACATATGTTTAATAATCAGCAAGATAGAGAGAAAGAGAATATTGAGATTTTGAAAATAATGCTTTCATTTTTTATTGGACTCGATTTACTCTACATGCATAATGTATGTAAAAAGAGAATTAAAACATTAACACAAAATTAAATTATATCTGTGCTAATATAAATTTATTTTTAATTCTTTAAATTTTTTGTGAAGTATTTGCGAATGCAAAATCAAAGATATGAAATATACTGAAAAATCAGAGCTCTTTTAGATAATTAATACTTTAAAGTAATTAAAAAATATTCTTAACAATATACATATACAAGTCCTTTTAAAATACATAACTGTTTTTAAAAATGAAATAACCGTTTTAAAAATTTTTTTAAAGTCTTGAACAAAAAGCATAATAAATAGAAAATGATTTTTTTATAGATATGTGTGGTTTTTAAATGATTTTCAGATACCTTGAACACTCTTAATTCCAAAAACAGTATTTTACTCTTTTTTGGAATTTATAATGAATTTTATGTGAAATTTTTTACTTTAAATTTTTGTTTAACGCAACATAATCTGCCATTTTTCTATTTTAATCGGTTATGCTATGTTTAGTCTTTTAAACTTAATTTTGTATTTTTATGTGTAAATATCTTTATATTATATATATATGTTTCAGTTTTTCAGTTTAGTAAAATATATCTTGATTCTCAATTTCATCTAAAATTGTTCAACTGTGCACTGCATTAAGTGAATTATATATATAAAGCGTGAGAGAATGGATTAAGAAAATAAGAATTTTCAGAGAGAGAAAGAGAGGTAGAACTGTGTGAGAGTGAAATTAGAACAGTTTTAAAAAGGAGATTTTTTTAGATTTTTTCCATCTTTTATTATCTAAGATTTTTCAAAAAAAAAAAATATTGTTTTCTTAAATTAATACTCAGGAAGTTCACATTCATCGAAAAATTAAAACATACATACGATTAAAAATTCTTTAAAATTACTTTCCATCTCTCAGTAAATTAGGAGAGGGAGTGCCAACTCAGGTGACGTCTTCGTCACTTGACCATGGTTCAAAATTACGAGGTCCGTCGCCAAAAGCCCTCGTGTAGCTTAACAGTGCGACGTTAATGTTCACTCACTCACTCATCTCTCAATAAAAATAGAAAACTTATAAAAAATGATTTAATACGAAAAGAAAGTCTCATACTTTTTGTCATAACTATACTTTTTTTTTTGGAAGTTAATTTTTTCCCTTTTAATACACACACACATGCTCCACTATCATTAAAAATAAACAAGAAGATCATTAGAGATAAAACCCCCACGCAAGAAAAAAAATGAATGATACACATTCTCGAGAAGAGAAGATAGTTAATTTCCAAAGTTAATACTTTTCAATTTTTTTAAACATGTTCTCTTCCTAGGAATCATTTAACTATTAAATATTTTTATTAAAGTTCAAAAACTAGTTCCCTTTTTACTCATACTTTGAAAGTGAATTTTCGACATTATATAATCTCATTTATCTCGATACTATATTTAAATATGTCGATACTATATATGTACTATATTCAAATCTCCAGGCATGCAGCTCTGAACAAGAAAAGCAGGGGGGAAAAACCGACATTTTAATAAATAAAATCATATAAAATTCGTTACAAACACTTACCCCCTCCTAAATCTTCTAACCAAGTCTTCCCAGTTATTCTTCACCAATTCATTCGATATTCAAAAAAAAGAGAAGGGGAATTCGGTGTACTCACCGTTAATATTCTAAGCAAGAGTTTAAACGTCTGTTATAAATATCTCAAATAAAAAAAAAACTATAATGTGAAATAAATATATGTTGTGTTTTACGGAAACTTTTCTATTTTCTTTCTTTTTATTTAAATATATTCATAGGTAGAAATATAAACATCTAATAAGGTGATTAGGTTTCATTTAATATAAATTGAATCTCAAATCTGTCATATCGTTTTGTGCAAATTTTAAACTGAAAAAGATTTTTTTAAAGAAATGTACTCGTAACTATCAATTTAACTTTTGTATGAGCAGATCAAAACTTTGGCCGTGTTTAGTTAATTATTATTATGCATCACTGCCTTTTTTCAATATAGTTGATATAATCTCAGATATCTTTGATTATATCTATGGACAAAGAAAATAAAAATTATATATATATATATATATAAAACAACAGAAATTGAAATTTAATAAAAATTGAAAAATTTTGTCTTTAATCATATCAATTGTTGTAAATATTCACTTAGTTCCATTCGAGTTCCCATTTCCATTTTGCAGAGAACATTTAATTTACTAGGGAAAAAAATGTGGAAGAACAACTCATTCGTATAAAAATATACCTCTATGTAATTCTAACGCGCTAATTCTATTCGATGTAATGTGGATCTTTTGATTTTTAGCAACAATTAAGAATAATAAGTTGGTTTCAAAACAAATAAAACACTTGGATTACATTTTTCCTCATTTAAATCAGGAATCGATTGAGGCCCATTGTTGAGAAAAAAAATATTACGAAGAAATTCTACTAGAGTATATAAAAACAATGAAAATCTTATTCCAAGAAAATGATAAAGTACAAATGCCATTTTTGTATCAACTTAACATGATTACAAATATGAAATTATTAAATTTGTACAAACAAACCATTTTCACCCTTTAAAAAAATTACATTTAACGATTAACATAAAATTTTGCCCAAATGCAACATCTTTTCCTTTTGATTCTTATTTATTTCAAACATGATACTTTTTATAGTACTATTTAAGGGTTTTTGTGTGAAAAGAAAACTCATTCTCCATATAAAAAGCAAGAATTAAGTCTTTGAAAATCTTAATCAACACAACACACAACCGAGTTGCAGAAACCTAGAATTCTCCAAAGTGAGATGTGGATGTGATCCCTCAGGAAACAAAGCAATTCACGCGCACATTCCCCAAAATTGCGTTCATACCTCATTATAACTCCTCCCATACAAACGCGTTCAATTATTAATAATTTACTGGCAATCATTTGGATGAACTAGAGAATCCCTATAGGACCAAGCATGCCGATGTGTGGCGCTCTTCGAGTCAATCACGAAACACTCCAATAATGCAGTTCACGCTCAAAAGAATGCAGTAGATGAGAAGCTTGTAGATGCATTTCATAATTTCTCCTTCATCACGTTAGAGGAAGAACGAAGACCTATTTTTCAGAAGCGATTGAATAGAAAATGGGAATTCTACCTCTTCCAGTTACGAGACGGTACAGTTTATGTATTAGAAGATTTGAATGTTTATTAAAGGGCGCACGTAGACTAGAAATTTCCCAATTTTAAACTCACCTTAGCCAAACCCATTTCTGTTCTTTTTCTAATTTTTTGAAGTTTTGCTTTCAGCCAATTGTATGGGCCTTTGGTGCTCTCTTAAAGTTCAGCCGTTGCCCATTCCCTCCTACATTTTTTTCTCAAATTGCGAAGATTTATAGATCTTAACAAAAACGTCCACGTCTCAGTTTTTGAAAGATGTCATCATTCAAATTTAGATTACTTGTATGCAAACTTTACCCTGACCTTAACAGCTACACAAACGCTCCTTTTTTTCGTGAAGAAGGATGGTGAATTAATAGTTTTGCTGGACAGGTACACAAAAAGGTTAACAAAAATCAAAACATATCGGCAGTTGAGAAATAAGAGAAAAATAAAGTTGGGGAGTTATGAGAATTTCAGCTAACAAACCCTGTTCAAGAACTTAAGATATTTTACCAGGTGAGTGAAAAATTTGTCCTGGTTTAGCACAACAGGTGTTGCGAAAAGTATCACACACTCATTGTTTTTAATCGAATTTAAGGTATCCGACGACTTGCGACAACTTTTTTAAAAAAAATGGAGATATGGGGATTTTTTTGTGGTTTTCAAGATTTGTTTAGTACATTTTAAGAAAGATGTGCTAAATTAAGGAGATAAAAAGAAATCATTATTACTAAAATGGATAAAAATTTACAAAAAATAACATAAATGGGGGTCCATTCTGTACCAAAAGTTTATGAACAAATTTTCAAATCTGATGTGTTATGTTATTCATTTTTGAAATGACCTTTAGGATAAGAGATATCTTAATCTTTACTAAAACTAGAGCACTTTTTTTTAAATTATTTTTTTTATCTTAGTTATTATATGAAATTGCTTAAAATAGCAGTAATTATATTAACATTAGGGACTGTAAATTTTATAATAAAATAGTATTGATAAATCTGAAGGTTAAAACATTTCTACTATTATACAGAACATACACAAAAAATTTCAGTTAATTATTTTCAAAACTTTTGGAGAAATCGCTGTCTGCGTTTGAGCATTTTCGGAAAAAACAACAACAAAAAACGCATTTCGAGTAAAACGCGTTTTAATGTATGACATCTTGCTTAAAGTAATGGCATCATCTTTAACTAAAATATTTGTAGTTTTTGTTTTAGTGAACGGAAAATAATAAACTTGGTATTTTTATAAAGCTAATAAGATGGTCTACAAAATAAAATCATGAAAAAATTTGTCAAGTTTTAGCAAAATTCACACTTTTAGGGTAATTGTGTACTTTAAGTTCTAAAATTTTCAAAGATGCCTTAGAAAGTAGGCGTAGTACATAAACTTTGGTTGGAAAAAACATCAACAAGAAAACCTATTATATCTTGTGGGATTTCACTAATATTTAAAAAACAATTCTATTAATAATTCAATATATCATTTATACCATCTTTTTATTTCCTGTTTGTATATTAACAATAACTCTCATTCCCAGATGCAAGGGAATAAAGTGGTTAATTTCCTTCTTTTTATTTGAATTGCAGTTAGGGCAAATAGATGTTTTTCAGTCCCGTAGAATTCTTTATACGGAGAAAGTGAATGAAACAAAAGTAAAGTATTTCTACATTGTAACCCAATTTTTTTTTTGCCTCACTAATTTTATTTATAAAAATGTCTTATCAAAAGCATTTTTATTTTGAGTTGCGGTAATGAAGGCGTTTTCGAATGAATAATCCGCATGTGTCATTTTATTATTATTACATGCTTAAATGTAAAATTCTCAATACATATATGTATATATATTTCTCAAAAGCATAGTTAAAATTATTAAAAATAAGCGTTAAAGTATTAATAAAGCGGCATTTGAAAATACTACCCAAAGATAGCTAAACAAATTATATAATAATTATAAATTTCTTAACTATCAATTATGTAAGATAATATCTCAACATCAAAATAATATTTAAGAACAGTTATTCTCTAAAATAGGCGTATTACTTATTCGAGTGTAAGGTTATCTAAGATTTAAGATTTTAAATTGTAAAAAAAGTTTTAAATAAAACTCTTTAACAGATTTCAAAAAAAAAAAAAAAATGTTGCGATTAAAATCAATTACTAGAGCAAATATGAGTCAAATAAAATAAATGGACATTCATGAACAAAATAATATATAAAAAAGATTTTAGATAAAAAAAAACCTTGGAGCTAGAATAAACAGTCGAAAATCAAAAGAATACCAACGTTTCAAAAGAAAAAAAAATCGAATTAATTTATAGAGCAGTGATCTAACGTAAAAACATCACAAAGTTAATAATTCAATGAAGAGATGACAACATATATATAGGAATTGAATTCACACTACCTAAATCAAGTAAGGCTTTCATATGGAACGAGAAATTTCTCAGAAGTATTGTTTCCAACTCCCTCTCTATTCTCACATGAAACTTTCAAAGCTCTATCTCTTTCAATTAGTGAACAATTTTCTTTAATTGACATTCAAACTCTCACCTGCTGGTTCTCTAATAAGTATTGAAATTATTTCCTTTCTATGATCTTAACTATACTTTCTTAAGAGAAAGTATTGGTAAATCAATCTTGATTAAATGGAGGAAGAAGTTCGATTTACTTTCCTTCTTTTATACCGATGTTTAGGAACGGAGGAGCATTTAATGAAATCTATACGAGACCTGCAAGCCATCTATTTAATTCAATTTCATCTGAAAGGAACGTGCTAGAAGAACAAATTTTTGCTTATCGTTTTTACTTAACTTTTATTGTGATTTATTCTTTTATATTCATTCATTTCCGATGCATGACGATCCCCACATTATACGGGATTCGAGGTAACGATAATATTAAATTCTTATTTTTATGATGAAATTAATGTTATAAGTAAAATTCATAGTTCTGAGATAATTAAGAGGAAAAAGAACAATAAATATGTTTTTGCACATACTTATGCTGCAATGTTAAGCGTGAGTTATGTATGAAATTCATTAAATTCAAAGCTTACGTATCCCGATTATTTTAACAGCATATATTATAATTTATCAATCTGAAATAGCATATGTATATTTTGTTTCTAAAATTGCTAAAAAAATTCCGAAGTTTTTTAACTGAGAAAAGGGTTCTTTATATTACGTAATTTTAAATTATAGTTTACGTATTAAATTATAACTATAATTTTAAATTATAGTTATAATTTACGTAGTTAAATTATAGAATCAAAAATGAGCTGTATAAACAAATGTTATATTTAACAATTTATATCGACGGAAAAAACACTTTATTGTTGCTCCTGAAAATGCAATCTTGATATTCATATTTCATCTAGCATAGGATACAATAAAATTCCAATACAATTTTTGATAAAATATTGTTTCTTGTACTTCCTTCAAACTTTCAAAATTAAAACTTTAAAAAAAAACTTAAATAAACTTTAAAATATTTTTAGATTATTTATTTTTATTTCCATGTATTATATATTTGTTTCATATTATTCGCAGGGATAAAACTGGGAAGATAATTCTATGAAAATATCAATAAAAACTGACACGTTATCCCTAAATAAGGGGAATATATCTTTTTAAAAAATAACATTTCTTGAAAATAAAAATATGATGTTTAAAATAAAAGATGCTTTTTTCTAACCTAACTTGATATTTTTTTAGTTTAATAGCATAGATTTATCATTTTTCAAGTTATAGATACACGCCTGATGAGTTAAAAAACCTTTCTAACCTTCGGTTCCAAAGAGCGTAAAAACACGTCAACCAAAAGTACATTTACTATTTTTTCATGCTTTACGCATTTTTCTAAATTAATTTTATACGCCAATGTTCAAAAATTCAATGTACCACTTCCACAAACGGTCAAATTAAGGTGATCTTGCATATAAATAACATAAATTTTAATTAATACGACAATTTTTTAACAAAAAAAAAAAAAAATTAGCGACAGTAATTTGGAAAATGTCCAAACACCTTTCTATTCCACCATTCTGAAAATTAAACACTTTTTTATATCAATCAATATGTAAAAATAAAACAGACTAAACATAACAGAGAAGAATTGGTACCACACCAAACAAATTTTTCCTTTGTCTTTCCTCCAAATTAGCAAAATTATATTAATATATTAGCATATTTTTTAATGTAATTATAAGTATTGAATTAGTTAAATTTTCATGAATACTCATAAGTTGAAATTAACAATTTTTACTTTAAAAAATTACCCATAATTTTTAAATTGTAATTAGGAAAATAAAACTACTTTTATTGAAATGGATTGAAAAATACTATAATCGCTTTATTTTATAAATGAATTACTACTCTATTGCTTTTCTTGAAGAGTTATCATTCAATTATTTCTTTTAAAAAACTTTCTGAGATTGAAAATGCGTATTATCTAATAAAAAAGTATCGCAAATAGATTAGAAACAATTTAAGTTATACATTCAGAAATCTAGAAAGCTCTTTGTTCTTATACTGAATACTTGAAGTGAACAATTTTTTATTACTAAATAAATACTTACGGTGGTCAAAGTCTGTAATGATTCCACATACGATTTCTCCGTTTCCAGGATCTCATAGACCACATGAGTCCTCGTGTCCTACAAATAACAAAAATAGTAATTATTAGACTTGATTCTAGTGTCTTCTCAGTTTAAGTAATATTAATATAACTCGAAATATGTTTATTGCGATAATGAGAGAACGAAGTTATCAAACTTTAAAGATGTATCAATTGTTTGTGTAGGGAAAAACCCACTCATCAAAAAGAAAGCTTTTATTCAGACTTACAGATATGGAATAGTGCTTCATTATTAAATTCATAATATTGTCAGTTTTTAAAACGTAAATTCTAATAAAGAAATAATGTATAAAACTAACAGAACAGAAAATTAAAAAGAAAAAATGAATTGCAATAGATAATAAATGCATTCTATTGGCTCCAAACTTGTGTTGCAAATCTTTTGCATCGTAATTATCAACTACGACAGTTTGATGAAAAATAATTAATGGCTTTAAAATTTAAATGGCATATATTTAAATACTTATCCTTCATGCAATAATTTTGCAATATTTTATTATTTAAAAAATTGCGGTTTCAAAAAGCCATTTTGCTATCTTTGAATGAATCTCTAATTAAAAGTGTATATAAAACTCAAAGTAAGAGTGTTTTATGAAATCAATAATACAGAAGTGTACACTGAAGTATTTATATGAAAAGCAAATGCAATAATTTAGTGTGATGATGAAAAGAGATTTTTCGTTTTCATTCTTTTGAATCCATCTCAGAGAGTATGCATCATAAATGACACTCAAAGCAAATAAAACAGGTAAGAAAAATGACATGTTAGCATATCTTGAGGCAACTAATATTCTTACATTATATATGGTATGAAGAAGGTTGCAGTACGTCAAAAATTCTGAAATCAGGGAAGGAGATACTGTACGAGATTATAAAAGTTATGCGGAGAGTTTGTAATTTTCTGATTGCATATATTCTTCATATCATATAAATAATCATATATATATATATATATTTGATAAATATAAGTACATAGCTAGATATATATATAACTATTTTCTCTCTTTTTAATCTAAAAACTTTCAGGAGTGAAATTTTTTTGCAAGAACTTAACAATTGAAAAGCGACGCAATCCTTAAACTCTTCTTAGAGCTAAAATCGATAATATAGTCTACAAAATTAATCGATAGTTTAGTACTTATTTATGTACGACGATCATTAGCACATTTATGTTTTTACTGAAGAAACTAATCTATAAATAGCGGTTTCTTTTTATCTTTCCTTTTGTTATAAATTACTAAATAATACTTAATACACTTAAAATAATTATTCACATTAAAAAAAAACATTTCCGAGTTGTTTTTTCATATAAAACATTTATCACAGATGAAATAAATTTAATCTCCATTTATGGCGAAAGACAAAATTCTTAAGTAACTATTCAACGTCGAGTAAAAATTAACAAATATTAAAACTTTAAAGAATAATATTTTGGCAAATGGGTAGTTTTTAATTGATGAATATCGCTAAGAACATAAATCAAAATTTTATGCATAATATTGAAATCCATTCTTAAGCGAAAATTGAGAAAATAAAAGTAAAATAAGAGAAAAAAAATTAAAAATCTTACCAAAGCTAAATAAACGGTTGAAATACGGAAATCATTGATGAAATTGTATTTTAATCAACATAACAGAAATTAAATCATAATCATTTTGAATATAGGAACTCATGTTCACACACGTTTTAAATATATATATATATATATATATATAATGTGTAGCTTATATATATATAAGGTAAAAGTAACTCAGGAAAATTTAACCTATGTATGCTGTTTAAGCTTGAGAATTCGTGTGAATTCTTTAATAAAATCTAAGAAAACCATAACCATGAAAGCTGCAAAAGTTTTGAGAAGGACAAATTTTAAGTAACAGTGGTCGAAACAAACACTTTTGATTGGTTTATTGAAGGATCTTTATGAATAAAAAATAGACCAATATAGTTCATACTCTTATAGAAAATATTAATAAAATATAGCGATTCAACTAGCCTTACTAATAATGCATTAGATAAGCTTTTATACTGAATTCCAGTGGAATAGATCTCATTTGCCAATTAAAATGATATTATGCATCAATTTCAATAATCAGATCTCTTTCAGGACTTAAAAAAGAACCATTAGGAGCTTTCTCGGTTTGCGCATCTTAAGTAAATTGCATTAAGGTTTATGAAGCAAATGCACTATCGAAGGAGAAGCATCGATAACTGCCAAAGGCTTTTATCGCAAGCTGTCATCATAATTCTTCTTAAATACTAAGCGAAACTGCCATTATGTTTGAAACAACGTCCCTTTTAAGACCCAACTAACCGAGTCCCATCTGATGAAGTGTGAATTATCAGCGAGAATGAAGGAATAATGCCATTGGCGGCTTTCGTGAGAGTGGAATTTTCTGACATCCAATAAAAGCCTTTTCTGTGCCTTCGGAAATAAACAGAGATTATTCCGGAGGGAATTTACTGATGCTATGAAACGAGTTAATGCAGAAAAAGTAGCTGATCCGCATACGACATAAGCCATTCAATTTGGATGGCAGGAGTAAAAAAAAGGGCATTATCTCGTTTGTTGGGTGACAGCAAGCTGCTCGGTTAGAGGACTTATCCATTTTGTTGTTCCCTAAGCCAAAGGCATTCATTACGATTAGTGTCCGACAAGAATAAATGGTTTCGCGAAATGGATGGTTCGGGGGGATGTCTGTCACGGTAAATAAATTTGGGTAAGTAAATAACATTATGAAAAATAATCTGCTTGTTGAATTGAATTTAAATAATATCCCTCTAAGAAGATTTTGATTTCCATTTCAGCTTAAATGTTAGATTAGACAAATTCACAGGTTTTGATAGACAGCGTAGTAAGTTGTACAGAATCGTTTGAACAAATATTACGATTAGTGGTCACTCTAGTTATTTTTTATTGGATAATCATGAATAAACTACAACGAAACTTATTAATTTACGTAACTGATTTAGCAATCATTCGACTATTTTTGAAACAATACGATATTTATAGAATTCAATTCAATACTTAATTTCAAAAGGTCTTATAGTTATTCTGACAATAATTTCAACAGTCTGATCTAATCCTTTTTTCATAAAACTACATTTTTTTTACCCTTAAAAAATAGTGCATGCAATCTTTGTTAATCAGTTTTATGTACGAAATGCTTTGAAACTTTAAGAATTTCAAATCACATTTTCATCACGTGTAAAATAGCATTATTTTAACAATGAAATGTTTTAAAGTTTTTATTTAAAATGTGATTGAAGCAATGAATGACGAATTTGAGAGTTAATATTTTAATTTTTTTTCTCTAAAAACATTTTTTTCATGACACAGTATAAGGTGTATTTAATATTACTCAGTATTATTAGAAGATATCTACGAGTCCAATTCTAAGAATTAACACATGACCCATATATATTTATTGTTAAAAAATAACTTATTTAATTTCATGAGAAATGAATAGGCCACACGATTATAAACACTGTAATATATATAAAAAACATTAAGTCATAAAAATTAAGCTTTACATTATTTTAATTTGAGTACATATTTCCACCGTCATTGCAAGATCTTTTTTTTCTCCATCCGGTCTTTCTGTCGTCTACTATTTTTCAAGGGTCAAATGTAAACCAAAACCAAAACTCCTTCTAGAAGGAAGTTGAAATGCAGCGCACCTTCCACATAGTTAGGCAGTTGATTTTAATGCTCTTTTTCTAGCACTTTTGACTATAATATTGTTTACTATATATACCTTTATTTATATAAATAGGTTTTAAATTATTAGTATCACCGAAATATATATTAGCGTATGGTATAATCTTAAATAAAAACAACGAAAAAACCCACTGTTTAACTTCAGAAATTAAATTTCTTAAAGCGAAAATTCTAAAACATGATTTCAACAGAATCTTGAAAGTAATCTTCCTCTGAGGCAACATTATTATTAACATTAAATACAGGTATTGAATACTTTAAATTCAATATTTATTCCTAAGAATACGCAGAAACTAAACTATTCAACTTGGATTTCAAATAAAGAAATTCTAAATGTATTGCATTGCAGGGAAATTCATATTTCAAACTAAAAAAATTAAGGCTGTTGGATATTTATTTGAAATTTCTCTTCTTCAAAAAAAAGCGATACTTACACAATTTCCCTCCCCCAATTTCATTGGAAAGATAATTCTTGCAAGTTTTTCTGTTGCGTTAAAACTTACATTAAATTGAAAAAATGTGAAGGTTATAATAATTTTTTCTCACTTTTGTGATACCTGATCAATATTGTAATATTATTAGCAATTTTGTTCCATCGTCGAGCAAAAAATTCTTTACGACAAATAAAACAATTTTTAATCCCAAAATTTAGGAAAACTAATTTTGTTACTTTTATAAGCCAAAACAAGAATTATTAAATGATAATACAAAGATGAGAGAGAAATGAGTCGATAACAATTTGAGTAATTATTTAAAAAAACGATGAAATAGAGTTTTTCGAAAAATGTATTGCTGCATTATAAAAGAAGCCGAAATTTTAAATATATATAAATATATATATATATATATATTATATATATATATATATATATATATATATAATACAGCCTGGTGAGCAATAATGTGTGTAATACTTCTTTTTAAACTTCATTCATATACTTGTTTTATGATCTTTGACTTTAATATGTTACTGATACATTTTTCTAATTCTTAGTTTCCAAAACAGTGTTGTAAATTCAGTTGATGTTAAAACATTAGATACTGGTGTCTTAAATGAAATAGTTCTGGTAATCGAACTTTCATCTGTTATGCATAAACTACAGATTTGGTTAGCAAGATTTTTCTTTCTTTTTGAAATTGTTAAAATCAAGTAGATTACAAAAATATAACTATTTGTATTTTTATGATATAATAAACATATCACACATTTACCTCGATGTATTCAAATTTTCCTTGATGATGTATTAAAAATACAGTCGGATCTCCATTTTACGAATCTCTGTTTCGCCAATTTCTCTATTTTAGGAATATTTTCCTTGGACCAAGAATAAAATATATTGAAAGATGAGTCTCTATTTAACGAATTTTCTGCATAACGAATTACTTTTCGGGTTTTAGCGACTTCGTTAAATATAGGTCCACACAACTGTATTTCTTATCATAAATTCATACACTTTTGATACAAAAGTGATAGAAAAGAAAAGAAAAATAAACCCCACTTTTAAATAAAATACCACATTTTTAGAGATAACATAAAACCTTTATGAGCATTAAACTGCTTTTGAATTATTAATAACGTATATTCGACCATTTTATCACAAATTCCTTTTTTTAATGAAGTTATTTAAATTTATTTTTAGAAAATTTCTAATGTAAATCACATTAAATAAGACGTTTAAAACACAAGTTTAGAGAATAGTTTTAACTAAGTCTATACTTAAAAAAGTTTCAAAACCATTAAGTAAATCTTCAAAAATTAAATGCATTGTGATCACTCATTATTTCGTAAAAGATACAAAAAGAAACAAACACACAAAGAAAGAATAAAAATCGATTGATTACCGCATTGTCTAGAAGAACATTGTTTGTTCCCACAGTGAAACGTCTGCAGAAGAAGTATTTACGAATTCTTTCGGAGATCCAAGGATCGCTCTGAGCTCTTTTACTGAATCTTTTGAAGGGCAACATGATAGATAATATTTATATAATGGAGAACACACACTCTATAATATTTTAAATCAGTTCGTAAATTTCTGAACTATTCCGTACTTCAGATAATATTTTTCGGCAGATGTTAACCATAATATCACAACATGTAATAATTTAGAATTTTGTAGCGAAACGTTAACAAAAAATAGTGGCTCTATACTCATTTATACAACAAGCTGCTTCCTATAATATGATATATATAGTTGCTTTTATAACACTATATTCAATGTTAAATTGGAATTTCAAATACAAAAAGTTTCAAAATAACCGATTTAGAAATAAGTTTGCTTGCTTTAATAGACTTTTCAAATCGAGTTCAATTAAAAAGAATTTTTTTTTGTCCAAGCGAATTAAAAATGCAATTTTCGCCTAATGTCAAACTTTTGGGAGTGTAAAACTGCCGTATTCTAAAAACTAAGCAAATTTCAATATTATAACTGTTGTTTGTTAACTTTTGCACTTTCTTTTGCTTTTAATACTTCGAAAAGTACTTTAAAATAGGTAAACACACTCACATATACAATAACAAGTAATGCAGAAAAGACCTTCCAGTTTATTATCTCAAATATACTAGCACATTTTGTCACAGGGGCAAAATTTCAGAGATAAATATCAAGTTCGTGTGACAAGCTATAATTCGTTTTAACGTAGATCTTTTTATAAATGAATATACTTGATAAACAACGAAATAACTTGTTTTTGCCACACGAAAAATATCTTTTTATCGTTAAATTGCGGATGACTTTTTTAAGAAAAATGTCCTTTGGAATTACTTATAGCATTTAACACACCTTATACAAACTATTGAATAATTATTATGCCTTTTCTCAAAGTTGATGAGACAATTGAGTTATTTCTTATGGATATTATGTCACGTAACAGAATAATCACAAACTATACTCAGATGGGTTATGAGGTCATCAAGCGACACAACCAGGTTAAGTAATTGTCGTTTCAAGTTAAAAATAAATAAATAAACGTTTCACAACAAAACTCCTTTTGTAAGTCTAGATATCTGTACTAAGAAAACGAACAGGAAGGAAACTCGAAGTTCAGTTTCATCCGCTTCTTAAGTACTTCTTTTAAATTCAGTTATCAATAGCAAGATTCTTTTACTCCTAAGTGTCAGTTCAACGTTGTTTGAGAACGAGTTGGTAACGCCAAAAAGTCCAGAAACGTTCGTCTTAAGATGTGTCAAATCGTAGTTACAGGGGAAAAAAAATCAATTCTGTTTTAAGTATGTCTCAGCATAGAGTCGCCAGCTAATGATGCAGTGAAAGAAAAGCTATGATTTTTTTTTGTAGAAGAATTTCATGCACTATTTCGAAGGCATGCAATTATAAATATGTTAACAAACTTTAGTTGATTTTTTAAAAAGAATTGCAAGCAGATTCTCTCAATTTAGCGTATTCACGCTAATACACTATTAAAACACTAAGCATATTCATTTTAAACTCGCTGCTTATGAAGATATTTTATCTTCCTCATAAATGCTTTATTATAAGATAGGCAAGTTTAGATTTGATTCTTTTTTAATTTTGCACTCTGAATTAAATCATAATCACATAAAAAAATTCAGTTTTTCTGGTTGTGTCGAAAACTGCGAAGATAATACTTGCCACCTTTCGAACAACAACTTACAGTAATTTTTAATACCAATTATGGTAAATAATAAGAGTTAACCAGTCTTTTAAAACTATAATTTGTCTTTTAAAACATCGTTAAATTCAGTTTTTGCGTTGTCTAAGTATAAAATGCAATAGTTAAATTTAAAATTCGACGCGAGGAGTAGTATTTTTTCTATATAATTGAAATTTAAGCAAATATAGCATGCAAAAAGGCTATAAAAGCATCAAATAAGAAAGAAATTGAGAATAATCTTTAAAAGATGAAAATACTAATTCCAATTTATGTCAAAGACATTACCTGTTGAGCAGTCAAATATCTAGAGCTACGATTAAATCTAACAACTTGATAATAATCTAATGTGAAGCACATTTACTATAGAATGCAAAATTTAAAAAAAAAGGAAAAGAACCAAAATATAGCATTAAAAACTCGAAGAAAATTCGCAAGCGCACAAAACTTTTCAGAGTGCCATGCTTGGCAATTCTTTTAAAGCTATTACTAATTAAAAAATAACACAAATGAGGAAGTCAGTGCAGTATGGTAAGAGATAAAAAAGCAAGTAAGTTCAACAAGTTAGCTATGCAACTGTAAAAGAGCTTGTAAAAATTGTTAAGTAAAAAGAAAAAAAGGAAAAGAAAAAGAATGGAACTCAGAAAGCTTAAAAGCAATACTGGTTCAGTAAACAATGATTTTAACTATTTCTCTTTTTCGTGCTTTTGTCACTCCATTCGTACAAACAATTTCTGTCTCGGACACCGGGAAAGTCTTATCGCCACTAGTCACGCAAACTGTAGCAAACACTTGTGGTCAGTGCTATCCTCCTAAACGGCTGACGAGGAAATACGAGAGCATCCTCTGCTTTTGGTTCATCAAATTATACTAGAGCGCTGCATCCGTCGGTTATCTAGCTATCGCCAAAGTGCGCGAGGTGGAATCGCGCCAACTGTTTGGATGCGGGCTATAAGAAGAGGGTAGTATTGATTTCTATTGGGGGCCCCTATAAGCGCCCCATGTGGTGAATGCGCATCGCTCATTTCACTTCGATTCACTAGAGAACAAAAGTGCTGAGAAATAAGTTAGACATGGTTCGTAGGAAGCAATTAGAGGGAGGAATTCCATCCATTATTAAGGGCTGTCTGCATATCTAAAAGGATAAGGATGCCCATTTTTTACACAGAAGAAAGTTCTTAAATATATAATATATATATATTCATTAAGGCTCAGGCAATTTTAAATTTAAAAGGGAATGCAATGTTATAAGGTGGAAATATTTTTAAACTTTGAACTGACATTTAAAAGTTTGATAACTATGTTTATTCCTCAATTTTGCATTAATTGAAAATATTATTTTTTAAAAAAAATTAAATGTATACTTTTTTTAGAGAGAAAGAGGAAAATGTGAGGTACTAACATTTTTTCCGATATGCGCGTTTATGTAATCGTATGATGAAATAAGTGAATAAATAATATAAAAAGTAATGTAAGGTATATTTTCCATATAAAAAAGAAGTTCATAAAACTAAAATGAAATATATATATAATAGTGATTATATAATTCCGAAGCATATTTGTATTTAACCACAATCATTTTCAGAAAATTTTAGAAACAGTTTATATATTAAGAATATTTTACTAAGTAATTAGTCATACGCTAATCTAATCGCTCTTTCACACTAGTCATATCTTTATTACTCATAACAAAAATTGTTTAATTGACATCTGAGTAATCAGATCAATTATCGCAAAAACACAATAATTAATTTGTATCTTACTACACTGATTAGAAAGTAAGAGTTTCGACGTTAAAGAGCAAAGTAAAAGAAGTCTGTAAAAGAAAAGATTGTTTTTTAAATAACAGTAAGATTTTCAGAAGTGATTAAAAGTATTTAAGAAACAATTTTCTAAAAAGGTTTGATTACGGATGAAATTATTTTTATTTTAAGTTAATGAATTCAAGAAATATTTTGTTTATTATATTTGTTTAAATACTTCAAAATGAAGCAAAGTTAAGAACTATATTAACTTTCATCCAATAATATATATTCGGAAATACTTATCTACTTATGAATTGAATGTAAAATTTTCCTGGATCAGATACAAAAGTATAAATGATATTCATTACATTTTCACCATTTGAGGAATACAGAAATATTATATTAATTCTCGTTTTTAATATCTAAATAAACAATATTATTTAAAGATATCTAAAATACAAATTCACATTTCTTAATAATTCACTAAACTGAATGCGTCACTGTTAATTTGCAAATGTGTGTAGATAATAAAATTAAGTAAAAGAAAACTTGAACTACATTAAAACTGTATTTCCTCAAACAATTTTTTAAAGTCACAAAATTTTTGAGTCCATCGGATCTTTATTATTTCATTTTTCCAAATTAATTGTTTTATTCTAACTTGAAAAGGTATGAAAATGTGTTTATAACATGATAAGAGAAATGGATCGATTTATTTTTGCACAGAATTTTCGTTTCGTTGAAATAAGAATTCAACTTGTGTGTCAAGAGTCAAAGTCATTGTCTAAGCGTTTGGGACAGTTCCAGAAGTGAAGATTTTTAGTATTAAATCAATTTTATACGACCTACTTTAAAGCAGATTTTTTCCGAGGATCTTCAAGCAAAATTTTACAAATATGTCAAATCGCTGCTCAGCAAAATTTAAAAATATGCTAAATTTATGAAACATTGTGCTTGATACTTTAACCACTGAACAATGATAAATTTGATTTCCTTCAATAATGTCGAAACAATCTATCGTATTTTTCCCCCAATGGGGACCTTCCCCAAGTATGACAGCCATTTCATGGTGGCCTCATCTAGTGGCGGCTTCGTTACCAAATCTGGACGCGCTTGAATTAATTTTTAATTCTAGCTTTCGTCGGAAGCTAAATATTGTCGTTATTTAATTTTGCCAAGAGTACCAGAGCCAAATTGATATCCAAGGGATCTTTCACATGCCACACAATCATATGACACGCGTGCCTACGATTTTCGCATCCAGAAAATCTATCGACTCCTGCTGGGGTCGAACCCGCAATCTTGGGTTTACGAAGCGGACACGCTACCTCCAAGCCATTGGAGCCGACGACTATCGTTCTTTAGTGTTAACCATCAATGCAACTAGTTTATAGAAAATGGTTGGATAATATTGAACATAAAGAATAAAACTTAAAATATTTCCAAATAAGAAAATTTACTTACGTTATAAAAATGCTCCTATAAATATCTTAAGGAATAAAGTTATAAGATTATTTTAAAGAAAAGATTTATCAATTTTGAAGTGATTTCTGGTTTTTTCTTGAAAATATCGACATTCTATATAACAGACAAATCTTTGACAATGAACGTTTGTATTACTCAGGTTAATTTTTGGAATGTTAAAGACTCAAATTTTAATTAAAAAGCGAGGTAGTAATTCTCATAATTGAACACATTTTTTCAGCGTCTCATGCAATTTTAGTTTAAATAAGCTTTTGAGACGATTCAATTTCTATACGTTTTTAGATTTATTTTGTTTCGACTTGTGAATAATAGTGATAAATGAAACAGAAAATATTTTGATAACCACAAAATTAAAATAATGATATAAAAGAATCACTTCAAAGCGCACCGAAGTCAACTTCCATTGCATCAATTTCTCCATATATAAATCCACAATTAAAATAATTATGAAATGATTTTTCAGCTCAATACCATCTGAATTTCATACTTTGGAAATATATCTTGTAAGAAAATTTGTATGAGTAGAGGTCAGATATATAAATTTAGAGTATTGAAATTTGAAAGGAAAGAATAAAAAATAAATTTACGATACATAAAAATAAATTCTCTACATATGAGAGTATTCTTGAGTAAAATGGATGATAGACAGTAAATCGAGTTCGAAGCCTTTGAATTATGGAATAAACTTTTTTCATCCTATTTAAATTCCTTCACTTTTCTATAAAAGTGAAATGTTTTCTGTAAAATCGAAAGCACTGAACGAAATCCACTTGCAAATTTTGAAGTACTTACTTTTTCTCCCTTTCTGTTTTATTATCTATCCTAAATATAAATGTTTTGATGGTAAATGTATTTAAGGACAAATATCCTTCTTTTTACTTCATATGTAAATAATAAACTATCACCTAATCTCTGAGAACAAAAACTGGAAAGAAATATTTTCTGCACTCGAAATGCAAAGTCAGAAATATTCTATTATAAGAGTTCCTTCAAAATTCAGCTTAGAGAAATATGTAAGATTGGATGCAAGAGAAAAAATACTATATTGGTGCGGCTAATTTTTTTCAACGTACATCATTTTCTTTGATATTTTATTGAGCTGGATATGATACATACAGGTACAGGTGATCAGTTCCTTTTCGAAATTTTTATCAATTTTATATTTTTTTACTTGCTTTATTCATGCTTCTTCATATTTTTAACTTTAAACATGGCTTCTTGATATTTTTAACTTTAAACATGGCTTCTTGATATTCTTAACTTTAAACATGGCTTATTGATATTCTTAACTTTAAACATGGCTTCTTGATATTTTTAACTTTAAACATGGCTTCTTGATATTTTTAACTTTAAACATGGCTTCTTGATATTTTTAAATTTAAACATTTGAAATTCAATAAAACACTGTTTTCTCATTTTAGGATTATTAATTAAAAACGATTGTAAAAAATAGACATCAGATAAATTGTATAGGAAGAAATACTTTAGAAAGTTGAAAATTCTTGGGAAATGAAATATTATATTATATATTAAGCTTTTAAATATTTTATACAGTTGAAATTATTTAACAAATTATACATTAAATATCAATATTTAAATTTTTGATTTTAATTAAATGGAGACAAATCCTTTTGAAAAGTTAGTGTTTAAATAGAATCCCTTTATAATTACCTCTTTGAACAATTAACGGTATTCTAAATACTCCATATCACTTTATTTTAATTATTGTATTTTAAAATTTAGTTTTTGCATATTTTACATTACCCTTTTAAACGTAAGTTTTAAGATATTAGATCAAAGAGATAACGGAACGATAATTTTTTCTTTGGAACACATATTTTACAAGTCATTTTCATATCAGTTTAAATTAATAAATGTTATGAAAAAATATAAAGTTACTATCTAATATTATTTGTCAGAAAGAATTCAAAAGCATTTAAAAGGAATATAAGCATTGTTTTTTAATAGCGATCTAGCTAAAAGAAGCGAAATACATAAGCAAAACATAATCGATTTTTTTGAAGTACATAGTCCCTCAACACATCCAAGTATCATTATTGATGTTTTGGTAACAACATAATAAATATTGATTGATTGTAATGTAATCCTACGTTTTTTCTGCTTATAAGAGGGTGCACGTGTACTATTGTAAGGGTCAGCGACCTTGTTGTGACGTCAATATGGGCAAAGAATGCGTGAGGGAATGAGTAAATAAGGCCTAGAATTTAAGGATAGAATACCGTCTAGTGAGCTGACCACTGAACGACATTTCTAATATAAGTTTCATTATTCAATATTCTTATTATTAATTCACCAAACACGAGAGTATATCAATCTCCCTTCTTCAGTTTTATTGTGTTAAGAATGACTCAACAAAATCCGATAGAATAGAATTATTCAAATATTCGAGGATACATCATTATGATCCATTTGCAAGGACTCAAAATCATTTCGAGAATCGTATCGAAACTGAAGTGTAAAATTTCATTTACAGGTAAGAAATCTAAAGAGATTTTATATACTTTTAAATAGATAATTATATCCTCATAATCAAGATGCAACTGAATTTTTAAAAGTCACAGAACTAAAGCATCATTAATAATATAACACAATTATTTACTCGTATTTTTAAATGAATAAAACTATTGATTTCTCAGAATTAAATTATTTTACAATAATAATCTTATAATTGTTGAAGTGAATAAAAAATAAAAATTTGTATGAAATGTGTGTGTTATGTTTTAAACATATATTTTATTGCTGATTCGCTATAACTAAAACTGCCATTTATTATTAAAAATCTTTCTTAAAAACAATTTTAACAGTCTCGGTAATTTTTCACCTCTGTCACATGAGAATTAAAAATAAAACTTTGCTAATATTAGTTGCACATTGACGAAAGAAAACGGAATTTTAGCGTTTTTGATGCGTATTGTCTTTATCAAATTGCATGTTTTTATCGGGCGCGCGCGATCAATCACTAACATTTCAATAACACAGAATATGAATATTTATTTGGACAATCTGTTAAAATCGGATGAAGGTACTCAATAAAATAAACTTCTCTTTCAGAGTAAGCGACACCATGTTGGTCCAAGTACATAGCTTGGCAGTGAAACAACATTTACAGAAGAACAATTAAAAATTGAAAGTATTAAATTGAAAAAAAAAATAGTTCTTACACTGTGTGCATATACATATAATGCGCATAAGTACTAAAAGTTTCTTTCATTACTTATATGCTATGATGCAAAAAATAATTTTTTAAACATTTGCTTAAATATCTATTCTGTAGAATAAAAATTATATTTTAAAGACAATGTTTTTAAAATCATTTCCGGAGACAGAGGCACCAATATGTTTATTTACATTATTTCTCAAGAGTTTTTTTCTGTATAATGTTTGCGTGAAATATCTTTGAAAATTGGTAATAAAAACCATTTGAGCAAACGAAATGTATATTTTCTACATTATCTTAAATCGAACTATAATATAATTCAATACATTTTAAAAGTTATTTTTATGAACTGTGTGTTAAACTTATTAATTGCACAACTAAATGTCAACAAATTCTCAGTAATTCTGATTGAATCATAATTTGAATGTTTAGAGTACTAGTTAGAATGCACACATTTTGAAAGCATTAAGAAATAATAATAGAAATGTCTGATAAAGAGAATTAGCTAACATTCAAAACGGAAACTCCGAAAAAGGAAGTCAGAAAATTTCTAACTGAACACTAATAAAATGTTGATAATGATGTTATGTATTTAAAAATAACTGTTCAATACATAGACATATAAAAATTGATCTCAAGTAATTTTGTTCTACCAAATCAGCCGCTATTATTCAAGGCAGTAAGCTGCCCATAAAGCCGTGGGGTATATAACGTCCCATTATTTCTACCAGGGAACGTTAATCACCACGGTTAGCTAAAGATCGTAAAAGTATACAAAAAATTAACCATTCAAGGTATTCCTGAAAGTGCTTTATTACATTATGGTCTGGGATTCCCAACTTTCAATAAATGTGAATCCTGATAACATAATGAAAGCCATAAACATATAGAAAGAAGCAGTTGCCTCATCAATAAAGGTGACACACAATACAAGTTTATTATAATTTTCCATGATAATGTTGTTCTCTTCGATGCTCGAAAAAAAATATACACTAAGAATTTGTATGTGTGATTTTGCAGGCTTGAATTTTCTATATAAACAGAACTGTTTAGGGGTTCAATCCCTCATCTAATAGAACAACAGATTTTTAATTCTTAAGATTGAGATTACTCCTCGGCGTTTTCGTCTACGTGTTTTTTTAGAACGTCCCCCCCCCCCCCCAATAAGATAGGCCTGTGTATGTTACTGCTATCGTCAGTTTGTAGTAAAAAGACGAAATGAATTTTGGATTCAATGTGGAAGTATATTTCAAGTAGCAAGTAATTTTTAAAAATTAAGAATTGTCTTGCTACACACAAGCATGGTAGTATAAACACTTATTTTTTTCTTAGTGTTTATGTTTGCTGCTGATGGCAACTGTTTAAAAATTTTAACATTCTTCGGTTTTTGGAAATGAAAGAAAAATAATTAAAAATTTAATTCTTATTTTTTGTTTGTAATTTCATATTCTAAAACAAATTTCAGTGCACCAATTGCTTATTTTATGTATTAAATAACAATATATAAAGAAAAAAAAAAGGCAAAAATAATCAATTATCAAATTTATCTAAGCATATCTTTCTGAAGATTGTAATGAGCATGTTTTTCTCTTGATTATGCTGTCAGAAACCTGAAAATATAAGCTGTAAACGTGAATACTACATTTAAAACAATTTTTAGATAAGTTATACAATATATTTTAATCTAAAAATTAAAAAAAATCAAGATAGTAGTACCTAAAATAATATATTTTTCCCTGTGTCAATTGCTATATCTTATCTTATTACTTGAAAAACAGGATAATATAATTAACAGAGTAATGCAAGCTCATCTAAACGCTTAAGTAAAGATGTACAATAATTTTTAGTAACCTTTTCGTAGTTCAAAGAAATGGTAATTTTTCAGATTAAAATGAGTAAGTCTTGACTGAGATAAAGTTTCTTATATTTCAAATTTTGAAGGAAAATAAATTAAGAGTCTACACTAGCAGATATGAAAGAATTTTCTTCACAAAAAGGTGCTTTTTGTCATTAGTAAAGGCAGTTATAAGACAAAAGGATCCCCAAAAAAATTTTATTCGAGAACGATGTTTGTTAAAAATTATTAAATAATCGGAATTATAGTTCAACTATTGAAATTTGTGCATAAAAAGATCAGAACATCGTGAAACTTGATGTCATTTAAAGTAACTGTAATATATTATTACATAAAAGCACAAACATATATTTATTTTAATTATATAACCATATTTTCCAAAATTCTTAACTTCACATACTTCAAGATGTTTAAACTCTTATCACGAAAATAAAAACAATACTTTTCCATGAAATTTTCCAAAATGCTATTGAATGCGTTACACGATTGGAACACTAAAGTGAAAAATTTAAATATATGTTAAACATCTGAATTACATTCGTTTTTATCAAAAAAGAAAAAAAAACACACACACTGTGACTCAATAGTTACGTTACACCAGGGGTGGGCAGACTTTTCCAGGGTACGGTCTACTTCTAATTTTTTCTAGGTGTTGCGGTCCACCCAGTGGCGTAGGTGTAGTGAGCTACAGAAAGTATCCAATATAGTAATTTTACTAACCTCTATTTTACGAATTTCTCTATTTAACGAATTTTTTCCTGGAACCAAGAACGTTTTTTCGATTTTCTTCGTGAAATTACCTCCAAATGAAGTGCATTTTCTATTCAACGAAATTTTTTCTTATGATTCGATTTTTTTCCTCCGTATCTTTTAAAATATTGTACTTACTCTAATCTAAGCCGCACTTTTTTCCCAATGTTAATGCTACTGAAAATCGGGCGTGGCTTAGAATCGAAGAGAAAAAAATTGGTTGGATGGGGTATTTAGAGCAATTACAGCTTCATACTTGTATTTAAAAGTTTATAATACAGATAAAATATTTAATTATTCACTTCTTATTAGTTTTCCTTTTAAATTTATTTTAATTTCGTAAAATTGGATATCGATAAACCATTTTAGAGTATTTTTCAATTTTTACAAAATCTTGTTGAGAATTTGGGGCGAGGCTTACAATCAAAGGCGGCTTAAACTCGAATAAATACGATATTTCAGGATTTTCGTATGGTGGAGTTAAAGTTATTAAGTCTTAGAGAAGGCGGTCACCCCAAAATGTCTTGGTCGATCTCGATCGACTTAATGCCCACCCCGGCGTTACACCATTCATTCAGAGCGTAAGGGACCAAAATAGAAGCATTGATACCCCATTTTGTCCTTGGTGTATTTATAATATGGAAGGTATGGATACAATGTTCGGATAATTACTTGAATATTGAAAGTTAGTATGCGTTAAGTATACTACCATTGGTAATAAAAATTAAATCGAACTTTTTATACTATATTGGTAGCAGAAACACATTATATGAAATGACAGTCTGAAGAAAAGTATAACAGTTAATACAAGCTTTTTCCTGTGTTTAATTTCTTTGCTTTTAATTCTAGAACTTGAGTATATCAAATAATCTATTTATTTATTGCTTGGAAGTCCAATAATTAAAACTAAGCGATTTAACTAATATATAACTTGATTTCAGAAAGAAAAAGCTATAAATATAGCCTCCTGTGCTTATATCAAATTGAACATTTATGAATTTTATAATCAGATCTTTAAAAAAAAAATTATAAATTTAAAAAAAAGTTTGAATACTTAGTTTATATGCATAGAATTTTGCATTTAAATTCTTAAAAGAAATTGAAAAAAAAGAAGAAAAAGAAAAATCCTCTTGAAATTTTCAAAATAATTACAAATTCATCACACTTTTAATTAAATGTATTATTTTCATCTTGTAATTAAATTTACAGAAAACAATGCACATTTCATCTCACAAACAAACACTAGATACATTTTGTTTGAAATTTCAGAAAAACATTCTTTTTAACTTTTAGAAAAATATTCTACCTAACTTTTAATACTAGAAAACTTTAAGATATATAAAATATGGGACACCACACTATCTAAAACTACTATGCACATTTAAATTATTCTTTGTTATATTGTTTTAAAAGTAACGTGTTGAAGCAAAAAAGAAATTCGAAAGAAAAAAAAAATGGAAAATGACGGCAAATATTTTGCTAAAAGCATTTTTGCAGGTGGTGTAGAGCGGAGAGGGAAAAAAGTCCATTAACCCTTGGGGAGAAAATATTTTAAGAGGGAAAATATGTTTCTGGATAAATATTCAGTGAACTGTTGCCCCATAGCAACAAGCTCGCGCAGGAAATCGAAAAAGCTCCTAGATGCTGCAGCTGAGTTCCGGGCAAGATCAGGCCTATTGGTTGCCATGGTTATAGGGGGTTGGTTGCAATATTTCATCTACAGCATCGCCATCTTATAATCTTCTTATAGAATAAAAACTGGCGCTTATATTTTGGATACGACAGAGAAATAATATACCCCCTGAGTGTGATTACCCTTACGTCGTAGTATATGATCATCAAGTCTAATATTTGTTTCGTTTTTGGGGTATTTTTTTCCCTTGCATAGGAGATGATGAGAAATTTAATTTACTGATATGGAAAGGAGAAATGAATACCGCAGAGAAAAATGGCGACGGAGTGATGATTAAGACTATATTCAGGGACATTGTTTAAGATAATGAAATGAATTTAGGATGTGTTATGTAAATGATGAAGGAAGTTATTTCATTAAATAAAAGAATTCGAAACATTAACGAATGTTAAATGTTTATATATTAAATATTGCCTAGACTATGTAAAAATAAAATATAAATAATAAATATAAATATATTTTTAAGGGACAAAATTAAACAGGCAATTTTTTAATCAGCTAAGGAGTTTAAGAAAACAACCATTTTTTAAAAATGATTTTGCTACATTATTTTTAAACACATTTTAAGTTTCCCAGAGTTACGCATTTTTAGATTAAAGTTAATACAATTTTTTTTTATTTAAAAAAAGGTGGTTATTTGCTTTATGATGTAGTGTACATTAAAAAACCCAAGGAAAAAGTTAACAGCTAATTTGGTTTGTTGATAAAGATTAAATTGAAGCTATCATGCTAAAATGAAAGAATATAATTATAAAATAATAATAAATAGCGAACAATACATAAACATAAATATTTAATTCCGTTTCATTCAAGCATCTAAGAATACTTGAAGAGAGAACAAATAAAAGTAATGCCTGAAATATGTTAATTTTATTTAATAATTTTGAATTTAGTTCTAAATAATTATCTGTGAAAATATAGGATTATAACTATACAATAATTTTGATGAAACGGATATTTTTATAAAGAGAAATTAGTGAAGTGAAATGGGAATACTTTAGATACTACTGTCCTAAATCAAGATAAATTTAAAGACTTTTAAAAAACTATTAATTCGAAAAACATCAATTGTGAAAATGTTTTTGGATTACTAGACATCAAATAAATCTATAAAACAATTAATTTAATTACATTAAAGCTAATTGACCTAAGAAACATATTGTATAATGATTATTATCGTATTATATTTATTTAAAAAAAAGGAAACTAAATAAAAATCTAAGCATTAAAATTCATTTAATTTGAAACATATATCTAAAACTGCAATTCCATAAAATTGGTATACATCTGTTTCAATTAACAAACATTATCATTCATCACATAATTCTACAAAAAATTTGTAAACTTCGGTATGTAATAATTCTAATAAATAGCTTTTACATACTTATTGCTAAACACATATAACAGTATATTTTACTAATAAAAAAAAAATGGCCTTAGAGTGATTTGATATAAAATCTAATGCAAAATTTTTATTTTTCCAAATATTACCTGAACATATTAAGTGTAGTTCATGTGAACATTTTTTCATTGGATAAGTTAAAGTTATCAGTTTTATCACATTTTACTTATATTTTCCCATTTTAATTCAGTTTTTTAAATCGATTCAAAGGAAATCTTTAGCTGTTTGTTGTATCTTTTATTGCTTTAATTAGCTAAAAATATAATTTCTGTCATAATTGGTACTAGAAGTTCATTTGGAGCAGTTTTAATCAATTCTGTGAACTTATCACCAGCATTTAAACTTATGTTTTACTCATATTTTTTTGTATTTCTTACTAATTTTTTTATTGTTCATCTCACTTGAAGTAAACAGCTATTTTTTAGTAACTACCTCTTAATTTAATCCTTTTCAAATTGGTAATACTTTTTATCAATTTCTTCATCCTTATTCCCGAATATGGTGATATTGAAATGAATGGATGAATATCAAATTGACAGATTAAACAAATTAATTTTAGAGATTACAAATGACAGGTTCTGAAAATAAATATAAATACAAACAAGAAAAAAAGGCGGTTGGAAAAACTGCATCTTATGTGGTCACTATATCTTATAAATTATAAGATATAAATTACAAAATATAGTGTTTCCCACCATCCAATCTACAAACTATAAGTGATTATAAAATCATTTTATTGTCCCATTTTTAAATTATATATATAGCTTAAATATCTTCTTTTTTAACTATAAAGTGGCAGTCAAAAATAATTTTTCTCGTAGTACTATTTAAATGATTGGATTAAGCACATCACATTGATTCTTAATTCTAAGAAATCTTTCATGTATAACTAATGTTGAGGAATATTTATTTGATATTTTCAAACGTGAACAAATTAGGATATGGCTATATATTTTAAGGCCTTTTATTCTCTCGCTAACACCTTTAAAATATCTATATAACAAATAACATTATTTATCAAGAATAAAAGAACATAATTTTGATGGAACTGGATGACAGGAATCCTTGTCAACATGAAATATTAATAATAGTTTCAGATGTCAGCAGCACATTGAAATTAAGTATACAATTTAATATATCTTCAATTAAATCTTAAACTTAATTGCTCTTTTAACAAAATAATTGGTAGCATTTTTGTTTTACTGTTTCAAAAGCCGTGTGCTCTTTCTATGTTGTTAAATATGTCAGCTCTACAGCATCATTTACAATGTCACCTAACATCATTAAAGCTGTTTAACATACTCCTAATTAGATTAATGAATTAAACACCATCATTATCTCATTATTATATCATTAATAAACTGTCCTTTGCATAAAACATTTTAATGATTCATTTCGGTACTCTGATTTTGCTTCGTAGGCAAAATATAAACTTTTTCGTAAGTGCTCATTAATTATTTATTTGCATAGTTTAATACTCTGGTTTGTATGTCTTCCAAGATTTTTTTATCTGTGTGTGTGTGTGTGTGGAATACACAATCACATAAATATAAACTATAGTCCATACACAAATACTGAGATCCATACATATATTTTGCAGTAATGACTTAATTGTTGAAATGATACTTTTAGTATAACTTAATCCACACTTTTAATTACAATAAATTTCCAATAACTCAATAGTTAGTGAACCAACAAGTAACCAATTATCTCTAAGAATAATGGATAGTTAATTTAACATTTTAACTCTGTACCAGATAGATTCAAGAAAGTATGACTAATAACACTAACATCTGCATCACAAACTGAAAAGAATGTAGCTCATTTGTTAAATATTTTTTTTTGTAAGCATTCGTTCAAAAAGGACAGATTTTGCACATTTGACAAATCTGAACTTATATAGATATAGCTTTATTCTTGTATAGTTTTGAAAACCATTTATCTTTAAAATAAAAACTTTCTTAGATGTGCATTTATAAATCATTGCATTTTTGAGATAACACGCCATTTGCAAATCTACTTTTTTTAAAAACATAAGAAGAAACTCAAATTAAGTAGTTAAAAATGTATGTATTAATAATAAGCTATAAATTTCTTATTAATTATGTTAATACTTTTTATATTGACATAGATGTTTTTTTTTATTTTCCAAGGTACTTGTAATTTAAATTTTTATTAAATAAAAGTTTAAACTCTAAAGATTTTTAATTTTAATTTATTTTTAATGTTGTGAGAAAAATATTTGTTTAAAACAATGAAAATAAAAATTAAATTTAAAATAATTTTCAGATGAAAACTATTCAATTGATTCAGATAACATTCAAGCAAATTGTGGAAGCAGCGCATATTAAAAATAGTTTGTATAAATATTTAAACATATAATACATAATAAAAATCTGTTTTGGCCAATTTTTTCTTTTTACATTTTTGAAATGAAGGAAATGTATTAATCAGAAAAATCTATATTATTAAATATTAATTATTAACAATAAGTTGAACCATTGTCTGAGGTATTAATGAAGTAATTAATTTGTGGAAATAATTAACAATGTACGCTGCAGAAAAATCTACTTAAAAAACAAAGATTTAGAATAACACAGCATTGAATCACAGGCGAAGTGTTATTAGAGAAAGAAAATACAAAGTTAAGCAACCTGTTGATCATTTGGAGAAATGTATTGATCAAGTGAAACATGGTGGAAGCAGAAGTAAGTTTAGAAGGGGATTTTCTATGTATTGAAAAATTGCAGTTAATATTCTGTCAATCTGTATGCATTGTGCTTAAACAGTATATAATTTCTTTTTTTTGTATTTCAATGTAGGGTTAGAAGCTCAGGGCTCTTACCTCCTTTCTAGTCTGTGCTTAATTTATCTAAAAACAATACATTCTGATTTTAAAAATCATAACTTTTCATTGCTATTAAAAGAGGCAGGGTTGAATTGAATACTGTCTCAAAATTACAATTAGAATTAAAGTATTTCAAAATAATATCCACACTGTTTTATGCACAAAAATATTTAAAAGAGGTAATGTAGAGTTATATTAAAAAACTATGGAGTAGAAATGGCCTGATTATAAATAAACCAATAATACATCCCTTTTTATTGCCCAGAACAATATATTAATAATTAATCATTTTAAAAATGAAAATGAATAATTATATGTAGTTTAAATAATAATTATAATTTGAATTATTTTTTTATTGTCTGCATCTGTTTTGGGTTATTTAAAAGCTACACAAGGTTGTTCTAGAGTAAGGAATTCAAGTACTAGAGTAAGGAATTAAAAGAGAAATATGAATAATTTAATGACTTAGAAAGAGGGAATTAATTTGAGTATGTCAGTCACTATATTTTTTTCAAAAAGCTTTATACATATGTATAATAACCTTCTATTTTTTTTGTTTTCAATTTTCAAATAAAATATAATACTGCGAAAAATTTTGTTAAATATTTTCAATAATTGTAAATTTGTTGATTATTATTTAAATACTGTCGAGTGAGAAGATTTGATGCCACATGGAACCTTTTGAATATTAGCAAAATGTTTTGAATTATCACCAATAAATAAATTCTTTTTCCCTTTTTGATTTTTTGAGGAAAAATATTTCTCTTTCATTTTATACCTTTTCAATATTTCCTTTCTCCCGTATACACATTATTATACAAAATACACTTGAATGCAAAAATAGCAAATATTTTTCTCTAAAGAACTCCTTCAAATTTACAACTAAAAACAATTTAAAAATATACAATAATTCATAGACAGCAATATAACTGTTGCTTTTGCAGTTTTTTTTTTTTGAGTTTTAAATCATTTCATTTTTTAATTTATAAATTGCTTTTAATTCAGTCATACAAATTTTAAGTTATTAAATTAAATTTGCTATATTTTTGAGGAGAAAAAGATCTAACTTCATGATAACTTTTTTCTTATTTCAATATACTGATGAATCAAATTCAATGCAATTAAATCTGTAATACAATTCTTACAAATGAAATTTAAATGCTGTTAATAAAATGAAAAAAAAAACAGTCCGGAAGTATTTAAGTTATATATATCTTGTGATCAATGTATTAAAAAGGAACTAATTTCTAAATCACATAATTGCGAAGCAAATAACTCATAAAATTAAAAAAAAACACACACACATGCATAATTTTAATAAGTAAAATATATTTTCATTCTGATTTTAGTTTGATCATTTTTATATTTAGATTGAAATTTAAAATTCACATTTATATATATATATATAAATATATATTAAACCGAAGTAAATAGAAAATTCTTTTAGATATATCTTTATCATGTGAATGTAAAACATTATTACCATAAACACTGGTATATTTTTTAAGAGTCTCTTCTCGAAAGTGAAAATTTTGGTTTAAATGAGAGAGAGTACAAAATTAATCACTGACAATTAAAATAAATGTTAGTTCTAGGTTGTTTTTCTTCACATTTTCTAATATTTAGAGAAGAAAATGAAAACACATATACAAAAATTATTAATCACTCTTTCATAAAATTAGAAGAAAAAACACACATTCTTCAGAAAAAACACTTAAACTAAACTACTTTAAACAAAATTGATTTATAAGAGAATTCCAGAATTTAAAATAACACTATAACAAAATTTAAAAAAAAAAAAACGAAATCAAAATAAATAAATAAATGAAAAGTTCTGAAATAAAACAAATAAACAACACCAAGGGGACAAGGGAATAGGCCAAGGCAGAATTTTGTTCAAGCTTACGACATTTAACATCATATTCTCAGCTAGAAAACAGAGGAAATGTCTCCTATCACTGTCATGGCGATTCTAAATTTTAAACCATTGCGGCAACACGTAGGCAGTTGTCAAGACGATGAAAACCACCACTTACAGCATCCGGAGGCTGCGGAGATGCTCCACGATGCTGGGTTTCTTTGACTTTGATGCTACCATTCGCCATCCAGATGTTGAATTCCCGCTTTTTTCTCTATAGAAAGGGTGAAAAGTACGACAAAAATGGATTTCTTCTCTCATATCATGTGAAACTGGTCTAAAAGAGCATCTTCCCTCTGAATCCTAATCGATTTACGATGAATAATTAAGGATTTAGAGAGGATAATCAGAGAGCTCGTGTGAGAGACTGGAATTGGCAAATGGCGTATTGATTCCGGGCAAGTTCTATTTCTGGATCAATGGCTGTCCCTTGCCTCTCCCCTTCTAGTCGCCTACTTCCGGCCGCTATGGATCGACCTCTCACCACCGGGATGTTGTTATTGATGGATCGTTTGCACAACCCCGTTCTGAGCAGAATGCGCGCCTAAAAATAATCGACTCTTCTTTCTTATGGAGGGAAGGAGCAAGCTATTATGGAAGGAATCAGTGCACTTGAATTGGCTAGTGCAGGTTAAGGAAGAAAATGAAAGGATATTTATAAATATAAACAAAAAAGGATGTGTTAGACAATTGTTTTATTTATTATTTTTTTTTAAAAAAAAAAGCTGATGCACTGGGATTGAAGAATGCATTCGAAATAGCATTTTGCAAAGGTGATTTGTTTCCTTTGCAGCATTGCATTTGCTCATATGCAAATAAAAAAATAAAAAATAAAATTGTTTGATGCAAGTGTCATAAGTTATGCATAAACAAGTAGAGCAAGGCAGATAGTTATTTTAATGCTGCTTTTTTTATGCATTCAATTGGTGCAACAAAATTTTAAAGGAAATTAAATGAATAAAAAAAAAAAAATGGAATACCGAAGAGATTAAACACAATGCAATGCACAATAAACATAATTGCATAAAAATTAAAAACTTAAGCAGTTTTTTGCAAAAAAATTGGTTAAGTTTTTAAAGAAATTAATTATTAACAAAAAAATGCCACCCTTTTTGTTAATTAATAGCAAAACTTAAGTTTCTTAATGTTTATTGAATTTGCATTCATACTTAATTTTTATTAAGCATAAAAATTAATTATAAAGAAGTTAATATGAAGCATTTGATTGCAAACTTGCTAATATTTATTGCATTTTTCCAGACACAAGCATGCAATATTAATCAATTGCAAGAAGCATGCACTTTGACATTTTGCAGTGCTAATATTGCAAATCAAAATGGAACAAATAAAGATCCTTACCCAATGTGCACAGTACCCAATGAATAAAAGACCATTTTGAGGGGGTGACAAGAGGGGATCGGATGCAGTATCGCCGCAGCAGGATTTGCTAGGGGATTTGTCGGTTCTGTTGAAACGGGAGGAATCCTCTGAGGAAGTGGAGGTCAGTAGGGATGAGGATAAGGAGGCACGCATCGCAACTCTGCGGTTGAGATGCCGTAGTTATTCAGTCCACGTGCCGGACATCCGCCATTTTGGACTTCTCTGCCCTCTGACCAATCTGCATTAGCAAGAGCTTAGCTGCAGTCTACAGGGTTGCTTTTCACTTTCATGAAAAAAGTCGCCAAATGGCGCTTGACTTTGAGAGACTTATGCGCTACGCGTTAAATAAACATTTTTGAAATAATATAAAACAAAGAATTTGGGCAAAAATGAGGATGAATTTGGCGAATACTGCATCCTAATCTCAAAACATAAGGGCTGAATGGAGGTGGCTCATTTAATTTAATGCGATAGAAGTAAATGAATAATAAATAAAATGCTTCGGTTAAAAAGTAAACAAATAATAATAAAACTGAAAATTATAAACTACCTTAAATAAATTGTTAAAAGAACAGAAAATTCAAACAAAAATACGCTTGAATTAAAAAAAAAAATGTCGATTGAAATAATATTTAGCAAAAAAATCTACAAAATGCAGGGATAATTAATCTAGGTTTTGCAATAAATCAATAAGCATATACTACTACTAATAATGATAATAATAATCACTAAAGAGTTACACATAGAATAAATATATCACATGTTTAATAGTGCCTTTCGGTAGATTCCTTTATATTTTTTAATAGAACGTTTAAAGTTTATTTTCGCTATTTTTTTAATGCAAAACAATAATTCTTTTTTTGTACATAAGTTTAAGATTGCATTAATAATATTAATTGGTAGAATTGTTTGAATTCCGTGAAATTGTTTTTTCATTATATGAAACAAATGAAAGATATTTTATAGAAACAATTTTTACAGATAATAAATTTGGAGAATTTTATACGAATGAAAACTGCAGATGAAAATAATTATCATGCATCATACCATGACACGATTTCGTAGACTAGTAACAAAATGTATAATTTGATGTACAACTAACAATGATGAATCTTTCGAGAAATAGTGAAAATATTTTACATACAAAACACTCCATCCAGACATTTTAAATGATATTTCATTTTTTTAGTCACAAACTTGCAACAACAACAAAAAAAAAAGCATTGATTCTAAAACACACACACACACACATTTAAATATTTTTTTACATTAAGGCGATTTATATCATTATGGACGCGATTGATATCTTTTTTTGATAATTTCTTATTTCTTTTAATCTTTTGAATAAAGAGGAAAAATAATAAAAATTTAAATGTTTTTGCATTAAGCAAATTAATGAGCAAAAAAGTTAATTTCATGATATTCAATTCTCTCTTTCCCATTATGTTTTATGTAAATTTTTTAAAATATTAAAATCCATCCTACTACAGAGAATCGCTTAGAAAAGCTTATAGCAAATTTTTTGTGAATGACAAGCGGTTGAAATGTAAAATTTTGAGTTTCATCAGGGGCGTAGGTACCACGGCTCCCAAGCTGAAGGGGATCCAAGATATGTAAGCAAGAAATCGTGAAATTTTAAAGGGGCCCCCAAGAAATTTTTGATATAGGGCTCACTTAGTTCTAGCAACGCCAGTGTGTTTCATCGAATTCAGGGTCTGTAGCAATAAATATTTTTTTAAAAAAAGTTTTTATTTGAATCATGGCTAAACAACAACAAAAAATTACTGTTATCTCAATTTAATTTAATCTTCACTCAAGTACAAGCAAAAACCCGATTGCAATTTAATGATAAATGGCTTAGACTACGGTTTGCGGAAGTAAGATTCCAGATCAGTTAAAATTTTTCAAAGGAAGATGAAATGATATTCCACTTGAAAATTGGTAATTCATAAAACTAATGAAAAGTGAAACCTGCAACGCGGTTCTGTTAAAATAACTACTCATTACACACTGCTTTGTCAACATGTTTGGAACTCTTATCAACATAACAAACACAGACCTCGTGGTGCCATCTATTGCCGGAAGGAGCCACTTTAGAAGTAAATATAAAAATAAAAGCCGCAGGAGAGAAAGAGAGGAGAGAGTTGCAGCAGAAACAATAAATAAAAAACAAAAAAAACAAAAAAACCTTGTGAAAGCGCGTTAAGATCTTCTAAAAATAACAACCTTTAGTTTATCTCATTCCAAAAACTCTTGAGTGTTGCAGTGGTTTTATAATAAAGAATTTGTCTCCAGCGAAAAAAAAATAAAACAGCTAAATTATTTAATTACTCTTTTTGAACAACCAAACCAGTCACGATGATTTCAATTTCGACTTTTTTGACAAGGAAAGAATGACGCAAAAAGAGAATGTTTCACAGAGTCAATATCTTTATTTGAATTTAAATTAACTTTACTCATCTTAGAATAGAACTTAAAAGAATATCTCATAATATACCTCGAGAAAAAATAACATATATGAGCTTATTTCCCAAATTAAATGTTTTTAATTAACATAGATTAATTCCTGATGAAGTTTAAAAAAGAATTATTTGCCACGACAAAGTGCAGAAGAGTTTAGTAGTATTGTTTTAATTTAGATCACTGAAAAAAGAAAATAAGATAAACTCAAAATTTTCGCAAATATTGGAAAAGAAATTTCTTACACGTAATATTTAAGATTATGCGATATAAATAAGCGAACTTTTCCTTACTCTTAAAATTTAAACAATTCAAACAATAAACTTTTGTAAAAATTGCACAAAATGATTTATTTTATTACACACAACACGTATAAAACATCTTTAAATAAAAGCAAAATAATATAAACATAATTTATTTATAATCAGTTTCATTTTTAAGAAATAAGAATTTTATTTTAATCTTCACAGAGCAGTATAAAAATAGTAAGGATTTGTTTCAGTAAAAAAGAAATCTTCAAATTTAGGAAATGCACAACGAAACGTGAACATTTATTACGTAATATGCTAGTTTGTTCTACTATAGTGGATTAGAATAATAATGCGTACCAAAAAAAATTCGTGCTATTTTTTAGCAGTATATTTTTAGGTTACAGACGCGGAATTTAAACTCCAAAACAAACATACAATGATAAAATTCTATCTAATACACGGAATTTTTTGTTGCGTAATTTGAAGTATTTTACTTTCCCTTAGGCAAATAGACTTTCTGATCACATAATATAGGAGCATAAGGCTAAATGGATTAACCCTAGATGCTACGTGTAATCCACTGAGAGCAAACTGTGGAACTAATCGGTCACTAATGTAAAAAATAGCAGCTACTGTTATCATAACCAAGTTTGGAAAAATCTACATTAAGAAATAAATATTAAGGTCTTTGGCTTCCATTTTTATCAGTAAAAGTGTTACACAACCAATTATTTCCGTTAGGTGAGCTATGCGGTAGCTTAATTGATATGAAGAGGAGTTCAAATTGTGGGTATAAAAAGTGTCTATATCCAAATAGTTACAGAAAGAAATAATATTTGATAAATTGCAAAAAGATAAATATTATAAAGAAGACATTGTTAAAAAAAGATATTTTTAAAGTTTCATCTAAACGACGGTAGAAGGTCATGATTCTGACACAAAGTGTGCATTAAAATTTCTACGTAATCTTAAGTTTTGTGTTGCAGGATATCAAAAACTATATCAGCAATTTAAAAAACAGCCGCTAATAACAGATTTTATAATAACAACAAAAAACCAACTGATGTCGTTAATAAGGAATGAAATTCTTCATTTGAATCAAACCATCAGCATTTTGATTCAAATTCACTGATAATTCATTTTTATGAGTAATAAAAATGTTTTTGTTTTATAAATATGTAACACCGATTTCAATTATTACTTTTCTGCATGGCCTTTTGGAAAAATATTTAGAGATTTTTCATCTTACGTTAGATGATTTTTTAAAATTGAGGAACATATCCCCAAATTTATATATATATCATATGCCACATGTATTTTTTTGCACGGTTTTTTAAGGACCGTATCTACTGTGTAAAAAAAAGAGCTGGGTGTATTACGTTTTACTTCCAAATTGAACTCGTACATGAGACTGGAATTTGGTCTTAGTAAAGAGAGAAAAATAAAAGTTCCCGCACGTCCTTCCTGTAAACGATTTCATTCTTGTTGAATTTATCCTATATACACTCTATAACATATATAACGGCGTACCAAGAAGGAGTTATTTAAATGGCTTGAAATAACGTATGCACATACTTTACAATAGAATATGCAAAAAATTGACTTTTGGCGTCAAATGACTAACTAGCTGAAGCTATGGGACATTGTAGCGGAGCATATGGATAGTGCACAAAACAGAAAATATTCAAATGCAAAGCCATAACTTTTATGCGACTGTGGTTAGGTCGAATCATGTAGATTGCTCCTAAGCTTCTACAGAAGGATTTGTCATAGTATGTAAGAGCAAATGTCTCTATTTGAGAGGGGATATGCAATTGGATCAAAGGAAGCGGTGTGTTCAAATCAAAGGATCGCTCGACATTTAGATCGGAGCTATCATTCGACGATGTTAGCAGGAAAGGGTAAACCATGGCCGTACAGAGCGTCAAGGAGGTAGCGTTCACGACAGAGTAAGAATGATAGTTCTAATTGACGGCACATTCCCTAATACTTCTTCAGTGATGGTCCGATATGTAACTGGTAAAGTGGTGAATGTAATGACCATCGATATGCATGACTAGGGGCATCTCAATCCGTCCCTGGATTAAACCCATCTAATTTACCAAATAGAACGTGCATGACAAGCAACTCCACAAGAGCTTCTACTAATTTTAATATCCGTTTCCAGGGTAACAGTTTTCATCAAGGCTAGAGGTGAACCAAAGTATTGTTGATTTTTTAAAACTTTTGTTGTTGAATTGTCTGAATAAAAGAACATTTAGTTCTTATAGTACCATAGCATTGTTTTCAATAAATGCATATCACATCTGCGTATTTTCATTCCAATCAGATAACTCCTTAATGCGCTGCTTTTTATGTTACAGAATGCATACCCCAAAATTCCACTAGTAAAGAGAAATATGCCTCAAGAAACCAGATTTTTGAAAAAAAATTAATTCAATTGAAATATACGAAGATTTCAACTGAAATGCAAAAGGTTGTTTCAAAAAACGGAACTAATTTGATATCGGTCCATGATGGATTTTTCCGGTAAATAGTTGTTGAGACGATAACACTACAATACGGTAACATTATACTGAACGCCACCGAGAGAGTTATTTGGCGTGATTTCGAAGAGCCAAAAAAAAAAAAAAAAAAAAAAAAGGGCAGGAGACAGATATTAAATAAAATCCCAAATTCACGAATCATGGAATGATTCTACGAGCTGTCTAGAAGCAACTGCAAAGTTTATATTATTCCAACACTAAATACTAAATGTATTATTATTTTTTTATATAAAAATACCGTTTACGTATTAAATATTTGCATTTTTTCTTTTACCTATTGCTATATTTTATAATATTATAAGTGCATTTTTTCACGCTACAGAGATTGTGATTTTACTTAATACATAATAGTAATAGCAATAAATTATTTTATCAGAAGATTCTTAAACAATGCATAACTGACACGAAAAAAAATTATATTAATCCTTCAACTACTATTTTTCAAATTAATCAGTAAAGTAAATATATGCGTATGAATAAAACGCGAATGTCAAGCTTCTTTTTATTTAGAAGAAATTTTTTAAAAATTAATTACACTATATATAAGCAGAAGGTAATTCTTTTATACAAATGGTAATGTTTGCAAGGGAGCTCGTAATTGGCAAATTCATAATAACTCACTCAAAATTGTTGAAAGTTATAACTATTAATGACTATAATTCATTACTCTTTAAAAGCTTAATTATTAAAATATAATTCCTTATAAGCTTAATGATATACACAACTTTTTGGATTTATTTGACAAAAATGCAACCATTTGTTTAATTTAGTTTCAATAGCAGTTATTAAATTTATATAGTTATTGATCCAGATATACAAGGCTGGGATTACACATCAATTGATTATATGTCCCCCCCCCCATCCAGATGGGAAACGTATTTACTTTTTTAAATGTGGACAAGTACATTTTCCTGGCGTTTGTAATACATTCTAAAACGACAGTTTTGAGTTTCTACTTAAATTCAACATATGTTTTACAGAAATAAATTATAATTACGGTATTCATTCCAACTTAAAAAAGGTGTAGTGAACAACAATTTAAATAATAAGAGTACTCACCACAAAGCAAAATAACCATTTTTCTTTAAAGCAAGCATTTTTTAAAGTTAACAAGGAAATTCATAGCACTGATAAATTCGACGAGATTTGAGTGATAAACAAAACATATATATAAATCCCTCTGCAGTTTATTTCACAAAGAAATATATAAAGGGAAAAATATGCATTCATTCATATGGTCAGTGGATAATTCGAAATTGTTGAGGAAATCATACTCAAATTATGCAGTCAAGAGAAAAATTAGAAGTAAATCGAAATCTTCAAAATACATCAATGACTAAAGCACACAAAAAAGAAAGACAAAGCGTAGATCTACATTAAAAAAAATCTATAAATAAGTAAAAGCAAAAATTGAAATAGGTGTAAAATAAAGGTTGATTTCTACGCAACACAATAAAAAGGCCTATTTTATTTCTTGCATGTTAATTCCATAAAAGTTTTGGAAAATGTGTTAAAAAAGATCTGTTTATAGATAACGTTTTATTATCTTGGTAAATAAGTTAAGACAAACTTGTTTCGCTAAATTCAAAACACATAACGCATATCGGAAGAGGTCACTGGCGAATTCTCCTTAGGAGATAATCAGAGTAAAATAATAAGGAGCGAGTGAGTGAAAAAAAGCGTCATTGAGAGAGCGAGTAAAAGAAAAGTACAAGATAGATGGAGAGTTCTTGAGGCGCGCCAACAAGCAAGTAAGTAGAAGGGAATTAAGGAGGCGTCAACCTTTCCGATCCATTTGCTTCCCAAACACTTTCGCCCGGGCCGAGTTTTTTCAGGCCTGTCATTAAATGATTTCAATCGCCAGTCCCTCTCCCTCCTACCTAACAAGCCCACAATGTTTGTTATCTCACCATACAGAAACGGGATTATGCACTGATCAACCACAATCACTTCATGATGTAAAATACAACGTATTGATCACGATCTCAACAATCGTTTTGAACAATTTATAAACGAAAATAGTCGACCTAAAATTTTTTATATAGAAGCAATTTCACAAAGAATGGAAAGTGCTGAGTTATGTTGAAAAGAACCTTAATCTTAATCAGCGAGATAACATTTGCTTTTCTCACGATTTAGAATTTCGGGGAATTAAACGGTAGTCGAAAAAAAAATTATTTAAAATATGCTCATTTCATTCACCACACATGTTTTGATTAGTTATTTATGTATCGCAGATGCTATATATATGTTAAGGCGTATAGTGATAAAGTAAAATAACGAAAACGCTGTTTTAAAATTCTCAACTTTTTTCATAAACACATCAGAACTACTATTGAATTACCTAACACACATTAGTGAGGATTTTTCAAAAAACTCATTAGTGTTAGATATGGCATTACTATATTTTTTAGGATTAGTAATACCATATGCCAGGGCAGGCAACCTTGCTGTTGTGGTGTACCAAACCAATCTACCAATATGATTCTGGGTGCCACACAATAGGATATATTTGAAACAACTCGATTCCCGCGCAATATGGATATAGATTGAATACAGATTTAGAATTTTGCTATATAGTAATTATGTATTATTTAAAGATAGTTATTAGCATAGAAATAAACATTAAATATAACCATTCCTTCAACATAAATAAAAAATTAAAATTGTGCATATATTTTGCATTGTGTATCTCTTTTAACTTAATTATTAAAATAAGAAATAAATGATACACACAAACAAATATAAGTATTCCTTCAATATAGTTAAATATTTTAATTCGAAACTGTCCTTGCATCTTTCAATTTTATATCGCAATATCAGGGGTATATAATTTGTGACTTAATATTTCACACGATTCTGAATGTTGAAGAAGTTCTTAAACAACATTGCACACTCAAAATACTTTTCATATATGAGAAAATATTTATTCACATAGATTTGTAGAACCAAAAGAGGAAAACAGAGCACAAGTAATTGTTTCTTCAAACAATTAAATCTCTATAGGAGTGGCATCTAACAATTTAAAATAGCTGTCGACTTATCGTTAGAGTTGTCTTCCAGGTTTTTGAATAATTCCGTAAAATTTGCAGAATGCAAGATGCAGGGAGATGTAGAATGCGACTAAGAATTATACCGCATGCCGAACTTGGCACTCCCGCCGTAGGTTGCCAACCCCTGCCATATATCATATATCTATTTATAAGAATGTTTCGCGTCAGACTGACCACTTGACCGAAACATCTGCACATGCACCCCAGGGCCTAAGGTCACGATAGCTGAGATAGGCACAGCAGGCCTTGGCTCTCATGGGCTGTTGCGCCATTGAGTTCAGTATTTACAGGAATATTATTTTTAATTATTTAGAACGAAACACATTATAGTTAATAAAGATGGTGATACAATTTATATTATCAAAAAATTATAAGATACTCTTTGGAAGATGACTATTGTATTAATTAGTTTTCTTAAGGCATATATATATATATATTTTTATAATAACTTAACACACACAATTATTGGTTCGATATAAATTTTTCTTCAGTTACATCCTAATTTCTATTAATTTCTCAACTTTAATATAAATGGCGAAATCAGTCGGTTTATTACTTATTTTTCAAAATTAAAATATTTTAAATTTTAGTTTCAGCACTTTCTCTTTCAAATTTTTTTTTATTTTTCTTATTTTCTATGTACAATACGCTATTATATTTTGAAATATATTCTGAACATTTTTATCTTTTAAATGTTATACTAAATTATAATTTAGTTAATAGCGATATTGAGTTAAAAAATTAATATTAAAAATAGGATATTTTTTAAAACATGGATTACTTCATCAAATTTTCAAAAAACTACATTTGTAACAAGTTTAATGTTAGTTTGTATTAATAATTTTTAAGTAGGACTTAGTATTTTTAGGAGGGAAGATACAAAAGTTCTAAAGAAGAAATAAGTTAAGAAAATGATGATCAGCCAACAAAACGCTCTTGCCTCATTGTGGTGAACAGCAATGAAGAAGGAATTTAATAAAATGAGCTTGAATTATATACATATATATATATATATATATATATAGGCATAGAATTTTTTTGCTTTTAATTTGCTTACATTTTTTATAAAAACTATTGAATTAAAAATATTTTACTTCACAAGTTTTCAAAACGCATATTGCCATTGCGTATTGGCTATTAGTCTATCAGTTATCACTACACGGTACTTTTTAGGAATCTATTTACTATGTTATAGAAGGAATACTTGTATTAATAATGTACAATAAAAAGAAATTTATAAGATTCAATATAACTTAAAAAACTGTTTACCATTAATTAATATGGGAAAATTAGAAAAAACTTAAGACAAAAAGAGATGAAAACATATAAACTAAACTGAATGACGAAAATTACTTTTAAAAAACAATTATGAAATACTTAAGTTAATATATAAAATTGAACGTTTTATTAAAAAAGTGTATATACGGGAAAAAAACATGGAACAATAAATTTAGAAATATTTATGTCTATAGAGAAAGATGCTTTTATAATTACAAGTAAAATTACTTTTTCAATATGAGATTTAAATCAAAAATACATAATTAGTCTTTTATGCGTGTGTTTGTGTAGTCTGGAGACACTTTGAATACACACACACACACACACACACACACACATATATATATATATATATATATTCAAATTTTAATACTGGAAAATAAGATTGGTTTCATAAACCATTCACAATAGAAATAGTGCCAGTGAATGATGTTCAAGTTCTCAAGAATTTGCTCCTATCAAGGGATTAAGATTTAATACTTGCTTTTTTCACGGAATCATTAAATATATTTTGACTCAAGATTAGGATAGCCCTTTGCTTAGTTTCTGAAATGACTCTAAATATATTTTGTAATTATATTTTATAGTACGTGGTTCTGCGAAACTGCTTTCGCCATGAATGCGTATAAAAAAATATCAACTTAGCAAAACTTTGAAAAAGCTCTCATCCAATTCAATTTTTAATGTGAATATAAACATTCACAGCCACCTCATTAGTATGAAATATCAGTGGTACTTTTGTTTTTCAAGAGGGAATGACTAAATTATACCGACGGCTCTTTATTCAACGAAGTCTCTAAATCCCGAAAAAAAATTCGGAAAATTCCTTTAAATAGAGATTCTATTTCAACATACTTTATATTCTGGGTTCCATGAAAAAGTTTGTAAAATAGAGAGATTCGCAAAACAGAGGTTCGTAAAATGCAGGTTCGGCTGAAATTGTATGTATTCAAAGAATTGTCTTCAAAATACTTAACGCGTTATGATTTATTTTATCAGCAAATGTTTTACTTCGTAATGTATATATCTGAATACCCAGAGTCCAGAAATTTAATTTGGGGTAAAAAAAGGGTCGCAAATGATAAAAGTTAGAGCCCTGTATTAAAGTCCCACTACAAGGTGTCCTAAAAAGAAAATCAGTTTGCATCTAAGCGGCAGAAGAGAAAACAATGATGATTCCAATTGCAAATCTCGTGCTTGTAACGGACACATAAGAGAACAATTAGTACACTGTTCAATCTGTTTGCATCCCAAAAAAAGTTATTTTTTTCAAGCTAAAACAATAGCGCTTCTTGCATGTTTTGATTCTATTAGTAAACAAATCAGAGATTTAACTTGCTTGCTTCAACAAATAGATTTTTATGACTAAATCAATTTAAGTAAAATATTGAGAGCAGCCTATTTTTTTCACTCATTTATGAGCTCAGAAAATTCAATAAGCAACTTAAAAACGGGATTTTATGAATCTAAATATTGTTAAATTAGAAAAGATTATATGTTGAATGAAAATAAGGTTACTTGTCATACAAATATTCTCAATATATTCAAAGGTGAACAGCCTAACACATTCCAAAAATTCTTTCTGCAAAGGTATGTTTACTTGAGAATGTCACTTGTAATAGGCACTTCCAACAGGGTACTTTCCCGAGTCCATAAGGGAATTATGAAAGTATGTAATCTCATCCAACCCATTATTAAGATTTATAAAATATACTCGAAACTTCACTGCCCGCATACTAGTTGGCTTTTGTAACCTACTTTTCTATAAAATTACACGGTTCGAAGACATCTCTCTTTCTCATCCTTCGTTCCTGAATTATAACCCTTCCGCAGAATCTCGCTCCCTGAATCCTTAAGGGAACTTCAAATGAATGGCATCATAACCGATTCATCCGAAACGAACTTTTCATACCGGTTTCGAGCGCTACTATGCTTTCCAACCCCTTTACCTTTCCCTGGTTGAACTTTCGGGCCAAACTAAGATCAACGACATTTCACTTGGACTCCACATCGAGTCGTAAGACCTCTCTTTCAAGGGAGAAAAATTTAATGCATATGCCTCATAAATAGAGTTAAACACTCTAAGTATCGAAAAAATAACATAAAAACAACTCGTTCTTTTATTAAGGATAAGCTTCCTACATGGCCTAGTGAGACCAAGCGCCACAGGGAGCGACTCATCAGGCGGCTGACCCCCTGACCCTCCCATAAGTACATTTTCAGCGCTTTCTACTCGCCAACTCCCCCTTTTTGAAACGTGATTTGCATAAAAAGAAGGTAAAATGGCTTAATCCTGCTTTTCTAGAAAGGAAGCAAAAACCAAGGGGGTGGAATCATTGAAAACAGCAAAACAATACCAGGCAGTTGAAGTTTCGTCGAGCGGGTCAAGAATGCGATTAAAAAGGTGAATATGGACATTTTGAGAAATGAGCGAATAAGTTGTATTCGCCGATGAATTTTAAGAGGCAGGTGAGTATCAAGGGTCAACAACTTGTTCAGCCTTTGAGGCAGATTGGGTGGTTGTGAAAATGAAGGAAGTCTTTGTGAAACAGAGGATGGATCAGGACCTTCAGATTTGCCTCATATCGAGTTAATATTCAGAAGACAGAATTCAAATTTCAGTACTTTTTTGTTTCGTTTTTTGTACACAACCTTTTGATTGCATGGAAATTTCACCAACCCATTTCATTTATCTTCAGTCCTGGTCGAATTGATTGATTTATATCTTCAGAATACCATTACCAGTTAACATACTTGAAAAGTTACGGTTAAAAGACAACTTTAAACTTAAATTTTCTTAACCTAAGAATGCTTATTGAAACACCCAGAAAATTTTTAACACTAGTATATAAATACTAGTATGTAAATAAATTTTTTGGTGCGGTAAAAGTTTGTGCGGAGAACAATGTTCCAGTTAATAATTCAAAGCCTTATAATGGAATTTTAAGAGTAGAAACTATGAAAGAAAACTGAGTATTTTTTGAACAAAATATAAAAAAAACCCCATTCCTCTCTCTCTTTTTAGATCAAATAGTTGACCATTTGCATTTGACAAGAATCAACAAAGCTGTATATAATTCTGCTTTAATATTTTTTTTGAGTTATGTATAAAATCAACCCCATTTCTTTTTTTTATTAATTAGCATCACTTAAGTTTTATTTGATAACAAGCCAAAATTATTTACCTTTTTTTAATTTATGTGGGGCTGGTCAGTCATGGTTTGTTCACAACAGAGTAGTCCGTCTTTAATTAATTTTAAGTTTAAATGTTAATTACTACTAACATATTTACAATACATAACTACTCACATAATATTTACAATACAGTTCGTGGTTTTGGGGAAAGGGTTTCAGGTCTTCAATGTCAAAATTGTCTTCTAAAGTTTATAATAAACTCGAGGAGTTATCGTCTTGCATCTCGTCATTTTCCAAAACATGGCGTCGTTCCCACCGCCTCTCGTCCTTTTATATCATGACGTCGTTAGCTTCGTCGAGCGTCTACCAACTGGCAGGGTCCAAAAACACTGAGAACGCTCCTAGGCATGCACAGTACAAGTAGTGGAGAGGCTTGGAAATTGCGGTCGGCATCACATTTATGATCTAAAAATTTCCAACGACGAACTGTTACTATAATTCCAATTTTTATATTTCCCCACTTTTTCCAGTCACACACCACTCAACACAGTACTAACGTTATTAACAGCTCGTGTTATTCTTTCCTTGTTATCCGTATTATTATCCTAAAAATTGGTATTTTACAAAAGACCCAAGTTTTTGTACTCCTTTTGCTGCGACATGTAGAAGAACTACATGAAAGGATCACACGTGCTGTCAATAACGTTGATAGTACCATGTTGAGTGGAATGTGGCAGGAACCGAACTATGACATTAATGTATGTCGTGCAACCAACGGTTTACATATAGCACGCCTGTAAAATATATAAATAAAAAGCTTGAACTTTTTCTATATTCTTTCTTGTATTTTTTGTTATATTTACCTTAGCTTTTTTATAGCAGTGCTCTGAAACCTTTGAGAGAGTTACGAATAAACCTATATATTTGATGTTTTTATTATGATACCTAAAATTGAGTGATTTGTGCAAGAATGATTTATGTGTTTGTAAAAGCTTATAAACGAGGGCAAATCTCAAGAATTTTGCCCAATAAATATATGAAAAACACAATATAACCAATATAACTAACTTTGTTTACCTGCCTGAAATTGGATTTGATTCTTTGTATCTTTCGTTATATAAATATGAAGCATTTGATAAACAGAAGAATATAATTATATTTGTGGGAAAAAAAATACATTTGCCGTATTTTTATAGTAGTAGTAAAATATTATGCATTTAAAATACACCAATCAATTTATAGACCTAATACACATTTCAGTTTTATGTAAAAAGTGTCTGCATACACTAGCACGGACTATTTTAAAACACAAACTTTAGTGTTTTTACAATCTAAAAAATAAAAACACATTTTTATCCTTGTTTTGTAAATCCTCAATGCGTTTTATGAAAGGGTTAAAAAAGGCAAGAAAAATAAATCTAGATAAAATCTATCTTATTTAAGAAAGGTCATTGTGCTCCTTTTATTTTTTGATGACGAAGTGTCATGTAAGAGACAAAAACAAGTTCAGAGAAAAATAAACGATAAGAAGTCCTCACGACAGCCTGCGACTCAACCTGCGACCATTTGTCTGTCGTTCTTGCCCTAATCGTCGTTAAAGGTGTGAAAATGAAATACATCGTGCACTCCTTCCTACGATAGATGGTCTTGCCATTCAACAAACATAACTCACGGGATAAGCGACTGGAATATTATCTTTTCAAAAGCTGACTTCTGTTAAAATGAGGTGAAATAAGGAGTGGAATACCATTACGCAATTCAATAAGTTCCTGGAAGTAATGGGGTTTGATTGCAATCTTTTCAAAATTACTTTTTGAACAGTAAGCATTGATTTAAAAACACCAGTGTCTTTTTAAGAGCAATTAATGATGCAAGTTAGGTTGAAAATTTAGGGCACAATGCAAAACAATTCAAAGGAAGAAGGCAAGCAATTAAGAGGTAATAAAAGAGAACCAACATAATTTGTTTTAATGCTCTTACGATATCCAAATTTGAAAATTTTTCGAAATTCAGATCTCCATTATTATAATCGGGACAAGTATATGATCACACATTTGTCATTTACGAGAAATTTTTACGGCAATGTAGGACATCGGTCTAACTAAACATCTCGATAACTTAAAATATTATATCGGTGTTAAAAATATTATTAAGGCTTATTTGAAAAAAATACAACACGTTATCAATGATAGTAAAAACTATTATCTCCAATGTAATGATGGCTCACTAAATTATTTGATTGCAAATAAATCATTTTCTTTTCAGCAAATTAAAAAAATTTCATCAGAAATTTTTTAAAAAAAAGTTTAAAACGTAAGAAGCAAATTAGCCTATATCGGTGTCTTTTTCAATGTTTTATATTATTCGTAGAGACATTAATGAAGTATTTCATTGCACCAATTACATCATAAATTGTAAAGACCAATAATTTTAATTAATAAAATAGCGAAATATTTTAATAGAAATAGTTTAAAATATGCAAATGTTTTTAAAAATTTATGAGTTTATAAGATTCTTGGAGCTTATTATCCAGCAAAACTTACTGAGAAAAAAATCTTTATCTTAAAACAATAAGAAAAAAATATGAAAAGTTTTTCTCAATAAATTTACTTACATATTATGTACTTCACCCTTTATAAGCTCGAATAGGCTTATTTAGGCTCGAATTGCATTTATAATTTTTTTAATTTTTTACTTTTCATATAGTATGAGTTGTAAGAGAATTAAATACGACTTTTTTTAAAAAGAAACTATTCACGTGTAAAACTTAAGAAATTAAAGAGAAGTTGGTGTTTTTCTCTTTACTATGTGTTTCTCAATCGTTTAAGTTCGAATTATTTCTTATTTTTTTTTACATATTTTACTCAAAGAAATAAGCGCTTCAGGAGGCATTTTTTTATCTAAAGCACAAGCAATATCAGTTTGGCTTTAAATTAGTAATTGCAATCTTCTTCCAATCAAGTTTTAGATTAAGCATGGAAAAAAAAAAAAAACAGCTGAAAAAAAAGCTTCAAAATTAAATTAAAAATGCCCTGAGATAATCGTCAGAAAATAGTCACATCAGAATTAACCTTAATTATAAAGGAGTTTGATAACTGCAAGATATAATTTAATGAGAAAGAGAAAATCTATAATATTCAGCAAAATGAATGTCACATTTCCACGATTAAATTATCAACACACAGAAAAACTAATATATAAGGGAAAAACAGTGGGATATTCTTTAAATATTTTTAATTCCAAATTTACGTGATCAAGATGCACATGACGCTACGATCGACATTAAGGGAGTAATTTATGACGCTTCATATAATAATAGTAATAAAAAGAGAAGTGGAGAACGAACAGAGATCCACTGAGAATATTAATTGAAGAAGGAATATTTAAGATATGTGTAACAAAGTAGTGGAATCTACTTGAATTCCTTTCATTTTCGAGCCCAGCAGGATCTTCCCCCTTTTGCAAGAGGAAAAAAAAGCAAGGCATAGACACACACACATCCTTTCAGCATTTTAGCGTATCCAGTGAAACGACAAATTGGTACCACTTTTACCTTTTCCGAAGTGGAGACTAGAAGCTTAAGATACAGATCGCCTCTATGACCCCGGAGGTCAAATGCACGTCACGGAATTCTGATTGTGCGATTGACTAATGGCACACAATAAAGCGAATTCAGAGATCTTCACCTCCAGCTTCACCTCACGTTTCGAGAATGCAGGCCTCCCGCTCTCACTCCATATTTCCCACATACAGAAAAGAACTGTTGTTGATGAACGCTAAAGACAGTTTAATTACACTCGTTTCCCTTACAAATTGCTCGTGCAACAACAGAAGCTGATTTGTTAGCTCTAATGAATATTGATGCATACTGAGATGGTAGATCGTTTTCTGAATAGGAGAGAAGTTGTTCTTTATTTGTTAGCGCATAGTACTGCTGTTACCTTAAAATTGTGTCAAAAAATTATAAAAGCTATTTGGACTCTGAAAAGAAAAAGTTACTGGTAAATTTCAATGCAGTGAGTTTCGATTGAAATTTTGAGGGGATATCAAATAAATATATAGAGATATGAGTAATAATTCACCACTTCTATTTCTTCTCGAGGGATTTTACTTAACTCATAATGTTCTAGAGCCCTCCAAGATTTCGCCTGATAATTAATTTTTCGTTTTACCCCTAACGGAAAACATCCTTTTAACCACAAGATTATCTCCTAAAAAACTGCAACTCTTGCACATTTTAAAATAAAGTCAGCTAGATGGCTTGGAGGTAGTGAGCCCAATTTGTAAGTCCACGGCAAAATTAAATCAAGGTAAAATATTTAGCATCAGACGAGAGCTTGAATTAAAGTAAATTCAAGCGTCAGCCGAGAGCCGACACTAGATGGAGCCACCATGAAATGGCTCTCCCATTTGGGGACTTGCCATGTCTGCAAAGGATAAGTTGCCAATATTCAGCGCACTATAGGGAAAAAACATTTTAAAATAAAATGATCCAATATTGTGCATCATCCAATTTTTCTGACCAATCACTAAAGTCTATTGGAAATCATATGATTCTAAGAGGTTCCGGTTGAGAAACACTATAAAGGCTAAGATCTCCGGAGCGAACAAAGAATGTTTTTGTGTGTCACATTAATGTCCGCGTGTCTTTGTGTTGTGTTTTGTCGCTGTTTGTGATGTGTATGTTTTAATTAACTAAATAAATGTGGATTTTAAAATACAAAGAAGACGGAATCTTTCAAAGACGGCAACCAAACAGAAGATTCTGCCACTAAAAGGTTTTAATTCCCATGAAATTGTTTCATATATAAATATGAGCGGAATTTCATATATAAATATGAGACAAAATGTACACAATAACAAATAATTTAAAAAGTAAATAAGGGGTCAGTTCAGTACAATGCAACTTTCTCAGATAAACTTTAAAACAACGAAATATTACAAGATTTTTCTAAAACATAAATAATTTGATATATTTACGAATGAAATCAATGAAGCATTTAAAATAAAGTGGAACCGAAATAAAACAACAGACTGAAAAGTAAGAAATATAAAATGGTAATGAAAAAAGGCGAGAAGGTCATAAGGCAGTTTTATTATTAAACGACTTAATTACGAATGCAGAGTACTTTTTCTTTGAATTATATGGCAATTCTCCATTTAACACATATTCTAACAATGGATATATTTTTTGGAAAATACTTTTTCAAGATAATTAGTTCTAAATATCATTTCAGGTTTTTAATAAAATGTCCCCACTTCTTTTTTTTTTTGATAATTTGTTTTTTTTTTAAAAAATATATTGATATCTACGGTAGAATGATTAATGACTCCCTCCACACACACACCATAACTAGAATCATAATTAACCATATGTATTAATTATGATTAATATACCATACATATTAATTATGATTAATATACCATATATATTAATTATGATTAATATACCATATATATTAACTATGATTAATATAACACATATATATTAATTATGAATAATGTATATGGTAGATTACTTTTAACCATTCAAGAAATCATGTACATCAGCTAAAATTTTTTTTAAAAAAAGTTTTTCTGAAGAAAGAAAGTATCAGATAGAAAATTTGAAACTATTTTGTGGTAATTTTTTCTTATGGAAGCTATTTTATAGTTTGAATTTCTTCCACATAAAGAATAGAGCGCGTAAGTGTTTCCCTACATTACATACAAGCACGAGTTATATGTTCGTGCTCGAATATAATGTACAAAAACTGAAATGTACACGACAAAAACATTTGAAACTATTTAGTATTCTTTGTAACTATGGATTAACAACTTAAAAGTTAGTATCTGAAATTCTTAATGCATCGGTAGATAATAAATTAAATCATAAAAGTATTTTTATGATCACACACACAGTTAAATTTTTTAATTCATATATAAAAATTATACGATATAGTAGGTTGATTTATTGAAATGTCTTTATAAGAAGACTTTAAGATGTATTTTATTATTTTTTTAAAAAAAGGTGGCTGTTAAACCAAATGCAAAGTAGATAAATATATCATGTTAGTAGAAAGAAAAGGTCAAGATATTAGGTGATTGAAATACCCGGGAAATGAGGTGTTTTGCAAGAGATGAAAACTTAACAGGAAGTAAAGAGTTACTTTAATCAACAAAAAAAACCCCGCTCTTATCAACTTTTGCAATTTTTATCGTAGCTAGATAACATTGGCATAACAGTTCAAAGAAAATTAATTATGGTATTACAGTTTAATTAACCCGCTATAATTTTACTAATTTCTATAAAAGAGCTTTTTCATTATGAAACCAATTTCTTTCGCTGATCAGGTTTCGCATTTTTAAGTTAAAAAAAATTAAATTCTGAATATTCTTGCGAGAAGTTTTTTAGATATGGTGGATTAAAAAATGGGTTACTTCGTGTAAAATGAGCATCGCAAATTTTTGATAATACAAAGCTTCTTATATACGACGTTTTTCAAAGATGTTCCTGCAGAGTGATTGATATTTTTTTACAACTTAAAAATGTAGAATAATGGAAAAAAATACCGTACGTTTTGCAACATAAGGTGCACAGTTTTAAACAGAAAAATCAGCACAGATAATTTACGAGATTTGACAAAGTATAATTTTAAAAGTCCGATAAATTTGGGGTGCATCTTATGGTCCGATAAGTATGCTAATGGTGTCGGCTCGGTTGCTTACATTTAGCGTGTCCGCTTCGTAAGTCCAAGGTTATGGGTTGGATTCCAGATGAATCGACAGATTTTCCGGATGCGAAAATCATAAGCACGCATATGTGGCACTTTAAAGATCCGCTGTATATTAATTTGGCTCTGGTATTCGTGGCAAAATTTTATCACGGCAATATTTAACGTTCGACGACAGCTTGAATTAATATTAATTATAGCGTCAAGATTTGGCAGCGAAAGCCACCACTAGATCGTGCCACCATGAAATGGCTTTCACATTTGGGGACTTGTCGTGGCTGCAAAGGCTTAGTTGACAATATACAGCCCATTAGGGAAAAAATACGCTAATATTACTGTAAAAATATATCTGTTTAAATACAGTTTTGAAAATAAAGTAGTGTGTGTGAACTATAATATATCAAACCTTTTTTTTTACATTTGGAATCTTCATGCTTTAAAACACCTAAATTCACAATTTTTCGCAATTCCCTTGAATAGTTACATTCTTTAAAATTCTGTGATTATCAATATTTCATTTTGCTGATGATGAATAAATATTTTTCTTTGGCTTCTTGGTACATGTTTTATATTTTTTAACGTTCAATGGCAGTGGCGTATCGAAGACATTTGCCCCCCTCTCCCGCAAAGTCAAGTTTCGGGTCCTCTAGAGCCATGGGCGGTGGTGTACGTTACGCAACTGTTCAATGGTGTTCTTGGGGAAAGAAATGCAGATTTTACGTCTTAAATTCAAAATTCAGAATATATATCCCCTATTATCATGCTATTGTAATGGTTCGTAGTTGATCGATGTACTCTAATTGGAATTAACCTCTTAACTGCCACCAGCATATATATATACGTCTCGCTCAACCGTATATCTACGTCTTTCCGAAATGTGATTCTTTTCTCTGTACTACTATCAGTAAAACTATTCCCAAGTGTTTAGTGAATTGCGTAACTTTTAATCAGCAGTTAAGGGGTTAACTACAATTTTCTCATAAGTTCTCCATATGAGAACGTTTGCATTACATCATATTTAACTCAAAGAAAGGAATTAAAAAAAATTTGAAAAATGTCATCTGATAAAAAAAATAGCTCTGATAAGAGTAAAACAAGGAGGAGGGAGCTTGGCGCAGTTTAAGTATGTGCGTCTAATTTAGACACGGTAGTCAAAACAGGGAATGAGATCTAGCTCTTGATGTCACGGAAAGAAAGAATAATTTCAATTTGTCAATTGAGGAGTACAGCTCTACATGTTGCGTCAAGATGAGAAATAGTCCTTTGGAAAAAATAAATGCGTCGCTGTACCACATGAGTTTTGTTGATGCAATGGGGGAAAGATTTATTGAAACGGCAATACACACTTGAAGGCTGATGGCATGTGTTTTTTCACGTTCTTTCCATTTAATGTCTTGTTTATTAAATCAAAAATAAGGACAAAGACGCGTGAGTTTAGAAAAATAATGAAATTTTCTAAGTTTTGATTAGGTGTTTGTAAACTTTGATTTTTTTTTTATATTTAATTCCACCGAAATATCTTTAAATCCTAAAAAAATAAATGTGAGAAAATAAAGGTTATGAAAATTTACTATGAAAGTTAAGGCGAATTTCAACTACAGCTGCATCAAAAATAGATATTTATTTAAATTTTAAAAAAATATGAAAATAAACTAAAGCCATATTTTATAAATATAATTAATCATATATATGAGGAATACCTTTTAATTTTAAAATAAACAAAATAATTTCCTATGAAAGGAAATAAAACTATTGAGGCCAATAAAAATGATTTGTATAAATTGCACATCACATTTAATAAATGAAAGTTGTATGTGTTTTCTTATATCGTAGTTAATTTCATATTCTAATTATGATATTTATGAAAAATAAAAAGTATATAATGTATCTAAAAGTAATGCGTTTTTATAAGAATGAAACATCATAACTAATATGCATACTACTCGTATGCAGTTGAAAGTCCTCATGGTAGTACAAAATATGGTGCATATACTCTTTTTAGTTGATACATCGTAAAAACACGATAATTCTTATTATAGTTTCCAGATGACAAGAAATGCATATTCATCCTGTACTTTTCTAGCCAGTTTTTTTTTAGATTATTCTTTAAATTGCATGTATACTTTCAAAATTATTTTTGGGTTTAAGTAATTTTTCTCCCCTCATTTCAGCAATTCTAGAGATTCAAGAGAATTTTGCTTAAACCATTAAAATGTGGGAAGGAACGCAAGAAAATTAAATTTCTTTTTACCGCGTTACGGGTTCTCTTCACACCCTTCTTCTAATCCCAAGGCGAAATACTTTCAATAAATTGTTTGATTGAAGAACCTCTTTCTATAAAAGAACTCTGACTTATGCAAAATAAAACTGCTATTTAAAGTTAAGTGAATTGAGTTTGAGGAGAAAGATATCAATTAGATGTGTAGATGTTCTTTTATATTACAGTTTATATTTGAATTATTACTGTATCCAGAAAATGGAATTTGTGACGTTTTCTCTCCCTATAGATGAAAAATTGGCTTCTTTTTTTGTGGATAGCATAACACCGTTCCTAAGCACACGTGCACCGCTAAATATTACGGTGTCCTTTCATCTATATATATATATATATATATATATAATATATATATATATAAACACTACACCGAAACTGATGAACATGAAAAACCCAACGGCTGGACAGACGTGCGAGCCAGAACCCCGAGTGTAATTCGAGGTGTCAAAAACGAATCGCCCCACCCCGACAGTGGAGAAGACAGTGCGTTTGAAAATACGAAGTTCAGTCGTGTTTGCCTCCTCCCTCACAAAGGACAATTTTTATAGAATTGAAATAATTACTATAGTATGTGTGTGAATAATTTCTATTTAAAATATAAATATATTGAAATTAATTGCTGCGACGTTAATAAATCAATTATTTAATTTCTTAACTCTCTCTCACACACCTACAATTAATTTTCCCAAACATCGCAAAGCCTTGTGGATCGAGTTGAGGAAATCAAGACGAATGCCTGCAATAAATTATTATCTTTAGTCATAATTATTTAGAATAAGCTAAAACTGACTCGCTGCCCATTAGCTATAGCAAAAGTGAATATTAATTTAAAACGATAAGAATAAAATACGAGCGATTGTTGATTTTTAAAGATGATGCTCCATTTTGTGAGCGAAGGTTCGCTACAACCGATAGTCTCAAGATTCAAGAATTTTTCAATGAATACTTTGATTTATTGCATTTGTGTGTGTGTGTGTGACACATGTAAAATTTCTAAAGTGAGATTACTACAAACTTATGAAACTGCTTATATGCACACATTCATAGGTCATTAAATTTCTTCAGAGAATCTTACAATTTATTACTAGTATAATTTTAATTATCACTATTCCATTTTTTTTGTTAAAAAATCTATGACTATTTCTATCATTCAATCTTCAATTAAAAAACTAAAGAAATTTTTTTTTTCTCATTAGCTCAAATTATAATTTAAGTGCTTATTCATAAAAATTATCAATAGTAAATAAATATGAGGTATTCAATTGTTTATAAAAAAAACTGAGTATTGATTTAATTCTTTTAATTCGTACGAGACAAAAACAACGGATTAAAAGTGGTCAAATGAAGATATAAAAAAAGAAATTTTGTAATTTCCACGCCAGTACTCAATTACATCTAAATTGATGAAAACCTTTTTATTCTGTACAGCAGTTTGGGGTAAAATCAAGTTTGTTCTTCTTGAGATTCAATTTCAAGATTTTACTATGCCCAATCACTTTATTTCTGAAAAGGACCAACAATATTGAATCAAAAATAAAGGGGAAGAAATTCAAGCGCTATTGAAAATCGATCTATTAGAGAAATATTTTTGTAAGACCAAACACGCTTCAATTCTTTCTCTCGTATCATTTTAAACGAAGAAAAAGATAAATAAATATGTGGTTTGAATTCGAGAGAGGAAATCTTAACTCATCCATCTCTTATTCTTTCGCGTGGAAAAAGAACAAAATGTAAGCTTTTGTATGTTTGAAGGAAATTAGTTTTTACGCACAGGAAATTAGATTTGTATTTCTTTGTTTTTAGGAAACCAAAATCTAGTCGTATTATGACATTTCCAGAAGAATGCAGAAGCGACTGGAGGAGATTCAAGAGATAATAATTTATTTTTCGTTGAAGTACACCCCGTCACAATGTTTTATTTTTACAAACATAGGAAGTAATTCAGCTTAGGCTGAGAAATTCACTTAATTTGTATTAAGTAATAAAAACTCTTAATTTAATTTAAGTTATCAATTAAAAGTAATAAAAACGCGTAATTTTTAATTATAATTACATAATTCCAAAATAAATTTTTCGTGTAAAATTTTTTATATTGCAATAATAACTAATAACAATTTAAGAGAAATATGAGAATAATCACATTGAATGATTTTCTTTAAAAAAAAAGATAAATTTATTTATAAATTATTGAAAAATTAAATTTTATCTCAACTAATAAAGAGGTTTAATATCACATAATAATTTCATTGCATGATGATTTATTAAAAACTAATTTTTTTTAGTCCCTAGAAATGAAAGGTCACTTTTAACGTCCTTTTTCCCAATACATTTTAAAAGATGTAAATTAGAGCTTTTTAAATATATTCTATTCAAATTATCTACAATTAGTGTTTAAAGGGAACGTGGATTGTTTAAAGAATCGTAATTAAATGAATTTTTCCAAAAACTTATACTAAATTATATTATTTCTACCAATTATAGTTTATATTTTACTATAAATTTTTTGTAGCTATTGGTGTTGTATTTAACATGAACATATGATAATGAATTTATATTTTTGTGCTTGTTCCTTTATAGCTTAAATAAGCCCGTAGTAAAATTTAACAAGTTCCGTAAAGTTTTCAGAAATGAATTTTTTTTGCTTAAATTTGTGTCTTTTGCAGCGTTTTCATGGAACTTTTTCTAAAATTAATTCTTTATTAAAAACACTTTGGGAAAAAGACGAGTTGAGAAATGTAAGATTTTTTTTTCTATCTCGCAAACACACAAGGGCTTGTTTTTCCCAGTCTCAGCTATGCCATTTTATTTCAAGTGTCTTTTTAATTGTAAGTTCACCATATGCTTTTTAATTCAATTTCTAATATTAAATAAGTTAATGTAGAAAATAATTTTATTCCAATAGATAATTACATATGAGTAAAATTCTTTAGAAATAAATGAATAACACCAATTTCTTGAAACTTAGTAAATGAAATTTTAAGAGCATAAAGAAACTTGATTTGCAAACAGTATAGATACTCGTCAGAGAGATGATAACTATTATGACAACCAGCTGCTGCAACATTTGATGCAGAATTAAATAATAAGAAATACGGCATTAAGACCATGAGAAATGCGTCATTAAGGCATAAGAAATGCGTCATTATGGCATAAGAAAAACGGTATTATGGTATAAGAAAGACGGTATTATGGCATAAGAAATACGGCATTAATTTCTCCTTCTGCATCTACAGAAGTTGATTCTATACAGCTCACGGGTGCTCTATGGAACTGTAGTGTGTGGAAAAAAATATTTTCTAGAAACTCTTTACTCACAAAACATTGTTTATGGTTTGAAGTTTTCCAGTTCCTTTTCCGTAAGCAAAGGTTAAATGGGTGGGTTGGTTTTGGGTCGAATCTTTCAGCCACCCGCTGCTCAGCTCAGAGCTTTTGCAAAAACCCTATATAATGGTCTGACAGAACAGAGCTCGTAGGTCACACAAATAATTAGTGTGTCACTCAAAGCTTTTATAAAGAACTAGTCTTGCAATTATGCATATTTACCCCAAACAAAGGATCGTTTTCTAAATGCTTTGTGACCATGAATTTACTTTAAATGCATGATGATTTTTGTTTTTAAAGACAATGATGTATAAGTTTCTAGTGTATGGTTTATCATAACAGAGCCTATAGTCTGAAGTTAACAGTAACTTAAGCATACGTATATGCATTTTCAAAGGTAAATGACAGTAAGAGAGTTAAAATTGTTAGATGCTTTTTTTTAAAAAAAACTAGTCAGTCCTTTCATTACAAAACGGAACCACTGATATCTCTCCCAAAAAGGTTCTTTTTCCTCTTTTATACTTATCTCATCATATATCTTACTAACTTCAAAAACTATATAAGCACGAGTTAAGGCTCTGTTTAAAAAGAACGATTTTACATACGTATAACTTAAGCATATTGGATCAGAATTAAAACTGATCAAGTATAAATTGCGTCAAGCTTAATTTTACTAATTGAATTAATGTAATCATTTAAGAAATCTCTAGTCATCTATTTAAATTTTAAACTTGTTCTTCATAGTGAAGGGAAAAAAAGGAAGTAAAATTAGATCGTGAAATATTAAATTATTTATAATCTTAAGAATACACAAATCTCTTACAAACTAACACTTGTTGTCATGTTTCTTTACATTTTTCTAAGTAAAGCAAAATGCCAAGGGATTTTGAATTATCTTTCAAATTTAAAAACAAACAAAAGAAACTAAGACTTTAACAGAAAAAGGCAAACATACAGGTATACTTTAAGTACAGGTGTAGTTCACAAATTTGATAATTTTTTAAAAAAAGATTCAAAGATAACAGTGTAGTTTCATTGGACAACATATCTGCTTAAGGCCAACTAATATAATCATCAGCAAATAGACTTAAAAATTTAAAGAAAATTGGATAAATTTATGTACGATTGAGTTATGAGAGATATAGCGCATTAAAGACTTATACATAATAAAGGGCTCATAAAGGCATCTCTTTATGCTGAAAACATCAAATAATATTAAGATATTAAACCAATCTAATGATAACTTTCAAGATTGCAGGTAAAAGAATTCGATCATCGAAAGAAAATAGTAGACATTTAAAAAAATTAAGATGTAACTTTTTTGATGAAAAGATTTTATAAATTATTTGTACAATTTATTTTGCGACTGTGGTTTCCAAATGGTCATGGTCAAGTACTTATGAATGGCGTTATTTATGGCAATAGTATGTTTGGCACGTAACAGATCATTTTGAAGCTCGTTCAAACCAAACGCTTTTAAATTTGGAAGAAATAAATTACGACTCGCCTTCCATTTGAAGATGCTTCTAATGGATTCGCGAGTAAAACTTCCGCCCTACTACAAACTTCTTCAACTAGATTGAAGAAAGCGAAAGGAATACACACAAGAAAGACCACACTCAATGGAAAATCCTGTTTTGCATGTTCTCACTTTCTTTCTCCAATCCACCCTTTGACAGGTGGACTCGGAATTCGCCCCTTTTGTGCTACGCAACACGTGTATTTGTTGGTTATTTAATGCGATGGTGGATAACAGTGAGAGAGAAAAAGAGAAAAGACAGAAAGAGAAGAGAGAGACAACGAGAAAGAAAGAAAGCGGAAAGCTGAGAGAAGAAAGAGAGAGAGAGAGAGAGAAAACGTTATGCATGCGATTCAAGCACGGTTTTAACTTAAACTAAGTATTATTCTATATATATCCTTGAAAACTTTGAAAAGAAAAATTATAATCAGGTCCTTGTTGACAAACTTTTTCAATACGATTTAAGTTCAAAAATAAATTAATAATTTTATGTGCATTCTAATACTTTTTCCCGATGTTATTTATTACTGAGGACAGCTATGCTAAACTTCTTCCAGAGTTACTTGCTAAAATATTATTGAAATTATTACTTATCAGAAATACAAGTTTGCAAAATTCCAGTATTTAATTTAATTATATACTACATCATTCCGAAGAAGTTTCTATTAGAAGTTTTCAAGTTATTTTAAAAAATCAAGAAAAAAATAAAAACTATAAATATAAAAAGATTAACCCTGTAATTTAATTAAATATTGCGTCATACGCAACATGAGTAACTAAATTTGATTATGATGCAGAAAGCAACTACATTTTGTTATACCTCATTAAAGTTGCTTATTAAAATGGACATTCCTTTCCACAATTCTGGTGAGTGTGAATTAATGTGTGTGTGATGTTTTTAATCAAAATTATTAATCGATGATTTGATAGGAACATAAGTTAAGCACTTGAGGTTTAGCTCGAAAGCAATAACCAATTTGAAATTGGTCTTCAAGTTCGGAAAATGAGTTTTAGTACATTATCACTCAACCTAATACAATGAGAATCATGAGAGCGAATCTCCAGAATAAGTTATACAAATTAAAAACAGAAGAAAAGATACAAAGAATTGGGGGGGGGGGACTTATCAAACAAATCGTGTTATGTTTCACATTACAAAAACGAAAGGTATTAGAGAGTAAAGATCCATCCTTTTATCTGCTACCTTCCTCTCAAACTTCATAGCAAAGAAAAAGAAAGCAGTTGTATTTTCTTTTAGGGCAAACAATATTCCACACACTCATTCATCATATGTGAACAAATTAAGTCCTTTTAAGGTCTCTGGCATCAACTCAAAACCAACTAGCAAGAAAACACCCACTCGCACATTGCTTGTCTAACATTAATTACAGCATAAATAACTTGCCCAAATCGGCTAAATAACAATTAACTTCCGTTCTATATATCGAATTCGTAGTCATTGGTGGATTTTAAATTGGCATGGAAGTCTCAAAAATAATTCGAATACATATAAAAATGATCTGGGAAAAAACAGTTAATCTCTTAATATAGGAAAAAACTCTCGAATATAATATAATTTTTAGGAAAAGCAAACAGAAACTTTTCAGATGATCATCAAATCGATCAACTAAGATTATAAAAATATAATTGTTATTTAGTTCTTACTGCAATACTGAGTCAAATTAAAATCGAAGCTGCTATATGTGTACATAATGCTTGAAAAACTATTGATATTTTAAAAATTATTAATATTGCAGATATTTTAAAATAAAATAAAAGAAACAAATACATAAGAGATAGTTTAATCACAGTTACCATGTATGAGAGAACAGGATAAATATAATATGCACTATAGTAAAACGCATTGTCATAATAAGTGATATTTTTTTATTTAAAGTATTTTTTCACACATAAATATGACCAGACAATAGCAGAATAAAAAAAAAATATTTGCTAGGAAGAGATGATAAAATTGGTGAAGAAAATCTAATAAGTTTTTAAACCTGTAATTTTTCACACTTGAGGCTAGAAAAAAATAGGCAGGATCTCAAAAATCTTTCCTATGAAGTGGACGAAGTTGAACGCACTGGGCCCGGCCATCTAAGAACCTCACTAGAATAAACACGTAGAGGGCGTGGGCCGAAATCGTGGCAGAATAAAAGCTCTATTGTGGCAAGAGTAACAAGCCCCCAGTTGTTAACTTCTGAGTCGGTTCCGCAGCGAAAAATGATACCTTATGCAAAAAGTTACGAGATTTGGCGACGAAGCGCTCATATTGGAGAGTTAAAAAACATAAAGAAAATGGTAGTAAGGTCATATTTCATCTTTCAATGTTTTTAAGGGAGAAGGAATGAGGGAGATTTAGGAAGTAAGCAAAACTTTTTCAAAAAGAAAAGGAAAGAAAAAGACTAAATTAAATACACGGCGTTAATTTCAAGGTAACAGATCTATTTTTGAGATTGCTAAAAATATCTAAGTTTATTATTAATGTCAGTAGTATTTTGTTAATGCTATTTTTAAGTATAGTTTTTTGAATGAACGTAAAAAAATATATGGTTTTAAGTTAATTTTTTAATGAATTTAAATTAATATACGGTTTAGAGAAATCTTAACAAATCTGAGTTTTATTTATTTTATTTTTAAAAGGTAATAAATTTCCTTAAGATAAAAGTAAAGAGAGGTAAATAAAAAATCCTATTGCCGCAACATATTTTTTGTAATGATAGAGAAGGATCTCATTTGAAAAACCATTGGTTACTCTTTTAAATGTTTTACCAATATTACTGTTCTGTAGTAAATTGGGTAAATTTTTAATATTTTCAAAATAAAAATAAAAAAAAGCGCATAGCATCATTATCTTTTCATTATGGGCAGAAATTGAAATATCAGCAACCACACATAATCAAAATAATATTGAATGTAATGTATTACATCTTAAAATGTCGCTAACACCCTCTTTACAAAAAGTGCTAGACGAACTCAGGCGTAACCATTAATTTAATTATTTTCTTTTTGCTTTTTTTGCAATTATAATTACTATAAGTAGAATTTTTCACTTTATTATCAATTATAAAAATGTAATACATCATTAAATTAAATTATTATTACCCAAATCTAAATCAGTTTTTCATGGAAAAATAGAATATAATTTATATTTCAGTCTCTCTCTTCGGAGGTTTCATTAGTTTTGATTTATCACAAAAATGTAAAAAATATACTTGTAAAAAGTAAGATTTGAAGGTACTTACATTACGAAAAATGTTGTTTTGAAACGCTTTCCTGTCACACAATGTTAATTATTCTGGAGTACATTTTGAAGTTGAAAACAAATATGGAATCGAAATGCTTATCTTCAAATCATGCGGTAAGATCGAATACATTCTTTTATTTTATAATCTTTGGTATTCTACACACATTTGTAGAATTTTAAATACAAATATTCCATATATCAGCATGCGATCTAAAATGCATAAAACTTGCACGCCACAGAATTGAAAACATTCAATTATTTAAATGATATGCATAATAAATTAATTCTACGATTATTTTGCTAAGATTAAAAATTAATTATTACATTCTTTCCCGAAAAGCGATCAGAATTTAATAGTTTACTAAAGCTAAGATGATACAATAACCATAGATAGATGAACAGAAAAAAAAAATATGTCTTAAACCGAGATTGAAAATACCAAGATTTCTTTTATTTAGGTTAACTCTCTTAAGATAAATATAAATTCATTTATCATTCATGCATTGCCTTTCACCCTTTAAGGCAAACAAGGAGTTCATTCATCGTTTCTCGTGAAAGTGGTGATAAAAAGGATTTGAAAAATACGAAAGCTTTTTATTTATTTATCATGCTTTTTTCCCCCTTTGCTTTTTTCGCAAGTCACCGTCGTACAAAGAAATTGACTGAAAGAGCCTAGCATAGAATGAAGGATTTTGGAAATATAAAATGGCTTTCAGAAATACATTTATATTGCATTTATGAGCAAAATTACATTCTTTGTCTCAATGAAAAAACTGTTTTTGAAGCAGTTAGGTGTTTTATAACTTCTTCAAGACAGTACTTCTCGAACAATTTTCTTTTTTTTACGAGAAGTTATCGCTTAAAATCATAAACATTGAAATGGTGGGGGATGGTGTATTATATTTTTAGCTTTTAGAGAACTTTTAGATTGAGCTTTGCTGTTACAGTGCTAAAAACTCATTTGTTTAAGGAATATATAACTTTTTTTTATTTTTCAGTATCTCACTAAAATTCTGAATTGCATTGAATATGAAGACACGCACACGGCTGGTGTACAAATGATCAAATGTAGACCTATAAATAGGTTTATTTAAGGGTAAATTTCATTGATATCGCAGAATATTCTAGGGGCAAGTTCTGCGTGTTGTCAAAAACAGAAGAATCATTTTAAAAAAAATCACTGAATTAATTTAAAAAAATATTCAAATCAGACTTTACGTTTTCCAAAAAAAAAAAAAAAAAAAAAACGAAGAGAAGTAAAGATTTTTTTTTAAAACGTGTGCATATCTCGGACAAGAGCATATCACAGATTTTGTAAATAAAAAACTTAAATCTTAAAATACAAATATTATGTAAAAATGCAGACAAGCGTTTTAATATATTCTTTTAAACTCAAAAAAATATCTTCACAATGACAAATTTAGACTGTAATCATTAAAAAGATTTATCGTTTAAAAATAAATGAAAAATGCGTTGGAACTTATTATAAAGACCTAATAAATGTATATCACGAGTAAGAAATGCAAATCAACATTATTATTTAAAATTAAGATCTTTTCCCTATAGAGAAAAATGACTAATTTGCAAAATCAATTGGAAAAAATAATTATGGCACAGTCACTCCTATATTAATTTTTTAAAAATGCAAATTATATTTTTAATGGATTATTTAAATCCCTTTTGGATACATTTATTTTATATTCAATATGTTGCACAAGCAGCAAATTCTTTCTATTATTCAGGAATGTATGAAACTACCTAAAAATCCTGTAGAATTAATGAAAAGGATTTTACTTTTAAATAATATATCATAACAATTATATCTGTGTTAAATTTTTTTTATTTCATTTTTCTTACATTTCTTTACTTTTATTATATGCCTACAAAAATGAGATTATTTCTTACAATATTCTTCGACTTTATTTTTACACTGATTACTTTTTTAATTTTGATTAATTCATGATATCTTTCTTTATTTGATACAGTACATGATTTTGAGATGTAACAACATATACACCTTAATTTACAGAAGTGCTTCGAGACCGCGATTTATTTTAAGTCCTAAATGGAAAATGATTACAGGGAACATGGCATTATAAGGAACAGCCTTACAATGTCATTATTTCCTATTATGTCAAAGGGGTCTCAGGGGTGTTAACTTTTTTTGGAGGGCTGAAAATATAAACAATATTCAAATACATATAACTCTTTTAAAATAAAATTAAATAATTCGAATCTTTTACACATTATTTATAAAGGAATGAGGCTTCAGAAAAGTGTAAAATGTTTATAATATAATCATAATTTTAAAAATTATAAGCATATGAAAATAAGAAATTTTTTTATAAGAAATATTAATTAAGTTTTACTGCGCGCACGCTATTTTCTAAAATAATAGCCTTTGAGGCATAAAAATTCATAGAATTATAAAATGTATCATACACTTTAAGCCCTAGTAAATTAAGAATAATATGGCTTTTGGGTTTCAAAATATTTGAAAAATATTGAAATTTTTAAAAAAAAACTTTGAAAATATATATTTTTTATTTTTTTTAAAAAAAAATTATTATTCTATTCATTTAAATTTACTACGGTGTAATAAGGATACATTTAACTTTATAAATCAACTTATTGCTAGTAATTAAAGCTAATACTTTTGAAAATAGTACGCGCGCAGTAAAACTTAATTAATATTTCTTATAAAAAAATTTCTTATTTTCATATGCTTATAATTTTTAAAATTATGATTAAATTTTAAAATTTTTACACTTTTCTGAAGTCCCATTCCTTTAGAAATAATGTGTAAAAGATTCGAGCTATTTAATTTTAATTTAAAAGAGTTATATGAATTTGAATATTGTTTATATTTTCAGCCCTCCAGAAAAAGTTAACACCCAAGGAAAATTCCTAAAATGACATTACAGGGAACCTAGTTAGTTGTGTGTGTGTGTGTGATTTCTCAATACAATCAATCTTTATTTTCTTTAAAAAGTATTTTATCACTACCCCAATTATATATAACTTTTTTGAGTGGTCTTTTAATAACAACTTACTTCAAGGTACCTGTTGAACTTAGAGAACATTGTTGACCTTTTAGAAAAACAAAAATATACTTGTATTAGGTACTTTTTGAATATACTTTTATCCTTTCAAGCTGCATGAAATTTCAAGTGACGTTACTTAGTATGCGCCAAACAGACAACTGTTACAAATCCAGCGCTTCATCTTTAGTACCTATCACTTCAACTTACTTGAACAGCTGCTGCTTCTGGAATTCATGCTCTTCACAAGGTGTTCCAGAGGCGTAAGTAACCTTATCCATAAAGGGGCCCCCTGCTTCCAGAAAAAAAAAGTGATGGCGAGGGGCAAATAGTCTCCACCCTACGGGAGGCCCCATTGAAAATTCTGCTAGGATTATCCCTCTCTTTAAAAAGGAAAGAAGGCACGGCTTTTTTCTCTTGGCAAATTCACAAAGTTCGCTTTGGAAAGCATGTCAGTTAAGTGCAATTCATTTGCTCTTTCTCCATACATTTTAACGGTCCATTTAAGCTCGGTAATCGAAAGGTATTCTGTCTAGCTCAACATGCTAATGCTATTAATCATTACAAAAAATCAACTAATTGAATTTTATGACTTGAAAGCATTTAAAAAGCTTAAATACTCTGAGAACGGGAAAGAAATTCTAAAGGAGCGAATAAGTTGGCGCATTAATTTGATATTGTGCTCCTTAGATCAGTTAAATGGATTACGAAATGATTTTTTTTTATAGATTTTTTTCAAGAAGTCTATTGATTAAAAACTTCATACATCTTATTAGTTCCTTTAGAGAGTGAGTGAGTGTTTGTTAAAATCACACTTTGATGCTACGCAAAAGCTATTGGCGACGAATTCTTAATTTTGAACCTCAACCAAGTGAGGAGGAAGACATTCGATTGGCATCCCATTCTCCAAACTTCCACACCATGCCAATGTGAGAACTTTGAAACTCGACTGATTTAATGGGCATCAGTCCCTATGTATAGAGGGCCTTTAATGGTCCCAGGACTCGTACTCTCGATTGTTACCTTCAGATCAGTGGTCCCCAACCCCGGGCTGCGGAGTGGTTTTGGTCCATGGATCAAATAGTACCAGGTCACACTAGGAACATTAAATTATTTCCATTTTATGTACTGTGGTGTATTTCTTTCAGATTTGTGCGACTTTTAATGGAAATCTTTTTATCTTTCATTTAAATCCCTTTACATTCATTTTTTGGTGAAATTGTATTTTACTCTGAAGGCATGTTTTCATACAATTAAATTAAAAATATTAAATAAAAACTATCTAAAACATAAAACAACTAATGTCCCTCCTTAGCGGGCCACTGTAAAATTATCAAACGTTGACTGGTCCACGGCGGTAAAAAGGTTGGAGAGATGGTGGTTTATATACTCAATCAGAAAGTTTCTGAAGTGCAAAGCAAATATATTTTTTTACACGTCATAGAATAAATCCCCCCCCCCCGTTAATTCTACCTTTGGCAAACCTTGCAATTTTAAGTAAATAAGCAAACTATAATTAGTACACATAAATTAGCACAATTTGAGTCAGTAAATAAAATTTTTTTTTCTTTTGGAAATTCACAAAAGCGACGTGAAAAAGTATTACAATATTTATTACATACATAGAAAAGGTCCATGAAATGAAGCAATATTTGATTTAAATGTTCAGCAATAATTAGGATTATTATAAAACATACCATTCAATGCAGAAGTAAAGATAATCAGCAAACAATGATAAATTCTATAGAAAAACCCGAAAATTAATAGAACCAACAAAAAAAAAAGAGTTTATATTCACTAAGCAACAATCTTTTTTTCTTGTCCGTTTGTAATGATTTATGCATATAAGGACAATGAAAGGGGGGGGGAGGAAGCAGCTATATAGTGGGTAAATTTAATTTCTGGAAGCAAAGGTGAATTCATCCCCAAAACAAGGGGAGAGAACAAATGAAATTATCTTGATATATACCCTTACTTTATTACAAATTATATGATAATCCAAATAATCTATTATTAAAGTAACTTGGAGTTATTAATAAAAATATCCACACAAAAAGTTGAGCTTGATTTACTATTTTCAAACAGTTACACCAGGAAACTCAAATAATTTATCCAAAACACAACATTACACATGCTTTCTCTCATTACGAGAAAATTTTCTAGAGCTTGATTGATTTTCCTTCCGTATTTTAATATTCATTCTAGAATTATAGTTTGTTTAAACATGCTTCTGGAGAAGAAAAGCTTCACTTAAGAGCCTATAAACGCACCATCAACATGGGAAAAATTATTTGTTGTCAGCGATAATTTAAATCCTTATACTTAATGTGGGATCGAGAGTCATTAAACTCAGTTTCAGAGTTACTGTATAAAAAAGATAATCGTTCCTTCATGGGCTTACCATGAATAATGGTTTTACTTCGGTCACACAATTTTCTCCTCTGTAATTTGCGAATATAATCATGTTAAAATCGATGGGAGAATAGTCCCATTCTTCAAAAGTAGCATAGACAGAGAATGAAACCAGTGAAATCAACCGCAAGCTGAAAAAGGAGGAAGAAACTTTGTTTGAAGAAAATTCTCTAGAAACTCAATGCGATCTAAAATTGCTTAATTCAAACATTAAACATTATAATGGGGATTGAGGTGGAGCAGTTTTCAAACATTTAACTAAAATGATTAAAATGAGAAAATAGAACTTTGACTCGATTTTCTTGAAATCGTTGGGTAAATTATGTAAGCTGTAATGAACATTTAATGACTTCCTTCATTGAAGAAGTCACTAATTCTTTTTAAAATGTTTAAAAAAAACGTTTTTTAGATAAGTATCTAATGAATTTTTAGAAAGAGAACTATCAATTAACTTTAATTGTTTTTTTCTGAGAAAAAATATTTTCATACAAAGAAAAGAAAACTTAAAGAAAGCAAGTTATTCTAAGAAACTGAGTAAATTGATTTTGACATGCGTGATATGACGAAGAAATAAAAAACGCAAAAAGAAACACATTCTTGAGAAATATAGTTCACATTTGTTAATATAAAAAATTTTTTTGCATTTAATAACAAGAAAAAAAAGACATTTTGTAGGAAATGGAACAAAAAAAATTCTTCTCAATCTACAGACATTAAAGACTTTGTTCTTAAACAGTAGTATTTTTATCCTCTAAAAGAATATTTCTGCACACAAGAAAAATATTTCTGCACGCACTTGTAACTTATCGCAACAATCAGTTTTTAAAATGTAACATATATGTAAGTCATAGTTTTGAATAACAGAGTAATTTTAGCAACAGGAAATTTGTATAAAGGATATATTATTTCCTAAAAGAGTAAAATATAGAGTTAATATCTCTTTCACTAAAAAAAGAATATTCTTTACATATATAGCTACCATATGAAATCTAAATTACAGATTAAGAGCACTATTCTCTAAGATTTCTCATATCGTTTATATATAAAAATTTCTTATATAGAAGACCTAAAATAAAACCAATTTTTCCAGTGGTTATAATCTGCAGTAATAAGAAAATTTGAACAAAAAATGAACAAAGAAACAAAATTTTTGAGTTGATAATATTTACGAAACTGCGCATGAGTTATTCTACAAATATAAAGCCAACAATTTGTGATTAGTGATTTCTAACTCGTAATATTTCAATGTCTTGGAAAATAGGTTGATAAATAATGCGTACCATAATCTTGCACAGTCAATATTTCAGAATATTTACAAGATAAAGTAAGTGCTAAATTTAATTTCATAAAGTTTGAAAACCAATTTTGTTTAGTAAAATACCAAAAATAAAAAATTCATTTGATAAAAATTGCATTAAATTGTACTAAAATTACAAATTAAATAACTGATTTTAGACTCGCTATTTTATTTTTAAAAAGTTAATACAAGATCCATATCCAAGAATGCATTGAAGAAATACTTATTGAAAACTACATTATTTTAATCAGATAAGCATATTTTTTACGAGAAATGCAAGTTACTTGTTAAACATTTCAAAAACTGGAAGTTTATGACACAAAAATTGAACTAATGGAACATGCGAGGTAAAATATTTTCGTTATGCCACAAATAAACAGTTAAAGAATTAAGTGTTGTAATTATACATACATTGATTACGGAAAGTAAATGTGAGAGCATTAGATATTTCCCGAATTAAATTACAACATTCGTACATTGATATAGATCAAGGGTGTCAAACTCAAAGGTTAACTAGGGACAAATAAACAAGGCTTAAATTTAGGTGGGCCACAATAAAAACAATAATACTTATAGAAACGTAATTTTATTTTGAAAAATACGTTATAATAAACATAAATAAAAGAACAAGAAAAATGTAATGTTTACGTCCTGACACTTGCCATCCTTCTCTGCTACTATCTTCCCTATTTCGGGAGAAATTTTGATATTTTATTATGTACTATTGAGCGGATATGCTGGCCAGACCGCAAAATGTTCATTGTGGGCCGCATGCGGCCAGCAGTTTGACACCCCTGATGTAGAGTGTGAACGATTTTGGAGCTCATAAAAAACCAAAAGAAGTTTAAAAATTGTGCATATATTTTTCTTACACGTTACGTAATACTTACATTACACGTGAAACTTAATATACACATATCCATGAATTCAATTTATAGTAACAATCGAGTTTAAAAAAATATATGTTCAAAAGTTCCGCTCTCTAGTCTTACATCATGCGGCAATCAAACGGCAAAATATATTGTTGATTTCCTATGAAAGAGGTTTTAAACAGCTCTGTTTCATTAATTAAATTTTTTTTTCTTAACATTAAGACATCAGAACAAGTAGCAGACCGAAGAAAAATTATGGCTTCGGAGCTATTTATCAGATATCTGGACTTATTTGTCAAGTTCAACCGTCTAGCTTATCTTACAACAGATTAAGTAAAAGATAAAATTACTTTAGATGATGAAACCCACATGATGAAAAACTTGGAGCAATTATAAACATACGTGTTGAAACATTTTATACATATTTTTCTTTTTTATTATGAAGAAGTACACTTTTTTAACTCCATGTTTTGTTTTTTTTCCTTTCTTGTATATATGTTACATTTAAAGCGTGAAATTCGTAATTTCATAGAATAAATATACAAGCCAGTTAAAGTACATAAAATTATTAAATTCTACGATTTAACTAGGTATTCTATAGAATAACGATTACTTGATCGTTAAAGTATGAAATACGCTACTCGAAAGTTCTTTGAACCGGTTCTAGCTGCTTTGAGATGGATTTTTCTGATTAGGAACTAAAGATGGCCGAATAAACAACTGTACTCTGGATATCAGTTCAATATATGTCAGAGACAATTAATTTCCATTGAAGAAGTTCCATATATTGACACAACGCTTCGATTTGTTGGGACAGCTCAAAGTTCGGAACTGTACAAGGATTCACAAAAAGTGCTTGTGTAAAAAAAAATTTAGTAGTTAAAAGTGTGTTTGTTTCAAAAATAATAAGCAGTGCAATCCAAAGTGTAAGAACAGTAATCCTTGCTCTAATAAATAATGAAAAGTAAAATAAGGGTATCTCATGAAATTTAAATTAATATTCTCTTCCATTTTTATCTTCAAAAGTTTACACAGTGTTTACATGCAAAGCAACAGTTTTTCTTACCAGCATATTTTTGTTGTTGTTAATATTTAAATATAATCTATTTTTGCAACATATTCTTTTTTCACCTTTCTGTTTAACTAATGTAATCAGTATGAGTAATAATGAATTATATCGTCTGCTTTCCTTTATTATTTATCAATTACTCATCAGCAAAACGGGATAAAATGTTTTTTCGAAAGATTTTAGTTATTTATGATCAATTAATTTCTAAAATATATTAAAAATTGTTTATTTTCCCCTTAAACGGTCTATCCTTAGTTATTTCATATAGAATACCTAGTTATTTCATAGAATAACTAGGTAAAGTATGAAATTGTTCTTCTATTATGTACTTTAACTGGCTTGTCTAGTTATTTCATAAAATGCCTAGTTATTCTATGAAATAACTGAATTATACACTTTAAGGTAACATATACACTAGTTTTTATTAATCTTCTATAGGTAAAAGTGTATTGAAGAGCCAGAAAAGTTAATTCAACAAGAAGATTAAATAACTACTGAACTGCAAGCATGAATTCAATGATGAGTCATTTGGTTATATGATATTTCTTCAACATAAGAGAGTTCCGCTACTCTAATAAAAAAAGATCATTTTAATTTAGCTTGAACTCCCATTTTTTGATTTAAATAACCGCAACAAAGAATAAATGGTTAAATAAACTTAAATATCGTTGATAGAGATTTTTATCAAATAACATAACTTTTCATGTCGCGCAAATATGATATTTAATCCTAAGACTCTCGGTTTTTGGTTCGAGTCTATTGCACACTTGAAAGAAGAAATCTGAAGCATGCAACATTTCATCGATGGATAAAGAAATAAAAAATGAAGGAAATCAAGAGCATGTATGTGTAAATAAGAAATAGTTTGCTTATAATTTTTAATTTAATGGGATAGATTTCATTTGTAAAGAAAACCAAGAGCACATAATTCAGATAAAATTCATTTGCTTAATTTAAGAAAATTAAATTATGAAGATTTCATTAAGAGATATAAAAATAAGTTTAACAATTACTAAAATTTAATTTTCCGAAATATTTCATTTGCGAAAGCTCTTTATATTATGAACAAATTGGTGATGTGTTCAATGCAAAAGGTGTTTATTTCAATCAAAATTTTTGCCTGGCTGATAAATTTCCATTATTTTTTCAGGAAAAAGAAATGCAGTTCTCTAAAAATTTGTTTCTTGGTGGATTTCCTTAGAAAAACAAACATTTCGCGCAAATTTAATCCCAATTTATACTGCAAATCTAATAAAAGACTGATTATTCCACAAATTTTTTTAAGAGCCAGACTCTTTTATAGATTTTATATCACAGTAATTTGGTATTAAAAAATGAGTGATTTTCGAACTCAAGTTATAAGTCAAATTAGGCACGAGGGGAAAAAACTATCTCGAGGTAAAGAAATTTAAAGACAGAACAGGTTTTCTAAATCGAGTTTACGTGGCATGACCCAGCTTCATTTTATCGTATTTTTTCGACCTTTCACGTTTAAATACTCAAAGAAATAAGTTTTACGAAGATATCTCCTTTTTTTTTGTTGTGCCTCTCCTCAATAGAAGTATTTTCTTTTCTAATAATGACTCAACGCTCAATCATTTTACAGTATTGAAGGGGGGGGGAAAGGGGAAAGGAATTGAGTTTCTTGGGTATGTTTTACTAGTATGAAAAGAAAATTATGTATTCACAGAAGAATGAACTTTCAGAAACTATACTATTTATATTACTATTCAACCGAAAGACATAGTATTTTTCTTCTTCTTTATTTTATTAAATTGAGCTACAACCTTAGATACATATAAAAGTTCAGTTGTCTTTATGTAGCCGAGTGTAATATATATTTTTTCAGACACACACATTATTGCAAAAAAAAAAAAAAAAAAAAAAAAACAGAGTACATTTTTTAAAATTAATGAATGTTGGTTTTAAGTCATATAATTTATAGTTTGTTATACATCACGATAAAATTTGTTTCTTCATTATCAAAGGAAACATAAATTTAATACGGATTTAAAATCTATTAGGGAAATAATAATATATATTCTAACCCGCGCGCGCGCGATTGAGTTTTAACTCCTGAAAAATGTTTATGTTTAATCTCTGTTATAATTTTAGTGGCGTAGCTACCAATGGGCTAGGTGGTGCCATGCACTGGGGCCCTCAAACCCAGGGAGCCCCTCGGGCCTTGACCACCAGGCAAGCCGGGGATTTGCGATAATTTCTCCCACATAAATACAAAAGGTTGCAACACAACTACAATCATGGCGACTCAAGTGAAAGTAATTTCTAACTTGTAGGGAATTCCCCTAAATTCTTTCCGTTGTTTGTACAGTATTGTGAACTTAACTTATTGAAATGTTTATATTTTATTTTCAATTTATTTTTTCATTTTTCTATAAACTGTTACGTGAAAATAAGCTTCAAGTTCCACGAAAAATCCTACCATATTTATCAATACATCTTAAAAAACCTACACAGGAAGCAATTGCTTTATTTTTAACAGCAATATGATTCATAATAAGCTAGTTTTCTTTTTCAATATTTCACAATCTTCTCGCATCTGCAATAGACTAATGTAATCCCTCCCCCTTCCTCTGTTCTTTTGCAGAGGTCTTTTTTTAAAAAATAATTATATTAATATTGAATTTTATTTTCTTGTTCATGCACATTTTTTGTATCAATACCTGTTTATTTCGGTGGACCATTTTGTAGCTCTAAGCCCTCTGGTAGGTGAGTTTGATCCTCCAGAGTAAATAAATAACAAGGGATTCCCCAAAGACATTTTGTAGCGTAGCGCATTACGTTCCTCCTTCTTTTTAACGTCAACAAGTACTCGAGTACATGCGAACTGTATTGGATAAATTAGAAGACTCAAATTATGGATTAAAAAAAAAAGAAACCCAGTCGTGCGTTTAAGCGCAAACAGCGCCAAGAAAGAGAAGATAGTGAACGAAAATTGCCCATAATTGACAAATTTCTTAGTCAGCCTTCTGGAAGAATTTATTGCAGTATTTATGTTAATACTGTGAAACTTACACACACATATATGTAAGTAGTACATAGCTTTGTTTTTCTATGTTCTGCAGAGCACTATAAAAGAGCTGATGTTAAAATAGCTTTGTATATTTAAAATATTCCTATATTTTTTACTCTATAAACCCAACCAAGATATGGCCCTCCTTTTTTTTGCACCAGGGCCTTTGGATACCTAGCTACGCCACTGATAATAATTTCAATGTTTTCAAAATAATGACTTTAATAACTTTATTTTAATCATTAATTACGGTTTCATTATTATGTCTACTAATTTATCAAAATAATGTAATTTTACTCATTGCTATGTCATTATAAACACTGACACTAAAAAAATCAGCAATAAGAGGTGCAAATTATAAAGAAAAAATATATATAATTTGTTGCAAAATGACACCAGTATATGGAAAATAATAGAATGCACTCCGTCATTTTAATTGAAAAGAAAATACTTTCTAGTATTTAAAAAATTTATAATATTGAAAATAAGCCTATTAGTTTGTTAAGCGATATTTCATAATTTATCGCAGTGTATTGGTAATCTCTCTTTTCAGAGTTCTTCGTATAACTTAGAAAATTATAAATGCAATTAATCTATGCGCCAATTATGAACTACTGAATAAGGAATGTTATTCGTTTTCATCTTCCTTATAGATTCCACTGTAAACTGCGATCATTTTTATTTCAATGTTTTTCGGTTATATTTTCTTCTGGAATTTGCAACACAAAATGCTAAATTAAAATAATCGCACAAGCATTGAATGAGCATTATTGAAAATAAACAGAAATATTAATTGTCAGGACTGTCTGGATAACAAGAAATGCCACAGTGCAATTTTCTGTCGAGTATTTTGCTTCTCAGATGCTAAAGGAAAAAATGCCCGAAGCAAAGAGGCGTTTCTACAACGACAAATTTACTGGTAACAAGAAGAAAATAACATTAAAAATATTTAGGGGTTTAATGATTAAACTAGAATTATTTTTACTCGATCTCCACTTGGAAAGACAATTTCACCCAATTTCGTCTGGTCTAAATGTGATTACACGAAACTTCTTCATTTGTGGCAGCTAACTCGGAGAGCGCAATTAATTCGTATTAAAAATCCATCTATGTCGCTTTCCTTTACTTTCATTACGCATAGATAACGGCCCAGACAGTCATCAGGTGCTTCTAAATAAAGAATTTGTCATACTGTTGGCCTTATGCCCAGCTCCTCGGCAGTGGGGTCACCTTGGCAAAAGCAGAATTTGTGATTGGCCCCTTTCCATCGAGTGGTGAAAGTTCCGTCCCCCCTTCTAGTAATATTCACTCTTTGCTTTGAAATCTCATTAACGTCCTCAAGTGAAGAGGCTGAAAGGTGTCGAGGTTTTACTACCTGAAAAGCAGTAAAAGGCCTTTCAACTGTGTACTTGCATTAATCCATAATTCCATTACCCGTTGAAAATGTGATGGAAAGATGGATTAAAAGCACATTTCAGGAAATTGATTTATTCGAACAGGAACAAGATTGAAGACATCGGCTTTAGAATTGACTTTTTTTTAGTAAGTTTATTGCAAAAGGATAGAAAAATATTTCGGTTAAAGCCATGTTTAAATCTTCCAACAGAGTAAAATCGATTGAAACGATGAAAATAGAACTATAACGGAAGATAAAAGAGAGTAAAATGAAAATGTGTAAAACGAGAAAGAATTTTTATCTTTTATGTTTGATGTCGAGAATGAAGTTAGGAGCATTGCATTAGGAATTAAATGTCTCTAAGCAGAATGAGCAATTTACTGTTTCACCAAATTATAAGCGAAAAAATATTTCAATTTTGTAGAAATTATTAAAAAAATGACGAAATCTAAAAATTATTTAAAAAAGAGCGCGTGAACAATAATACTTTTTTTAATTGATTTTATTTTAAAGTCCTTGAAATATTTTAATAATGGGATGTAAATATTGATTTTAAGAATGAAAAGAAAAAAAATATAAGCTTATATATAGCTTCAGTTCAAAGTAACAAAATTTTAGATAAAAAAATTCACAGGATTTTATTATGTAAAAAAATATAATTAAGTTTTAGATATGTCTCTCTCTCTCTCTCATTGTTCACACACAGTGGCGTACACAAGGGGTAGGGTCGACAGGTCCGGACCCCCATAACCCTTGATTTTTTTTTCGATTGAACATAGCTGTGTATATAGTACGTAAAATTTAATTAAGTATTTGTTATTAATGATTTATTACATTAATTGGTGTTAATTATTTATTCAATAACTTATTGTTTTTTGTTCCCGAAAATCGATAAAATGAAAAGAATATGTTTGGTGGCGAATTGGGGTATACTACGCGAATGGTGGATTCTCGTATTATACCCCAATATTATCTCCCCCACCCTAAAAAATTTTTGTGTGCGCCGCTGTTCACAACTCTTAAAATTTCCAAAAGAAACAAATACGTTTCAAAATTTAAAATTTCGAGACAGTAAATTTAACTAAAATAGTAAAATAAACCCTAAGATGAATTAAAACTCTAAAACTTGAAAACAGGGGACAAATTACTCAGCAAATTTTCTCTTCGTTTCGATTACTAACCTCATTTGAAAACCTGGATTAATTTATCATTCTTGCTTCTGTCTTTCATCTACAGAAGTCACCCCTTTTCCATTACAAAAACTGTATAATTCGCATAACATTGCTGTTTTTCTCTTCAGAGCATATTTAGATTACTCTTGGAGGAAATGTAAATCATCCTGTCCCAGCCCATCTCTCCACACACCAATTTTAAGAGTTAGCAGGAAGTAGAAATATAAAATGCAGGAATCGGCCAACTCTGAATAAACAAACAACTGCCCACACCTTCTTATACTTTAAGACATTCGTTCCCTTCTTGATGCAGACAGTTTAATGATCTAGTACTACTAGCTATGCCTCTTTCTACTTATTGATAACTCTTCAGGGGAGCACTACTCAACCAGCATGATTTAATTGGTTTAGTCCTGAGACTCTCATCCCCGGGTGGCCTATCAGGCTTTATCTAAACAACTTTAATAGTGTGGCCTAGCGTTTATGGATTTTTTTTCGTATTTTTTTTTGTAATGTAGCTCTATTTATCTCATTAGAATGGCACATAATGCTCATTCCGAGTTTTGTACAAAATTAAGGAGAAGGCAAAATACATGTATTGTGGAATTAAAGGCAATTTCTCAACGATTAATCACTACAGATATTTTTTTATCTTTCAGACATAGACATAGGCATAAATGCGGAAGTGATTACTTATCAAAGAGTTGTTTCCTAGAATCAGTACAAAGGACTGTTGTAGAATCACACAAAGACACATAAATATAGTCTGTGGACAGGGGGCTTAGTTATATATGCGTGGTTAGTTAAAACATAGCTAAAACAGTGTTATCCAAAAAACAAAAAAAAAATCGAAACAATTAATAAATTAAGAAACTCCATGAAGTGTTCAAACTTAACTTTTTTTAAGAATGTTGTACATACGTAAAGTACAGAAGTTTAAGTATTTCTGTAGCTGATTTTTCAATTTTTAGATGAAACTGTATATACAATGGAGAAAATGAGAGCTAAGCGCTTAGAAACAAGTTAAATATTTAAAAGTATCTAATACTCTGTTAATGTGCTGTGAAGTTTTCAGTGCTTTTTCCTAAGATAACTATATTCCAAGGAATTTATTACTGTCCCTTCAGATTTGCATTATTAAAGAAATATAAAATAAAATGTTTCTCTGTTGATTAAAAAAACATATTTAATATCTATAAATTTAAGCAAAACTTTAAATTTCTTTAATTTTTCATTGTTATAAAAATGTTCTTTCCTGTTCTAATTTACAATTTCACTCAGCTGAACAAGTAAATATTTCCCCTATATAAGTGCAGAAATCAAAACATTTAGTATTGGGAATACTCAGTTTATAATTCCGAATTTTAAGCAATATAACTATCATTTGCAAAACTTTTCACAGCTAAAGTTGAGACGGATCTATACGCATCCTTTCACTAACTCCTTGAGGATTCCTTTAGGGCCAGCATTCTTTCAACCAACTTTCTCCGAGGACAGGAAAACGTGATTATGCAAATTAAGTTTAATATATATATTGTGGATTCGCGAGTTTTGAGAGTTAGTGAAGTGAGGATATATTGAAAGTGAAGTGAAGATAGCTTGGATGTGAAGTGAATAGATGTGAAGCAAGCAAATCGACAGTAATACGTATATGTAAACAGTGTATGACGCGAGAAGTTGGAATCTCGAAGAAGTGCTTAAGTCAACTATTGGAGAAGTGTTTAAGGCTACGTCTAAAGTTTAAAGGATTGCAAGAGTTCAGGTACTGTGCTCTTATTTCAAATAGAAAGAGAGTTAAATTATGAATGCGCTTCTTAAAACAAGCTTTGTATAAGTTACTGTAAGAATATATTTGAATGAGCATATATATTATCCCCACGCTATCTTGTCTCACCTTAGTCCTCTAGTTGATCAAATTTATCTTACTTAGAGTATTATTATGTCTGCGTTGAATATTGTGACAAATAAACAATTGAAGTTTATCATGTCGCCTGATCATTAGTTCCTCCCACACATCTAGTCGGGTTAGAGGGAAGAAGGAATACACAAATTTCTTACAAAGTCTTAGGAAAAACTTCTTTTTGTTATGTAATGTCCTATTTCCTACTATAAACACAAATACTGAGCAATTTTGCAGTCTACTGTGTAGTAAGAAACATTCTCGCAATTTTTACTTCTTCCAAAAAGGATTAGGTAGCGAGTTGCATAAATACAGCAATAGTAGAGATATTATCTTCACTTCAAGAAAGACACAAAAATAAATAAAAAGATTTATGCGACTGCAGCTCGAGTCATATCAAGTATAATTAGTACCAAGAACATATGTATTATAAAATTAGTTTTCTTTTTTTCAAATGATTTTAATTACACTGCATTTTCAAAAACTGCTGTCAATTAATGACCTAGAAATATCAAAAGTTTGTCATTCAAGTATGCTCCAATATTTTTTTTAAAAAAATTAATCAAAAGCGTAAAGTTTTTTTTCCTCTACAATTTTCAACCGATACATTTTTTGTTCTCATTGGTATTATTACTTATATTTGTATTGATTACAATGTTTTCAAAATGTTTCCAAACATAAATAATTTAAAAGTTTCTGAAAAAATTAATTATGGTTAAAGCAAAAAAAGTGAAAAAAATAGAATATACTATTTCTAAAGTTTCCCTACTTTATGTTGTTGTTGTCATATCCTTCCCAAAAGGAAGGAATGAAAATTGCCAGAGCCTGAGACAGGTTGGACTTCTGCAGAATAGATGGCGACACCACCTATCTCCACCTTCACAATTTAGGCATAAAACTGGAGGGGAGGGAAATATTCTCCAGCCCCCTTGCACCCGTGGTTTCTATTGCGACTACCCACAAGACTTTCAAACCCACTGATATAACGAGCACGTGTTCCCTTCATCATTAAATGAAAATATAATAATATTAATAAAATAATGAATTTTAAGAGATTTCTTAATTATATTTAATGATGTTTTCCTGTTAAAGTTTATTAAAAATAAAACACCAGCTTATCTTGAAAGATATATCGTGATTCTAACACCTAAATATTGCACTGTACTGAGTCTAACTCATTAAAAAAATCAATTTTAAAAATAAATGACTCATAATACCATTTTTAAAAATAGTAAATGATTGTGTGTTCTATTCATTTCAGAATTTCATCTTGTATTCGAAATGATCCCAAATCACATCCTTGTATACAATAATTAATTATTCTTGTTAAGATTAAATGGAATGGGGCTGTTTGAATTTTTGTGTAAAAGTAATGTAGTAGTTACAAGTTATTTGTAACAAAAATTTTTTTTAAGTATTACTGCTTTAATGGTGATCGAGTTAATAACATATTCGATTTAAAGCAAACGAACTTCTAAAACAGAATTTTTTTTCGTTATAGTATTCAATAAAATGCAGATTTAAAAAAAAATGTTTTGAGGTTTACAAGGAAAAACCGCAACGCGAGTGTATTTAAATAAAAAACAATGTGACATGCTTAAGAAAAAAACCGAAATTCGAGTTAGAAGAGAGTTCAATAAGTCACAGAAAAGGAAGCAAAAAATAAATACAAGAGTGATTTACTAAAACCACCCCATCCACTCTACACACAATGAAGACAACTTAAAAAGCGCGAAATTCTACCAGGAAAAAGTTAAGTGCTGTACAACAAATAACAAAAAGAAAGTTGTGAAATGTAAGGTGAAATGAAAAGATGGAATGTAGGAGGGACGTAAGGTATGTTTATGATCTTGAATGGGTGGTCTTTGGTGTGTTCATTCTATTTTAAAAAAGGCTAAAAATATTGTAACAAAAAGCAACTCTCTCTCTCTTTTCCTTCTCATCACATCTCTTTTTCCTAAAACACATGGAGCTCAATCAAAAAGTAATTTATTTATGGACAGTAAAAATTTTTAAAAAAAGAGGATGATAAATGCCTTATTATGAGTCTCGATAAATCATTTTAACTTAAATTGCAATTAGCACTATCCATAAAAGCGGATTTCTACACAAGTTTTCAGCTTTTGGATAAGGCGATTTTTATATAGATATTATAATGAGATAACGAATTCATTCTGACTTCCGGACACATCGCTAAGTAAAGTAGCTTGGCGATCGATTTTGATCGCCAAAAAAAAAATTGACATCGTCAAGCCCCCCTTCCCCCTATACTACACTTCAAGTTTTCAGTTTGATACTTTTTTAACTGTAAATTTTGAAATTAAAATTTGATTTGAATGTTGTTTCAATTTTTCCTAAAAATTATAAGTTATTATTGATATGGTAAAAATATATACAAAATAACAAAAATAATTTGATTTAATAATTAATAATAGTTGGAATTTTAGTTTGGAAAAGTCAAGCCAAAAAATGTATCACAAAGTTTTTGACCTTGTTTTTGTACGAATGAATTCTTATACAGTATAATTATCAGATTAAATACAAATTAAATTAATCAATTTGATATCAATATGGTTTTTCAATCAAGTTTTTCCTTTTACAAGTGTAATTTTAACAACATTTTAAAAACTCCATTGGATTAAATATTACAATGCATTAATTTAAGCTACCCTGAAGAACCTATGTTGTTAAGTTCACCCCCCTTTAGTTTTAAGTCATTTTAAGATGAAAACTAATTATTGATTAACTACAGCAAATAGTATTCTTCAAACATACCGACTTTCCGCCTTCAAACTAATAAATATTTTTGTTTTGGTTCACATCTCGGAGTGAAATTCTTTAGGAGTGTTTTAAGAGTGGGTTGAACGAGTTTCTAAAAAAATTAAGTTATAAGATTTGAACAAGAGATTAATTCTCTTTTGTTTGAAAGCTATTTTTTTTCCCAGCAGAATGATATTGTAACTTGAATAAGCTTTCTTTATTCGAGAAAATCGAAAAAAAATCACAGAATACTTCCAGCATTGATAATATTTCATTGATTCACCAAGGCATATTTTTTAATAATTAATGGTAATTTAAATAAAAATTTTATTTTGTAGTATAAACACTGTTTTAATGCTATGTTTGCTTCTCGTGCTATCAATAAACAAATTAATATATAAATTAAACTATCAAAAGAATATAACGGAAGAAGGAACATATATTTCAGAAACATAAGGAAAGAAGGGCTAGTCTAGTAGAAACAAAATTCCAACATTCCAGAAAGCTGTTTTAAGACATTCAAACCACATATAAAAGCAAAATTCAAGGTGGAACAAATATCGTAATTAAGAAGACTTTTAAACAGAAAATCGAAATTGTTAGTAAAAAACCCGATAAAAAGTAATAAAAGTTGCAAAACCATAAATTCAGCAACAAATTTCGATATGTAAACTGAAGCTTACCAAATGACGATCTTGACTGGGTGGCCTCACTGGCTCAGTTTTTGGTTTCTGTTGAGACGTTGTTTTACCATCTGTATTATCCTTTTCAATACTTTTTTCAAGTTTCGGCCCGGGTGCCTCTGGTGTTGGTCTGTTGGATGATACATCCTCGTCGCTCGCGATTGGCACAGGAATATCTCCGTCCGTTAACAGAGGGTAATTAGCACTTATTTTTCTTTTAGGAGTAACGCACATGGAAAGTTCGTTTCTAGATGACGTCGTACTGTCGTCATCCAAAGATTGACTGCTTACGAACATGGTAGGTCTGTTTTGTTGGTGGGATTTTTTCTCAGTTGTTGTAGAAGCATCTTGAGTCTTACTCTTGTCGCTAATCTCTTGCAGGAAACTGAGATCGCTGTACGCCGACTTCTGCTTCTCACCTGATTTCCGCATTTCTTCTTCAAGCATTTCCCCATACGGACCTCTCAGCCTCCGCTTTGAATACCTCCTTTGTTCTTGAGGGCTCTTGGAAGCTGAATTGTTCTCAATTGCCGACCGCTGACTGCTTGAGTCTAAGTCCGGGAAGAGAAACCGACTGATGGGGAGAAAAAAAGAAAATATATAAATATCTTGTGAGTGTTCTGCGTTGTTCAGATTTTTACATGTCTACTTAAACTGTAAATATATTAATAGAAATAAAATATACCCAAATATCGCGCACCATCAAGCATTAAGAAAACGTTATTCAACTGCAAGTCAAGTGCTTGTTTTGGGATATGTAATTCAAAAAGGAGCTCACTCTCTCTCTTTCTTTTTTATAAATAAGGATAATTTATTGATGATTGAAAAAATACATTTTACACACATGAATAAAATTATGTTTCATTTTTCAGCTAAATTCTGTAAATTTAATTAAAATAATTAGAAGGATATAATTGTATGAAGGTAATAACCAAACAGAAAGAAATTTAACATTTTTTTCATGACATTTATTTATTAGTAATATTATAGTTAGTCTTGGTATTTTCCTTAAGCTTTGACAAATGGAAAACAAACAAAACATTAAGTTTCCTACGCTGTCCTTAAGATATTTTATATAATCGCGACTTAGAGTATTTTACTACCAATTTTAATCACAAAGAATTACACTAAAATCTCAATAAATAATAATTTCGATTTAATAGGTAGCATTAAAATTTATTTATGCTAAAGCTAAAAAAAGAAACTAAGTTATCCATAATTTTCTCTTGATGTAAATGCTTGTATATGTTTCCATTTTAAATGTGTGTACAACTATTATATCCCTGATATAAATCCGTAATATGCCATAATATTATTCCATACATATTTTCCTTCAGAGGTTTAGCTCTTAAGGCATAAAAAAGGACATCAAATTTTGAAATTTATGCAATTTTATATACATTTAGTAAAACATTCAAGTCTTAAGTTAGTTAGAAAATTTTACTGTGTATTTTTGGAATCAGTACATGTGTCTCGTTCTAAGAACCGTTTTTAAAGATCTGAATGAAAATAAACTTGCTTTGTAAAATTCATAGATAAAACAAATTACGGTACATGCAAGCGATAAAAATTGGAGGGGAAAAAATTGACAGGAAAGAAAATTTAATCAGACAATCTCTTTTTAAAAATACTTGACTATAAATGTACTTATTTATTAGATTATTTATAAAGACTATTCCACCTAGTAGGTGTTGCTCCGGAGGTCAATGATCCACTTGAAACTATTCGTCCAAGCCAATTGCCTTGCCCACCTCTTGGCGCATGTCCATCAATGACCAGTTTCAACTGATGATGTTGTGGATCATTAGAATGTTGATCGGATGTCTGTGTCGCTCTGGATGATGTCTCTGAGGAGGCAGATGAGCAAGAAGAAGAAATTGTCGTCAAAGTGTCGTTCCCACCTAACTCCGGTTCGCTGCGTGAAGAACCGATTGTGTCAGCCATAAACCCATCACCAGAGCCAGGAGAACAAGCTTCCCCGCCGGGATCACTATGATGTTTCTTCTTGTGTGGTTTGCCATTACCGCTGGAACTATGCTCATCTACTGACAGGTATTGGGTCTCTGATGGGGAATGCATCACACTAAATATAAACATAAGGGAGAAAAAGCTTCAGAAATCCATTCTGGAAAGTGAATAATTTCTTAAATATCTCAATAAAAAATATCCTATCATCACATGGCACTAAATAACAAAACCATTGTTTATATTGGAAGTGGATGTGAAAAGTACCTTATACACTCCGTTAAAAAAAATGAATAAATTGTTAAAAAAAAACAATTTTTTTTCTTTTTTGAAAACATCATCTGTTACGTTCAACTTAAATTAAAATTGATGAAACTTCGTACTTCAATTGAAAATGTTTTTAATTACAACAGTTGAGATTTCTAACCTTTTACTCAATGTTTTTATTTGGTTGACTGTATTTCTATACTATATCTTCCTCCTTCGTGAAAGTTGAGGGAAACAAAAGATGAACCCTTTCTTTTAACAGAATCACAAACTCATTCTTAAACTTGAGATTAAAACTGTACTTTTTCATTATATTTAATCCACTTTTTAAGGGGAGTTTTTCCTCTTTTAACTCTTTTACAAAACCTCCTCTTTTAAACATACCTTAAATCTTAATGGTGCATGTTATTCATAAATATGAAGATTGCTTTTTTTCTATAAATATCTACTAAAATTATTTGAAATTATCCCTGAGAAATTATCTCTGCTTAAGAAGGTCATTTCACTCAACATTTTCCCCATTTCCGTAATGTTAAACATGACAAAATTTCCGGAACTATCTTTTTTTTAAAAAAAAATGACCGAATATAGAGTCATAAATTTTTGTGTAAGTATTTATTGTATTGTTTTCATTAATTATAAGTACGTGCGTTTTTTTAAAATTGTGATTTTTTTTTTATATTCACACTTGCAGTTGCACGCAATAAGTTTCAAAATAATGAATTTCGAGTAAATTTTTACCAGTAAACATATTTTGAATAATTTTTTTAACAAAGCTTTCATTACAATCATTTCTTTACATACAATCAATATGTGTGCAAAGTTTCAAAGCTGTAAGATAAGTACTTTTTCAAAAAAAGTGCATTGAAATTTACACTTTTGAGAAATTGCGAATTAAAAGTATAAATAACTTAAATTGCTACAACATTTCTAACTTCGCAAAAGTAAAAATTTAACCTGCATAAGAATCAGAAAGAAAAATAGCTTTTTTCCCAATAAAAATTGAAAAACACCTTTCTTGAAGTGATCATCTAATAATATATTACTTTCTTTATTTAATCATTAATTGTATTAATGTTCAATTAATTAAAAATTTCTTTTATTTAATAGTATTACTTATTTAAGCAACGCAAATTTCATGCAAAAAATTGATTGCACAATCAAAATATTTTGTAGAAATCATGAGCAGTAAATGAAATAACTTCAATGCGAGTTGACTTATAAGACAAATAACTTATAATAAGAATTTCAAAGAATGTCTAGAATTATTAGTGCACTTTTTTTAAAAAAAATGTTTTAGTACAGAAAAATGTGCTACATTTTAAAACAGCAGAAAACTTTCTTGTGCTTCGTAAAATGATTTTTTTAATCGTTTTACTTACATTTATAAAAAAAAACAATAATAATAACATTGAAACAGAAGAGTTATTTGGGTTTAAATTTCAACTTTATTTTCAAGAAATGCGTACTCGTGAACGTAAGACAGATTAATCTAGAAACCAGGTTAAGAACATTAATTTTTATCTTTAACATACCTTTCATTTAAGTTGATTTAAGTTTATCCAGGTGCTTAAAGTTGAATTTTTTTTTTTTGTCGAGTCACAAATCGTACTACAAGTTTTTATTTTTATAGTACTTTTTATTTCTCCATGGTGCTTCATTTGCCCCCTTTTTGAATCAAAGGTAATATGTAAAGATTCAACGAGAAATTTAAAATTAATTGCCGAGATTTGTTTAACTCGGTGAGTTAAAAATTGAAATATATGTGAGCTTCTTTTATAGAAATTCAGGCGAATGGATAAGTGTACCTTTAATCTTGTGTACTCCGAAAAGATTCTTTAAGAAAATGTAGATTAGAGTAGTGTGGTAAAAAAGTCAAGAAAAATAACATAAATAAAAGTATTAATACTTATCTGTAGCAATACATAAAATTCTAGGTCAAAAACTAAAAGATCGCATTGTGTTAAGCGTTGCATCCTAATATGTAGTTCAATCTAAAAAATATTATGAAGTTATTCCAATTTTCGATATAAACATTGTATTTGACAGGTGAACCTTCTAAAATATTTGCAGCTGATTCATCTCATCTAAAATGGTTACTGTACAATAGAAAATTAACAAGGAATGACATTATTACAATGCTGATAAAACAAGAAATTTAAATATTTGATTGAAATCACACGAAAACTTCAATACTGTGAACGATGATTTAAAATGATAAAAATAAAATTATGATAAAGTTAATGTGTGAGTTGCACTTTTCTTATGAAAGTTTATCTAATAAAATAACTCTTTTTTTATGGAAAGACTTACCTGTCTCCAACATCTTGATAAGTTTCATCCACCGTACTTTCGCTGGGGCACAGATGACTATCAGCAAGAGACAAGTCACTCAACAAACGCACACCATCTGCTTCAGAGCCCATCAGTCCAGCTGTAAGTAGTTTCAGCGACTTCAAGCCATTGCTGTCTACAGAAGTATATTCTTGCTCTTCCTCGGATGTGGAGCTTTTCCTTTGAGGGGGATAAGTCAGAGATCGACCAGTGCCGGACTTGACAGGACTCTCTTGGACCGTGGTCCCGTCCGGTTGTTTGCTCCCAATTCCCTTGCGCCGCTTGCGTTTTTCTGTGCCATTGAGTTTGCTCGAGACAGTAGACCAAAGCCTTTCAGCGCTGCTTGTTTTTTTCATCCGGACTTCTGGAATGAGTAAAGATGTGGCGGAAGTGACATTGTCACTGGCGGAACGAAAATGACCAGGTCTTCCGGAAGATTTGGAGGAAGGTGATGACGTAACACAACTCACGTACGCTGTTACGTAAGCCCCGGGTCCCACCTCAGAATCGGAAACAAGACCCTCGTCATAAGCGGCATCTGGATTCCGAGTGTCACCCGTGGAGAGGCGTGACTCCAGCTTCACAATGCTGGGGCAAGAGGCCACGGCGGGAACGACTGGGGGTGAGGTCACCTTCTGAGGGAAAGAAAGAGGTGTCAGTGTTTGCAGTTTTTCTTTTCTGATTTCTTTAGGAGTTTTTCTGTCAAGATGCTCTGTCATTATTCAGTTGAACATGTGGAATTAAAAAAACAATGTACTTGCTTTTTGTAGAATTCTTCAAGTGTTAGTACAGAATGTAAAACTCAACAGTTTATTTTAAGGAAAATTAATTTTGTTCTATATTTCTTTCTTATAACATTCAAAATTTACTTAAATTAATTTTACACTGAATAACGTAGATAAATTTCAAATAATTCCAAAATACTTAATATTTCACGTAATAGGATGGCAGATTGTTGAAAGGAAAGAAAAACAATTTTGTAGAACTAAAAAAAAAGTAATAAAAGTTCGGAAAGTTCACTCTAAGTTAGATACTTCTCCCTAATTTAATAAAAATGAATGTTATTTTTTTAAAGAAACTAAATATATATATATATATTTCCATCACCAGATAGTTTAATTTCCAATACATGCAGAAGAAAAAAGAAATTAATGAACACGAAAATCTGCAACCCATAGCGATCGCTTATAACTTAAAATGAGCAACCTTTTTTTTTTTTTAACAATGCTTTTTTTTAAGGTTGTGGGGAAATTTTTTGGTATGCCGACAAAATCCCTTATAATGCCAAGGGCACTAAAAAAATTGGAGCAGCCGTAAAATAATTCTTCTATATTTGACTGAATTTTATTATTTAGCGTAATTTGTATTAGAAACTAATGCAAATTAAAATGTCTCAAATCGAATATTGTGCCTATTCTATCCCTTGCAACAAAATTCTGCCTTTTCCTCATTATCATAGTACTCGAATAAAAATACTACTATATTCCGAAATAAAAATATAAAATTATTAAGTGGAAGAGATTTTGAAATATATAAAAGGCACAAAAGTTATAAAGTATATGGGTCCTAATATATCTAGGAAAAATCTTGATACGAATTTATTTATTTTAATAATTTTTCTGAAATACTGTAAAACGCTTTACGTAACGTAAATAAAAATAGCAAAGCGTTTGATTATTGACTTTTTCTTGCATTTTAAAACATAAGATAAAGATTATTAAATTTGGATGATTTAAAACATGTTCATACAGCAAAAAAAAAAAAAATTATATGTTTTTTTTATGTTAAAATTTAACAGCGAACAGTTGAAGAAAGGAAAAGAAGAAAATTCTAAAGCAAAAACTCATTATTTGTAGGACAAATGCAGAGATTGTTAATACCTTCCTTAGAATTCGCAACTAGATAATTAGAGTAAATTGTAGGGCTATAACCTTCGAATGGTTCGTAGTGGAGCCAAAGTGAAGCTTTCTCAAACTTATTAAAAAAAAGAGATTGATAACTTAAAAAACGCGCATAGTCATATTTATATCTAGAGGAATAACCTAACAAAACATAGGGAATTTGAAAAAAAGATGAATGACTCGACGACTGAAATCTAATCACAGTTGACAAGTGTTCACACCCTCTGGATTACCAAATAACTACTTCTCAGTGTTGATTAAGATAATAGATGTCATTTTAAGATAGATTGCTAATGAAGCCAAGATTGGCCACTAAACGGTGTTTCCTCCTTTTTTTTTATCACAAGGATCTAGTTCGATTAGTTTTACGTGAATTACAAAAACGTTCCCGTGAAAGAAACAGAGGAAAGAAATGGACCAAACTGCCATCTTTTCTTTTTCTACCAGCTATTAGTAAAAGACCCGTAATTTAGCTATATATATAAATGGTTCTTCTCTTTTTTTTCTCATTGATGTTTCGTTCAGTGATCATTGACTCAATCTGAATTGTTAAAGAAGTTCGAACAGAAAACGAAGAATTTGCAGCATTCCCAAACTTGACATATTTGTTGGTGCGTACATATTCAAGATAAAACAAATAGACGACAACAAGAGAAATGCATATTTGAGGTAAGCATGAGTATAGACAATTTTTCAAAATGCAGTAGAGACCCGAAAACTCGCACTTGATAACCCAGCAATCTGGTTAATTCGACAAACTCAGGAGGTGCCGAACGAACTCAGTTAATGGAAAAGTGCCTGAAAATGATGAAGACGTTAACGTTGAGGACACCATACAAACTTCTAAAAAGTCACATAATGAGGGACTAAAGGCTGTAAAAACCACCCTTCAGTATTTTGAACAAGGTGCATCGGTAATGGACTTACTGTTCCTTTGTCGTCTTCGTGATGAAGCAACAAAACGCAGAGGCAGTACGGAAGACAAAAGGACATTACGTAGTCCTTTAATAAAAGTAGCCAGTTTTTTTGCAAAGTGTGCTACTTAATTTTCATAATAGACAGCTTTATGCTTTTATAAACTATTTTTCTGAGGAGTGTCTGATTAGGTAAACTAGTACATACTATGTATTCATTAATTTTCATTTTGATGTAAATGTTCTATACCTTCCTAAAATACTTACTTTTCTTTTGTTTGAGGTTATTTGGGCAGTTTATTTTCTGTTATATTTCAAGCAAAACAATACATACAAGTGCGTTACAATATTTTCTGAGGAAACACTCGAACTTATTCTTTTTAATCTCATACTCGATAACCCGGCATTTTCAAAAGCTCGTACACCCTTCGGTCTACATAAGACCGAGGTTTCGGTATTCTACTGTAATAACAAGAGCAGAGGAAAAAATACACAATATAAATAAAATGGCGAAAAAATTCTAGATCGATTGATGGATTTGTTTACAACTAACACTGAAAAAGATTTTTGAGCCCTTGACACACACACATTTTGTAGGCATCCACAAGTGCCAAACAATCGTTTATGTTTGTGTGTGCAAATAATAGTAAGCTGATTATCAATAATTTTCAAACAATTTACTCTTTTCCTATATGCAGTTCAACCTTTAAACACCCATATAACATAATTTTCTTACCAAAAAAAAAAATATTTCTATTTTAGTCTACATGTTATCCCATTTTTAGCATACCCTGTTTGCAGACAAATATTTTTGAATTTTAGACTTTAATAAGATTTTAAATTAATTTCGACACTATATTTAAAAGTACGCTTTTCTCTTATCCTGAAACTTTAGTTTGAGTGATATAGATTTTTCGTTAAAAGGCAAGGAGCAAAAATCTTATTCGAATAATTTTCAGCACTTCTGATCGAAAGTCATTTCCTCTACAGAAGTGCAGGGAAAGCACCCTTAGTGACTGACAAGACGAAACGTGAAAGGTCAATGATAAGAGGAGACAAGTAGCCTCTGAGAAGAGTGAAAGGGACCTAGATAAGACCACATTCTGTGAAGACTGCTTCAGATTGAATTACAATACGATCGAGAGGTTTTTTTGTAGTTCACTCGGTTTTTTTAGGTGGTTTAAAATCAGCTTTTTCTGATAATTTCAATGTTTTTATTTCAAGTTTTTTTCAGTCAATGAAATTAAACTGGGTAATATAACTTGCCAAATATATCAAGAGTTGTAAGCTAATTAATTTTTCCTAATTACTGACTGTGGACTTTGAGACACACAAGTCAATCTAATTCAATAGTGAATATTTGAATAACACTGAAAGACATAAATGCCATCCGTTGTAGCATATTTTTTATTGTAATAGTTTAATATTGATTGTAAGAAACGTTCTCAATTATTTAAGTATTTATTTCGCATTTAGAAGTGTTTCAAGGAAATCTATTATTTTTTGAAAAAAAGTGAATTTGCTATTTTATCATGAAATGTAAGAAAGAGGAATATTCAGAACTTTGAAAACTTATTCATTCCCATGTTTTTAGACAAATAAAAAAATCAATTAGTGAAATAAAAGAAAAATTAAAATAAAATAACCTTCACATCACATTCAAAATTTATTCGGTTTCTCGTCATGCATTACAAGAAATAAAAGTGTTGGCATTTTGACTATCGAACGGAGCATATACGTTTTAGCGGAATCAGATTTGAGACGATCAGACAATTTCTATCTCTAATCAAAGATTTACAATAAATATGATATTTACGATTTGTGTTACAAATAATGAAAATTATATTCAAAGTTACAAAAGTTTTTGAAATAAACAGCTACATTTGAGTAGCGTAATAACTATGAAGTTCTTTTTATATATAAAAAATTATAAGTTCTAATAGGTTCGTTTAACAAGTATAATGTATGAATTTTAAGTACAACTTCTTTAAAAAAAGAAACATTTGCTCAAAGATGCAGCACCCGCCATTTTTGCCAGGATAAAAAACCTGTTCATAGCACACAGTTTTAAAAGAAATTAATTTATATCTTCCACCCTTTTTTATACTTCAAGTACTGAGGCAAAAAATCAAATATCGTGAACTTATTCAATTAACCTTTTCACCTCCAACGAGGAGAGTAACTCGTCATGATGATTTTAAATGAAAGTATATGATTGCAAACTAGATTCATTACGACAATCGAATTACCAAGAATCACAGAAAAACTGCAGAAATATCTTTTTTTTTTAAATAAAAAGAACCGCGAATGGTTGTAGATGTATGGATAGAAGTAATAAGAGTGAACCAGAAGTTTTGCCCTGATAAAAATATTTATTGTGCTCAAACTATTATAATTAGACATACGTATTTTTCGAGAAATTGTTCTCTTATGAATTTCTTTTATGAGATCATTCACATGAATAAATATCAACGTGTGCCCCTTTGGTAGCCTGGAGAATATCCAGGTGGTGTTCTAGTTACCGCCAAGTGATGTTTAACGTGTCTTGCACTTTATAAGCATGCAAACTTCACATTTTATGAAGAAACCAAACATGCTTGTGATATTTGAAGTTATCGTGATGCTTACACAAGTTGATTTAGAACTCCGTTGAAACGATTGCCGAACGTGCTCAACAGTTGCTTCATTCACTAGGCCTACCATTTCTAAAAAGATCCTTATATATATAACGCTGCTTATTTCTTTAAACCTTTCAAATAATCGCTTCAATGATTTTTCACCAGGAGGTTTGTTTCCATAACAACGTTGAAATGTATGCTGAACTTTAATGGGGGATTTATTTTCGTGAAGCCAAAATACACATTGGGCTTTCTCTTGAACCAACGCCATTTCCGCAAAAAATGATTTCTTACAGATGTTCCTCCGATTCACTCATAAAGGAGCATTCATGCCATGTACTGCACACAAAAAAAAAATACTAAAACTGACTTATCCAATGATGTGAAAGTTGCATAATATTAAATGGTTTTTTGTAATGAATTTTCATAATCAAGGCAAAACTTTTGGTTCACCCAATATTTATCCATATAGAACTAATTTGAGTTGAACTGTTTGCGCCAAAGGATTTTGATACCATTATTTCTAATGAAAACAAATTTCAAACACAAAAGTGGATCAACTTTCGCACTTTGAGTATGTAATAAAGTAAAATCAGTTAGGGGGGGGGAGAGATTGTTATTTTTATGCCAAATTTCTAATAATTATAGCTTTGATATATTGGGTATAAGGGAAAATTCTGTTGCCTTTGAACACCTGAACTTTTATGCATTGTTGATCCTTAGCAAGAATTCGGAACTGACTGAAACAGGCTTAAAAAGTTAGATTAGTATATTATTAAAGATTTATACAATTTTTTTCGTATTATAGTCAGTTTTTTTAAAAAACTTGTAATACTATCAATATGAGTGAATAAAAAGTGCACTAAGACAGTGTATATTGTTTGAGTTCCAAACAGGGAATAATGCGACGGAGGGAAAAAGAAACTCGTGTGACGTGTTTGGAGAAGATGCAGTGACAGATCTAACATACCAAAGATGGTTTGTGAAATTTTGCTTGGGTGATTTTTCTTTGAAAGATGAACCCAAATCAGAAAGGCCCTCAGATGTCAGTGAAGAAGTGCTATGCAATATGATCAGGACAAATCCCACGTTAACTTCCATAAAAGTAGGCTTCAAGCTTGGAATTTAGCAGACTACCCCTTTGGACTACATTACAAGGCTTAGTTTTGTGTCTAAACTCTCTGTTTATGTGCCACTCGAATCAAGCAGGGAAAAAAAATTAATGGGCAGAATATCGATATGTTATTCAAATCGTGCTCGTCACAAAAGGGGACCATTTTTGAACCACTTGGTGACTGGAGAGGAAAAGTGGATTGCGTGCAAACACGAGGATAGAAAAAAAAGCATATGTTTACAAAGGGGAGACTTCACCATCCACATCCAAAGCTGGCGTGCATTAGAAGAAGGTTACGTTGTGTTGTTGGTGAGACAGCACGAGTATAGTGCACTATGAGTGACTGGAAGAAAATGAAACGGCCGTTACTGTTCGCAACTTCATCTTTTGCAGAAAGAAATTCAACATAAACGTCCATCTTTGGCCAACAGAAATAATATGATTCTTCATCACGACAACCCTAGACTACACGTGACAAGAGAAACACTGCATAAGAAATTGCATAGTTGGGTTTGGGAAACTTTACCTCAGCTGGCATATACTCTTGATGACTGTCATCTGTTCATGTTGCTGCAAAACTTTCTCGATGGAAATAAATATATAAATTAAGAGGTATCCAAATGGCAGTGGAAGAATACTTTGTCTCTAAAACAGAGAACTTCTTTTCCAGGGGGTTAGATAAGCCTGTCAGACAATCATAGCTAACAAAGAACATTATATATTAGATTAAATTTTAAATAAAAAGGGAAAAAAATTGTTCTTTTCTTTAGAAAAATACGACAGAACTTTCCCTTACACCCAATAATTTTAAATCTTCAAGATACATTTGATCACCTGTCAATTCACTCTAAGAAAAACAAATTGTTGGAAGCTAAAAAGTGGGAATATTTTGTTTCTAACATTTTGATTTCTTTAATAAGCTGAAGAAAGATATCAATTTACATAACAAATATAATAGTCCATTTTATAAGATCAACTAGTTAAAACTAATTTATTTGTAATAAAATGTTGTAAATGCTGTTAAAAGTTATTGATGAAGTTATCAAATAACACTGTAACAACATTCTTTAGCGTAAAATATTTTATTAAAATATTTAGAAATAAAAATTGTATAATTTTAATAAAAAGTACACTGTATACCTACTTAAGTCAAACAGAATGTTTTTTTTTGTTAATGTATGTTTAATTATAAGGATATTGTGTATATAACCGGAATACATAAAAGTATGTCACATGCATTTTGACACACATCGCCATAAAGTTTTTCGTAATTGTGTGTCAACTACAAATCAGAATCACATAAAAATCATGTTAAGTGTCTCTGAAAGTGTTTTTACTTCCTGCATTGACTCAAGATATTTAAACTTCCTGGATTGAAGTAATAAATAATGTTTTAATCCAATGAAAGTGATCAGTGTAAAAGTGATTTGAGTAAGAATCTGATAAAGAGAAGATATACATTATCAGAGCTCACAGTTATTTGAAAGCTTGCATCCTGTTGAAATAAAAGTTAGTGAACCATCATCGGAATTCTGATATATTATAAATTTTACAAGGAAGTAAATATTAAACAAGAACGAAACATCCTTGCTTTGAATTCATTTGAATGAATGACTTAACATTTAAAATATATAAATTAAGTTGTATACATAAATCTATAAACTAATTCATTACTGTTTACAAGCAATCATTTCCGTAAGTTTTAGATATGCTGAACAATCAGATGGAATGCTTAAAATCAAGGAAGAAACATTCCTGAGAAATATTAAATCAGGTTTCTCTGGTCAATCATCTTGTTCTTCTAGTTAATTTAGAGTGATTTGACGCCACTTCAGAATTTTAACTACACTCAAGAGTGATAAAGAGGCTGAAAGGTGAGAGTGCATTTGAATAGACCATACTTCTGTTTCATTGAGCCGTCAACTCGAAAGAAAACACAAATATTCTTCCAAAATACTATACTTGCTACAGACTAGCAGACTGAGTTTTGAGTGAGCAGCATAATAGGCAAAGAGGAAGACAGTAAAATTAAAACACTGTAGTACAGGGGTTAGCCACCTATGGTCGCGTGCCACATGTGGCACGCGTACAATTCTCAATGGCACTCTACACTACTTTACAAATTTGTCAATTTTTGAGTCGTTGGAAGTTGATATTTTTGTAATGGACCATATCTTGACAAACATCTTCAGAAGTATTAACATTGAAGGAATTACGAAAAAGTCTGAAACATAACTCTGAAGATAAATTTACAGCTATTTTGTAAATCATTGAATGTCATCGCTGTAGAGAATTAATTGTTTGAAGAGAGAAAATTGTATGCTTTTTCTGCTTTTGGCTCTGCATATCTAAGAAAAAATTCTTTCCTCATATGAAAAATATTTCGAGTCCACAAAAAAATTGTGTAACACAACTGAATGCTCAGAATTGTCAAATTATACCCCTGATTTTGCGGTATGAAAGTGCGGTCAAGCACTTGGTTCGCATTAAAATTTTTATTTATTTTTTTATTTAACTATAATGAAGGGAAATACTTATATTTTATGTTGCCTAATTTTTATTTTAATAAATATGTTTAAAAATAAATAATATGTGTACAGTTAATTTTTTTTATATTTTCGTTGAAGAAATAGTTATATTTTATACAGTTTTTTATGTTAAGAAATATCTTTAAATGAGATGCAAAATTAATATTTAATAAAACTGTAAATCTATATTATTGACTTCTATTCTCTAACACTGTATGCATTAGAGCGGAAATCGAATTTTTTCAAAAATGTCTTACTGTGTGGTATCATACTGGTAGATTGGTTTGACACGCCACAGCTAAAAGGTTGCTGACCCCTGCTGTAGCATAAAAAAATATGGAACCTTAGCAGATATTTATTAGAAAGTACAATTTTAGAAGGATTTTTAAAAATTAATGTATATAATGACTGCCATCTTTTTAATGTCAATATTATCTTAGAATATTTTTCCTCCTAAGGAATTCCCTTACGTCATTTGAATCTTGTGACAAGTAGTAGAATAAGTTTATTGCTGCATTTATAAAGTAACAAGTGTTAAAATGTGGGGGGGGGGGGTATATGGTTAAATACATTACAAACAAAATTAAAAAGGATCATTTAATTAATTTTAAACGTATGAGTTGAAGAAAAATTAGAATGCATTTAATTTTGTATCGAACTGTGCTGAATGATTTTGCAACGTTTCACTAGTTACATTACTTATAAAAGTGGGATATAGTCAGTTTTCTTTTTTAAAAAAATAATTATCATCAGAAATGATTACAATATTATGTTAGGGAAGTTTTCCTCGGTTAATTTGATGCTATGATTTTTTTTTCTTGATTCAATAAAATAAATGATTAAAAAGTGAGAGAACAGAAATAACACAATTAAGAAAAATAGGGGAGCGGGGGTATTCTGTTAAAAAAGCATCGACTGACGTTATTTAATTATTTTCTAGCACACAATCTTTCATTTTAAAAATAAACTTATTCAGTTTCGAGGAGTTAAAATTTTTTTTCCGTTTTAATCAAAGAAATTGGTAGTTCTTTAATACGAAATAGATATGCAAATAATATTCAACGGATAATTCAAAATAGACTGGATTACAAAATATATCGTTGGTGTATGTGTGTGAATGGTAATAGGCATAATTTTATTATAACTTAATTAGCTTAGAATTATCATTAATGCCTTATTAATTGTTAATGTTACATGAAGGATTATTGAGGACCTGAAGTTTTTAGGCAGGAATATATTAAGCTCTATTTTTCTGGAAAATTTAATCTATCAACTATAATATAAAACCAAAGCAATAAATTTGATGTGTGTGCGCGAGTGTAGGACACATTTTTACTTTTAAAAACAACATCTACTTCAACAATAAGTATTCATACGCTTAGTGCTATATGAACCAATAACAGATATATTATATGTCCTTCCACAGTATAATTAGGATCTTTTCGAGGAATTACTGCTAATATCTCATCTATTTACATAGCATAAAATGACTCAAGGATGGGTTCATTTTGGAAAAATTTGTACGTTTTTCAAGTTTCAAAACATTTTAATGAAGTAATTCCCACGACTTTCAATACATAAATGTGAAAGGGTCATAGGAGGGCAGCACTACATGCGCCCTAACATGTGTGACTCAGCTAGCTTCACAAGGAAGTGAGCGGCGATCCCCAGACCGAGAACGGAAACGACGAGAGCCACTTGGTAACGACGCGCGTTTAAATGTTGTGTAGTCCCCTTTTCGTTGTAACTGTTAGAATAAACAGTTTTGTTTGTTAGCTCTTAGTCTTTACTGGCTAAAGAAACAAACCTATAACAAACTAAATATAACAAAGTTTTCTCGATCCTTTAATAAAAATATTTTGTTAGTAAAATGACTTATATGCATTTAGAATTAATAGTTCTGATCCATTTGAAGTGATTTTTTTTTAAAACTACACAGTAAAAAATGTATTTCAGATAATTAGTTTTAAGCTCCATTTAAATCCTGAATGTTGGAATGCAACTATCCATATTAGATAAATAAATTCAAAAAGAAAACAGTAAATAACATGTGACGTCAAACTAGGCGTGACGTCCTTCAGTGTGTAGCCAAACATTACATCATCAGTTGAGAAGTTCTAAATCACCTATGGTGAAAGGATTGCTCTGTGTATTACACTTGAGACGAAAATTCAGCTAATCCTTCTTACATTCAGCATAAATTCATCTGAATTGAATGTTTACATAATTAATTTAATCCTGCTATCAAGTTCTATTGCAGAATATACAAGAATAGAAGCCGTTTAAGATTATTCCGTATTTTTTTACAAGCTTAGAATAATTATCTCATCACTGAAAATATACCACCTAATTTTTTAATACAATTTTCCTTCTTATTAAACTCTTAACGATAGCAAAAATACTTAAAATTGCTTTTCAGTTTTTCCCCTCAAAAAATAATTAATATTTATTCAAAATTTAGTTTGAATTAATTCTTAAATGAGGATCTTGATTTTGCATTTGCGTTTCCGATTACCTTGATGTAGCATTTATATCGAAGAATAATATCAGGGGAAGCAATATTTATTAATCTCTCCATTAATAGAAAGCTCTATACCAATAACGTCCATCTACTTTTTGATAAAAACATAAGTATAATTATATTAACAGCCAGGCATATCATGACTATTATCATTAGTTATTAATATAAATGTTAAATGATCGCCCCCCCTCTTCTTTTCTCTCTCTCTCTCTTTTTTTTTTTTTTTTTGATTTCCCACATTTATTTTCCATATTGCGAATAATTTTATTCTGCTCAATTACTTATGTTACAGTATTTTTTTTCTTAAACAATTATCTCATATGATCACAATTCGGTAAGGAAAACGGATTTATTGGTGGATTTAAACGTGTATAGATAATGAAAACTACATAGATTGTTTTCATGGTAAACAAATAAAATATAAATCTATTTCTCTTTTTTAGCTTTGAACTTAATGTTATCGATTTAGAACTGCTTTGCGATAGGCGTATTGAAAATCCTACTTATAATAAAATTGCATAGCATACTTTAGTTTATAAAAAAAGTTTAATCTACAAACTGTAATCCATATAGAATAATAAAAGACAGAAAATTTCTATAAGGTGTGTAATGAAATATTAAGACACTAATAAACTTCTAAGCTGAAAAAAATCAATTAAATAAATCTGAAATAATTTTTTCTTCCTATTTCTTTCTGAGCAAGTGTGTATTTAATTTGTCATAAAAATACGTATTAACTCAATGTAATTTATAAATGAAATAGCATGTTTCGTAAATGTATTAGTTTAACTTGATACTTCCAAATTTGATTAATGCATATAAGGAAAAAAAATCTAGATGTTGCTGTATAATTTTTACCCTGAAGTTTTCCCATTAGCACATTGATAAACAAAAAAATATTTTAATAAAATGAATAAAAGTATGTATAACAAATTAAAATAACAATTAAATTAAGCACTTCAAAATCTAAAAATTCAGGGAGGTAATTATATAAGCAATTTCTGAATTAGAAAATTCTTTACTCACCATAAGTGGTTGATGCTTTGATTTTCCTCTAGGTAGTGTAGACGTCTTTTTTATACTCTCGGGAAGTTCTTTTGCCTTTTCTCTATCCTCCATAAAGGAATTTTCCTCGGTATTCGAAAACGACGAACTCCGACATAATCCAAATGGTCGTTTATTTGAACCCGTAAAGTTGTCAGTGTTTGGTTTTAAGAGATCAAAAAGGTCTTTAAACTTCGCACTGCTGGACTTTTGAGCCCGAGGGGGTTTGGGAGATTTTTCCTCCATGTCAGATATTCTACGATCAGTTTCCAATGATGCTCTTCTCTTGTATTTATCAAAATCTAAGTTAGCAAGAATGTTTTTCACAATTTCTAGCTCTTCTGATGGACTGCTGTCACGTCTCGCACCATCATGTCTGCTTTTGTCCTTCGCCTTTAAAGAGTCACTATTCTGACTAGCCAACGAGGAGGTCAAGACCTTTGGCAGATCAGGCTTGAAAGCAACGTTTGATTTTCTTATTTTAGGATTTGATTCTGTGGTAGGACAGATTTCATCTCTCTGCTTGTCATCTTTGGAAAGTACTTGTTTTTGATCAGAATTTGATGTGAAAAGTTGTAAATTGTTTGAAGTGGATTCTGAAATACTTCCTGGCACGTCAGGTGGTTTCTTCCAAATTATGCTGCTGTCAGTAGTGTGTTTTGATTGAAAGTTCTGATAGAAACCAGCCGAAGGGCTATTCGATGTCGCACTGTCCGAACACGAAGAAGAAGATCTTTCTACACGATAAGGAGATGAAAGCTTCGGAGAGCACACCTGTAAAGTCGCACTTACAGCATGTCGATCCGGTGGTTTAGGAGTAAATTGTAGAGTCGAACGATAGATAACAGGTTCTGCCTCATCATCCTCATCTTGTGTAAAGGTTGGGTTGACATAATTAAAAGATTCGCTAGGATATTCATACTCCAAGGATTTTACAGGCTTACTACGCGCTTCAGGCACCTCTCGGGTGGCTGCATTCCCATACGGGGGCGATCGGGAAGGATTCAAAATTCGACTGTCGCCTGTTGTTTGCTGAAGCGGGATGAAGGAGCTTTGCTTCTTTTCGAAAACATCATCATTACCACGTTGAAATGCTGATGAATCTGAATGCTGATAAACAGAAGAATAACGCCGCCCAACCCCTTCGGGCCGTCTGTTCACGTTCTCGGGAAGAGTAAACTCATCACAGATCTTCTCGAGGGCAGTTATAATGTCATCCAAGGGAGACTGAGGCTGCTTCGTCGTTGCAGAGCTGGCTGGGAGGGAGCGGCTAAAGATAGCGGGACTAAAATCGTCTGCTGCTTCTGCTCTGCACGTGACGCCACTTTCAACAGCGCTTGTGAATGAAGCAAAATTAGAAGTAGTTTCTGTTTGGCACTCTCTAGCTGGAACAGAAAAATTGTTCTCCAGAACACGGCTAAGAGTAGTTCGTCGTTCGGGAACCGCGGGCAAGGCCCCTTGCTCGAGACTTACCCTTCGCTGCTTGGGAGCAACGGGGGGAGGTCGAGGCTTACATCGCAGAAAAATATCTCCTTCACTGCATCGTCTGGATGGACAAGGGGATGAATTGGTAAAAACTTTCTTCAATGGACTTGTGGGTTCATTGTAAGACACAGTAGATTCGTGAGGCAATGTGTGCTATTAAAAAAGAATGCACATGAATCATTTGATAAAATAATTACATTTGTATAATTCTTATTAAAATAGAAGCATCTGAAAAGGCAAAGGACATTAATACACATGCAGTATTGAATTACTAAAGATCAGTTTAAATTTAATATTAGTGCTCGCAGAACTTACAATCGTTATTTTGACAACGAGCTATTCTTTTCAATAATTAATAAACATATGGATTTTACACAGCAATTAAAATGTAGATTAGTCATAAAGATATTTTTAAAAAGAAATGTGCGTTTTTAAGAGGACTGAATGAATATCAATTAAAAAAATATTTTTGTGCATAATTTATTGATAAACAAAAATGCATGCACGTATGTTTATGTATGTTTTCCATCGTATATATACATGTATACATACATATATATATATACGATTATTTAAACAGTCTAATAATATTTTTTAAACATGAAAGAAGCAGAATGTAATATTAATTCATTCACTTAAAATTTATCTGGATAGAAAACGTATATAAAAATTAAATGACTTGTAAACAAAAGATATTTTTGATTCCTTTGACTCTCGAAACCTGTAAAAACAGCTAAATGATGCAACTTTGAAACACTGATTTAAAATTCACAAATTTGTTGCATACATTTTTAAATCTTGAAATGTTTAACTTTTAAAACACACATATTTGAAATTCTTTCACATTTCTTCAGAAAAGTTATTATCTTTAGGCTTTTCACCAAAAAAGTTTAGAATTTTTTCAAATTCATATGAACTTTTCAATTTTTTTTTTTTTTTTTACTTTTGATATATACTTTTTGCAATATTTAGTTAATTGCATTAAAGTGTTTTAAAAGCTTATAAATGCAATAATTTCAAATGAAGTAATAAAAAAAATGTTGTGAAATAAATAATGTCTTTTTAAAATACAAACACAAATGTAAACAGAAATGCTGGGAGTAGAAAATATTTACGTAGTGACGGATGTACTTACAAATACATTACTTGAGTTTTACATTCCATTTAAAATAAAGAAAAACGCACGAATCTCTTTTCTGGAAGGAAATCAAGTTATTTTTTTCTTTTTGTAAAGTCCATAGCTCTAAAACCTAAAAGCCGAATTTATTTTGCGTTCTACGTGAGAAGAAATAAAACTACAACTGCACTCACTTTAAAATTCAAAGAATTCTTTTCGAATAAACAGGTATAAATATTTTATGTGGAATCTTTTCAAGAAGGTTTGTTAAGCGCATCGGATGCGTTTAAATTTAATGACTAGAAAGCGATGCTAATTAAGTCAAATTTTTAAAGATATTTATTTCACTGTAAAAATAATTTTAAGAAAGTAAAGTAATATTTTTTGCAAAATGGAAAATCTTACATGGAACATTTTGAAAAAAAAAACATACTTTTTGAATCTTACTTAGGATTTAATATTTATTTGGAGGACGATAAAAATTCATGACTCTCTAAAACTTCAAATAGCGCATACACACTTTATACAGTCATTTAAGTAGAACTTTATAGAATTCTAGGAAATAATTAATTATTTATAGAAGACATATTATATAAAGCATGGAGTGAAATACCACAAATTATTTTATCCTCATAAATCATACGCATTATAGTAAAAAGTTTTATCCATTTGGGTAGAATTTCCTTATCTTTGCAAATAGTCCAAAGATCTAAAATAGAATAAATTTATAAAAAAAGGTTTAATAAAAAATAATATAGCTCAGAAGACATGTAGAATTATAATTTATTATTTATATTATTTACGCTTAATGAGCATAGATAATATCTAAAAATATGTGAGATTCCTTCTTATATTTTATCATTCATTTTGTAAATATGATTTTAATCTGTTCTGCCGATTCTATAATTCTAGTAAATACACTATTATTTCTGAAAGTTTTTTAATACAAATATAAAAATGGCTCATGTGCGAAAATCATTTTCTTTTTTATTACATAACGTCGTTCTTGGAAGCGGTAGAATTGATAAGATTGATGTTTTTAAAACACTACTTCCTAAACAGTAATATAACTTATCACGTACTTTAGCTTAAAGTACGTGACAATATAATTTCTAGCTCCCTAAATTTCCTACTACCCTAAAATTACCCTAATTTTTACCTAACCTATATATATATATATATATATATATATATATATATAATTTTTTTATGATTATATGTATAAGCCATTTTATTAGCTTTATAAAAATACCAAGTTTATTATTTTTCGTTCACTAGAACAAAAACTACAAGTGATTTAGTAAAAGCAGATGCCATAACTTTACACAAGATATGTCAAACTTTAAAATGCGTTTTGCTCCAAATGTGTGTGTTTGAAAATACTCAAACGGGGACAGCGATTGCTCAAAAAGTTTTGAAAACAACAAACTGAAATTTTTTGTGTATGTTCTGTATAATAGTAGAAGTGTTTTAATTTTCAGATTTATCAATCACTGTTTTATTGCAAAATTTATAGTCCCTTATGCTAATATAATCACTGTTTATTTTAAAGCAATTTCATATAATAACTAAGACAAAGTTCTCTAGTTTTTGTAAAAATTAAAATATGTCTTATTCTGAAGGTCATTTCAAAAATATATAATATAGTTACACATCAGAACTGAAAAATGGAAAATTTGTTCATAAACTTTTTTTACAGAATGGGCCCCGTTTATGTTATTTTTTTGTAAATTTTTACCCATTTTAGTAATAACAATTTCTTTTTCTCTTCTTAATTTTGGCCTATTTTTCTTAAAATGTACTAAGTAAATCTAAAAACCACAAAAAAATCCCCATAGCTCCATTTTTAAAAAAAACTTTGTCGCAAGTAGTCAGATACCTTATGTAATCTTTTATTTAACGAATTATTAAGCTACAGCCTATGGAAACTTGTTATTTTTTTAATTCATTTTTATCTCAATTTGAGTCCTATATGTTTTTTAATTCGTGAAAGAAAAAGTTCAAGATATTCACAAAATTATTTAGTTAATGAGATAACTCTATAGCTCTAAATAATCTTGTGACTTTGCCTTTCTACAGACTCTGTGAGGGTGTTCAAGAGATTTAAAATAAAGACTGAGGCTTCCATAAAAGTGAACTAAAATCAATAATTCACTTTAATTAGGTTTCTCATCATAAACATCGATACTTTTAAATAAATTATTAACTTCTTAGTTATCCAATTCTCAAATATCTCACACACATTTGCTCTTTATATTCAAAATCAATTCAACGAAAGCTACTAATTCGAAAGAGTCAAACATAAATAAAAATAAAATGGAAAACCTTTCGAAATTTATATATATATATATATATATATCGATATTATCAAAGACTTACTAAAAAATAGAGCCAACACGTTTTAGTTTACATGGATCTTAAAGTATCCGACTACTTGCGCCAAATTTTTAATAAAAATAGAGGTATGGGGATTTTTTTGTGGTTTTTAGATTTGTTTAGTACATTTTAAGAAAAAAGTGCTAAAATTAAGAAGAGAAAAAGAAATTATTATTACTGAAATGGAGAAAAATTTACAAAAAATAACATAATTGGGACCAATTGTGTACCAAAAGTTTATGAACAAATTTTCAATTTTTCAACTCTGATGTGTTACTATGCTATTCCTTTTTGAAATGACCTTCAGGATAAAAGATATATTTTAATTGTTACAAAAACTAGAGCACTTTATCTTCGTTATGATATGAAATTGTTTAAAAAAGACAGTGATTATATTCACTTAAGGGACTGTAAATTTTGTAATAAAACAGTGATTGATAACTTAGGTTAAGACACTTCTACTATTTTACAGAACATACACAAAAAATTTCAGTTAATTATTTCAAAGATTTTTCAGCAATCGCTGTCCCCGTTTAATCATTTTTTTTTTAAAAAAAAGAAGCACTTCGAGTGAAACGCGTTTTAAAGTATCGACATCTTGCTTAAAGTAATGGCATCTGCTTTTACTAAAACGCTTGCAGTTTTTGTTCTAGTGAGCAGAAAATAGTCATCTTGGTATTTTTATAAAGCTAATAAGGTCCCCTATAAAACAAAATCAAAAAAAAATTGTCAATTTTTGGTAAAATTCACAATTTTAGGGTAGTCTCTCGGTTACCTTAAATTGTTGAACTATCTACTAAGATTATAAAAAAAAAAGTTACTATACAAAAAACTTTAATACGATTTAACAATATGGACATAACGTCATGTATAAAAGTAGAAAATAGTAAATAGTAATGATTATCTTTCACAATAACATAACTACATATATTTAATGAAATAATAAAAGAATTTTGAAGAGTGCTAGATCTAGGAGGAAACATCGAGACACTGAAGCAATAAAGGATAAATTAATGAGTTTGAGAACAATTTTCTGATACGGTTATTTTCATTACAGTCATGATTCAAAGTTATTAAGGATATTAATAAATTCGAAGGACATAAATTTAATATCAAAGCCACACAAAAAAAAGATATTTCTTATAAGACAGAAAACTGTGTGCTACTTTTAATGAATGACTCATAACAAAATTTTGCTTGATATGTTTACTAAACACTTGTTTCTTTTTAAAGTAAAAACAATAATTAAAAACAGTTTTCAAATGTAACAAAAATAAATAGGTTAATCTTTAATTTCAATAATGTTTTAGTGTTGTCAAATGTGTAGGAGTAAAAAATGTTTTAAGTATAGTGATTTTATAGATGAAAACTAACTCTAAGAACATTTTCATTCCTCATATATTTTAAAATCTATATATATATATATATATATGTAATCTTTCTTATAAAGCTAACTTAATTAGTAGGAATTCACTTAGTACTATAAATTAGAACTATACAATGCCTGAAAATTTTTTTCATCAAAAGTTACTTTCTAGTACAGATGAAACAGTACGTGATCTGGTTCTGCTGAAAAAGTTATTGTTTAGTTTCAACGATAAACACTTACAAACACTTTTTCTTATGATGTAACAAAGATTTCAAAACATTTGCCAAAAAATTATGCGATATAAATTACCAGGGATCCTTTTTATATGTAAAACATTATATATACATGTTTTTACACACTTATTTTCAAACAAAGAAAGAAAAACATGTCTATTTGGTTTTAATTAAGTGCTAAAATACAGTAAATAAATTACAATTAGAAATTCACAATACTGGAACGAAGAAATTATGGGAAATTATTTTTCCAAATATGTATATATATGAGAACTCCAGTAGTGAAAAAGCAAATCTATAAATCCAATTTCGAGGTCAACATTTAATTAAATATATTACCATAGGATGCAACAGCAAAGTTACACATATTTTAGTCGGTAATTGGTCTTTTTTATTCAATATTACTGGGCATAAAAATATGAATTTTTTTATAGGATAACAGAAGAGATAAACAAAAACCATTAAAAAACAATAAAGATTTAAACTGAAATAAAAAAAAAACACACTAGTTCATAATGTGTGAATTACTTATGAAAATAATGACCCCTGAGAAAGCTGCATAGTAATATATATATATATATAGTTAACTGAAATCAAGAAGACATAATTTCATTCATGATTAAGTATTTAAAATTTAAAAAGAGAAAGAAAAGGATTTTATAATTTAAAGAAAATACTTGAAGTTTTAAAATCTTAGTATTTGAAAGTAGGAAATTTGAATGATAATTACAAAGACATAATAAGAAAATACACACACACACGTGAGCAGAATTTTATTTTAAATTAATTTCCTTTATTAATTGTAGATTAAAGGTAATAAAGAAGATAGATTCACAATGAATATTTTTTTTTTGTATTTGATAACTTTAAAAATAAAATAAAATAAATAACATTTTAAAGAACAAATAAATTTTTAAATTGTTCATATGAGCATAATTCAAGAGAATTATATGTTTTATTCTGTTTAATCCCCCATTTAGGGCCTATTCTGAAGAGCACAAAATTAATTCAGATCCTTAAATTGTAATTCTGGATATCTGAAATTATATTTCATAAATTCAATTAAGTAAACGAAAATATATTGTTGAGACTTAATTCATGATATCAAAGTTCTGAGTTACATTTTTTAAAAATCTTTAAAGTGTGTTTGGAAATTAACAACTCATTTAGCAATTGGTTTTTTTTAACAGTTTTTATAAGTACCTTTCAAAATTCTTCAGGTGGTTATTCTGTTATCCTCATACCTAACATCGTTAAATTGTTTTCAAGATGTAATTTTATTTGTTAGATTTTTTGAAAAAATCTCATGTTCACTTTTATACTCAAGAGGATATGAGCAACCTTTTAGAGAACAACTCTAGTGAAGATAGTAAAAATTTGGAAAACAATTCGAAGCCTGATAATTTTATTAAGAATTCATAATTTTCTTAATTTTTTCAAGTTTTATTTAATATTATATGTTTAAAGCATTTGCATCTTTTAGACATTATATAAGATGTTTAACAAAAGCCTTTCCTTATCGTTTTATTAACACAGTACGTGTACTTTTTCTTTTCTTTTTCAGTTCCCAATTCAGGTAAACGAAAATTAATTTCATTTTCCTCACAAGAGTTTTTTTAGTCAATATCGAAACTTAAAAGAAATCGAAAAATTCCATTCGATTTAGTGTGTTTGTGAAGTATTCTAAACTTTTAGTTTACTTTCAACTTCTAGTTTACTAGTTTTGCAAAGTTTTACTTTCATGGAGATCAACAAGAACAAATATAGATGCAAGTTGGATGACATTAACTTGCAAGCTGTGATGAGAATTGCAACAAGCAATTTCGCTCCTGATTTTTAAAAAAAACTGAAGTATACGATAGGGTACATTTGTCTTATAAACTGATTCTAAAATTAATATGCTTGTGTGTGCAATACCTACGGAAATGAAATTAGCACAGTAACTCAACTGTGTGAATAAAACCAACACTATTTTAATTAACACATGTATTGATTTGTGTGGTACAATTTAACCAGTAAAAAAAGTTTATAATAATTTGATTAAAATCACAAAAATATTAATGCTTTACCAATCATTAAAGGTTGTCTTTGGCTAACGTCATTAGGAACGCATTTTTGGACAGAAAAATGTCTCAGTTGCTAAATAAGTTCATGTTACGCCACGTACATGTTTAAAATACTGTGCATTTTAAATTTTTTTTAAAAAAAAATCATAAATATGTATTTTTTGCTTTAGCATCGAGAAATCAGAGGTTCCCAAACTTTTTTTGTCTCATAGACCTCTTACCATGTTTTTCGGTTTTTTGTAGACTTCTGCTTACCTAATATTGAATTTTTGCAAATTTATCAAAAACATCTTAAAAGCTGGTTTTCTACTTACTTTAAAATTTTTTAATTTCTAACAGTAGAGTTGTGTTAAAAACTTAAGAAACACAAGTTAATTAAATTAAAATGTATTTAATACGTAAAATGTTAAATAAAATAACAGAGCAACAAACAAATGCTTTTAATGAGAGTAATGAATCTGGTGCGTCTATAACAATTTTCAACACATGGCATCAATCTTGCCAGATTTAACCATAAATCTCCTCGATTTAGTATAGTGTCCAGTTTTTTCCCTTTCCTTTTTTCTATACTGGGGTATTACCATATATATTTAAAGCATTCTCACACTTAGCTTTAAAATCTGAATAAAGGGCATTTAAATGTTAAAAGTAGGTTAAAACGTCAATTTTCTGGCAGATTGTCTGTGACAAATTGAGAAACTGGGAAAATTCGTGACGCCCAATAGTATACACCCTTAGCTTAATTTTCGAAAGAAACGCTGGAATGATGGTTCTTTTTTTAATACAATTTATACTGTCACCTTGTTATTGCAAAAAAACTTCAACAAATTTAGTAAATAAATCTGTTAAATAAGTAAAATATGATTTCCATTTGATTAAATTTCTTTTAAAATTAAAGTCACGATCTGGAAAAATGAGAGCTACTATCACAGACCCCAATTTACACCTCATGGACCCCCAAATTATTTTTTCCTAGACCCCTTATAGGTCGTCATAGAACCCTGGGGGTCAATATAGACTACTTTGGGAATCACTGATCTAGATTTTAAAAAAAAAAACGTAATTTATACCGATAAAAAAAAGATTAATCCAGTTAGATGTGTAATAAAATATGCACCATTTATATACAGAATAGCAAAATCAGAATGTAATATTAATATCGAAGCAGTTTTCAAATAGAAAAAGAGCGAATTTTTTTCCTGCAAAATTTTTTACGAATTGGGGTTCATTACATGAAAACAGCCTTAAGAAAATGTTTTCCCTTGTCAGAAATTAAATCCTTTGCTATTTTTTTAATAAAAAAAAAAGAATCACACACATTATTTTTAACTAAGCTAAAGGAATTCTTAGAAAAGTAAATTGAATATCTTGAAAAAGAATTTAATGAAATATACAAATAACACGAAAATCAATTCAAATAATAAAAAAAAAATGTATTTAAGTTGTCTGAAACTATTTTATAAGAAAAACACGAGTTTTTTTAACTTGAATCTCTAAGTCTATTAAAAATAGAGACTTCCATATAATTTTAAATTTGATACTTTTATTGGTTTCTAAATGTTTGCGCGAGAGTTGTCATTTTTGACGGTTTTCGTAATAAAAAAAAAGAAGTAATTTTCACCAAAAAAACTGAGACATTTTTTCTCCAAAGAATAACATATCCAGACATTTTCATTTAATTGCCAACAAAAAGGCATGATATACAGACATACATGCATATATGCGAGTGTTCGTGTATTTGAAAGTCTTTGAAAAAACAATTAAATACTTTTAAAATGTCACGCTTTTCTTCTTCCTTTTAGAAATTGAAAGAAAAAAAAACTGCGCATTTGAAATCAATTAACTTTCAGTAATACGAAAAATATTTTCTGCATCGAAAAAAAAGCTAAAAAAAGTTACAATAAATATCATTAATTGTATCAAATGCTATATTAATGGTTGCTTATATATTATTACACACAAAATACATTCTTTTTTGTAAACAACCTCCATGGGAGGCTTTGCCTCAGCCGGTAAACAGTAGAACAACAATTAATCTGTGGATTCTTCTTTCAAAATGTTTTTGTTTTCCCGACTAAAACAGCTACCCGGGATACTTTTGAGTAGGAATCAGTTACAAAAGATGAGTGGTGACCTACCTGTTGTGTCTTGGCCAGGGGTGCCACAGGTGGGGATGACTTAGGAATGAATCCCTTGCCAGGTGTTCCGGATCGGGCCTCGATCTCCTGCGCAAGCGCTTTCACGGAGACCGGGACTGGGGGTGGAGAGGGTGGGCGAGGCGATGCTTCTGACGTCATCCCCCCAATATAGACGACGTCACAGAATCATGTGTCCTTACGCTCCGTTGGCTGCACCTGTTAGAAAAAGAATGCCGTCAACACTTTTATTTTTTGTGAGAGTGTGATGAGATACTAGCCAAATCTTTAGCTAGATTTTGCTTAGGATGATTTATGGATAAAGTTTTTTTCCCTTCTGCTCTCTTTTTTTTTTCAAACTCGGGCAGCCTTCCTAAATGAGATAGTGTTTTGAATCGCTACATAACAATCAACACACTAGTTTCCGTTTTACTTCGTTAAGTTTCGGTTTACACATTTATTTTGTGCATTTTAAAATGAAATTTTTTTTTTTGAAATGAATGCAGTTTTCAAACTTAGTGACTTCCAAACCAAATCAGCTGAAGAAGTTCTTAAAAGCAGAAATTTGAGGATATAAAGAGATTAACGTTTTAAAGCAAGTGAAAAAGATAAGACAAGAAATGCATGGTAAATTTTCGAGTAAAAAATTTATATAAACATTTTTTTAGGCTTATTTTTTTAAAAGTAATAATAAATTGTTTCCAAGCCCGCCCCCCCCCTCCTTTCGTGTCTTAAGGCTCTCTATGTAAGAGTAAGATACCTTTAAAGAAGAAATACTCTCTTCCAATGGCAACAAATAAAAAAAATTGAAACGAAAACCGAAACTTGATAAGGAAGAAGGAAGGCGAGAAACATAGCGCGAGAGAGGCCTCAAAGGGTAATTTGAAATCTTCAAATTTATAAACAGTATTTTGCGTGTTATTTTATCATTCATTAAAAAATTTAAAAACAACAAACTCCTTGATTAATTTTATTGGAAGGTCCCAGACAGTACAGCTACAAGTTAACTACCTTCTACGGGCCGCGGTGTCCGAATGGTCATGCTCTCAAGTACGTGGCCGGTGTCATTTCTGTCGAGTCACAGGTTCGTGTTTTGGCACATGCCGTGAGGACGGGCTGATGCACATTAAATCTATATTAAGGCATAAAGCTCTCATGTTGGCGTGGTGTAGAAATTAGGAAAGTGGTCTTCACAGTCTCAGATTTCGTCCTCATCACTTCACTGAGGTTCAAAATTACCAGATGCATCCCTAGTAGCCCTCAAGTTTCTTCATAGTTCAACGTTAATAAGAAACTAACCTGCCATTTTTCAGAATAAAGTAAAATATGCCAGTTCTAATCTAAACTCTTTTTTTTACACAATAATGGTAAGATGAATACTAAAAATAGTCGCTCCCGTGTTATTCATTAAAGAACGATAAATTAAAATGATACTAAAATGTCGCCGACAAGCCCTTACAAATAAGTACGTTTTTAAGATAACTTGATTAAAAAAAAATTTAAAACGAGACAGGAAACTGTGAATTACAACACTGTGGGTTCACACACGCACAAATTGTGAATATTCCATACTTTCACTAAGTACATGTAATTTTCAAAGCAAATAAATAAATACTAATAAATTCAATGATATTTTTATCGCATATGACAAACAAGTAAGTTATTTTGGAATAATAATGTGGAAAAGAACAAAAGGAAAATGGCGGAAAATAAAAGTATTTGCAGAATTTCAACAAAAAATTTGCAAATATCTGTATCAAAAAATAGAGAATGCATAAATTGATTTCCTGTTATTTGTAATGAAGATTTGCTTCTATTTTGTTACATGTCCACTGGCTATTATAATTTCCAAGAATTGTGGCACATACTGGACTAATATCTTAGTTTAATTTGAAAAACATTTCATGCCATTCTTCTAGCACAACATGTTTTAAATGATCCTTGACCAATACTTTACATTTTTGTACACTCTTGTAAAGGACGGACCTCAGATTCGTAAAATTGTTGGACAAAGCGCTAAGTGGGTCCACAAAATTTTATGGATGTACAAATGAGAGAAAATGATCAAATATGAAACTAGAAGAGGAAGAAAAGAAATTCTAAATGTAGTTTCAAAAAAAAAAAAAAAATGAAACAAATCGAATTGGATCCCAAAGTCTAAATAAATTCGCTGCAGAAGTTTCTGTAATAATTGGTAAGTATTTTTTTGCCAAAATAGTTTAAAAAGTCATCAAAAGACTGGTTATAAAGATAGAAATAAAGCACTTATCGATTAGCAAATTCAAAGGAATCATATAGGATTAACTAAAACAGACCAATTAAAACACATAACTTTTGGAAAAGGGTTATTTCTATAAACGAGAGAAAGATCAGATATAGTTGGTAGTAGCTGTCATCGTACTAGTTGGAGAAAGGTGATCAGTGTGAAAAAAAAAGCCAGTTTTTCTCTCACTCCAAAATACTTCTATTCAACCGTTAAGCACGGGGGTGGTTCCGTTATGTTTTGGGATTGCATAGCCGCAAGCGGAGCTGAAAAGCTTGTTTATGGAGAGAATATTATAAACCAAATCATTTATAATTTGGATACATTGAAAAAGAATTTGAAATTAAAATACAATTTAGTCAAGTTTGAATGCAAATTTCATATACTGGCACTACAAATGTTCTATTCCAATTCTGCATTTACATAATATAAAGGTATGGTGTATTTAAAAGTTAAGTAGAAATTACATTCTCTTCTCCCCAGCCTCTAGATATCGATGGCATTGAAAACCTCAAGTCCATGCTCAAAAAGGTTGTGCGAAAACATAATGAGTAAGAGTCATTTAAAACGTGTTGTTCATGAAGAATAGCATAAAGTATCTGTAGATGAAACTAAGAAATTAATTGAGTCTGTCATAATGCTGGCAAATTATTATAAAGGCTAATGTAACGGACATATAACAAAATACATACACATCCATATTTATCACAAATAACAAACAATTCATTAATCTATTCTTAATTTTTGAAACAGAAATGTGCAAATGTCTTATTAAAATTCAGCAAATACTTCTACTTTCAATTTTTTTCTTTATTTTTCTAGATTATGACTTCAAAATAATTGTTCCGTTTTTGTCATGAGCAGTCATATGTTATTTAACTTATAAAAATTTATTATTTGTTTTGAAAATTAAATTTATTGAGAAAAAGTGGGTTGTACCTCCATTTTTGGAGTCACTGTGTATTAAATAAATATCAGCAAAGAAAGCAAAATGAAATATTTAAATTTTTACACCTTTAATAGATAAATGCAATAAAAAAAATCACATAAGTTTCAATTTAAATGAAAGGCAACTTAATTTTTTTTGAAACTCATTGAGACTTAAAACTTATATTTGATGCAACCACCCATCAGTTACATTGCATGCAGGTAAATGCATTTTGAAACTTTGTAAGAGCTATTTTTACTTTTGTGTACACATAATTATTTTTAAAAAAAATTATTTTCCTATTTTCTCATCTGATTACTCATGGTTTTATACTTTAAAACTGTCTTAGTTCTACAAAGAAATATTCGTATTTAAAAAAATTTGTGCTTCAGAAATGTTTTAAGAAATAATTTGTAACTTTAATGTAAGGAGGGGTAACAAAAAGAGGAGCACTAAATTTTAATATAAACTGTTTTAAAAATGAAAAACAATTTATTTTTCAGCCACATTTTTAAATCACCATTACTTCTCTCAAAATAGTGGAGAATAAAAAAAATGTACGAACGTATTTACGTTTTCATTTAAAATATTTAACTGTTTCTTTAAGTATCTTTGAGAAATTTAGTTTGCAAACGTTTGACTACTCAACTAAAAATCTCAATGATAACTCTGACATTTTACACTACATAAAATTTAAGGAAGAACATCATTTATTTAGTTTCAATGCATTTTAAACAACCCCAATACGAGTTCAAGTAAATACTGTATAAAAAAAATAGGTGCAAAAAATAATGCGTAATGCTGTTGATTATTTAAAGGGAACATGTGATTTAATATTATTTTTATTAGAAGAACGTCATGAACTGTGTTTTATATAAATGAAAATTTAGAAAGAAAAATATTACTTTATCTAAAGTAAAGTAAATAAAGGGTAAATCAATCATAAGTGAAGAATAACTTAAAAAAGAATTTCTTTTGATATACTTTTAAGCTGATTTCTAAACTTTTCTTAAACAAGATACGATTACTTAGATATGAAAAGTAATTCACACTTGAAATCCATTTACATGTTACGTCAATTTTCATGAAACCCTTTCTTAGTATTTTGCTATATGCATGCCAGAAAATGCTTCTTTTTATAAACTTGGTAGATATATTGACATGACCTCAAACTGTAGAATGGAAGTCGAATATCACTGATAGAATAATTTTCCCTTGAAAAGCCAATGGCCATGGCCACGATTACTGGAACAAAGCACTACTTTGTAAGCTTTCCTCGAAGCATCGCATCAAAACCAAAATTGAAAATTGCATTCCTTTATAGGCAATGGAAAAAAAATTAAATGAAATACTATACTGGCTTTTATTTTTCTAAAGGTTATCTCTTGAAAGGCAGAAACTTCGTTTATTGGTTGATTATCAACACAAAAACAGGATTGCTAAAGGAGAAAAGAAGACAAATATCTTATTTTAGTTTTGATGAAAGGATAAGAAGTAAACAAGAGTACAACGCATGAAAAAGTAAACAGAAACCAGCATAAAATGTGGATTATTATTTACTTGAAGTTTGCGAGATTCATAAAGAAAGAATATAGACGTAAATAACAAAAATGTATGATGATGATAATGAAAACCATGAATCATTTTGAGTGATATTAACAGATTAAGTGATCAGAAAAGTACATTGTTTTCAAGTAAAGCAGTGGTCTTCAGACTTTTTCAACTCGTGGAACCCCTAGAACTTGAAGGTGCTTTCGTGGAACTCCTAGAACTAGAAAGTGTGTTCGTGGAACCCCATTCTATACTCATACTTCGAAGAATATATCTCAAAATAATATTTAAAGCAGATCAACATGTTACAGGCACTGTATGTGAAGACAATTTTTAAAAAAAGTTGTGTATTTATTATTAAAAAATTCTAATCTAGTTTTTTAATATAATTTACTCATTAATAATATTAATTTGTGATTCAAATGCCACCTACCCATGCATTATATTTAGTAACAGGGATATGTGGTAGTATTTTTTACACTAACTGTAGAAGTCTAGGTCTATTAAGATTAAATGCAATCACATCACATATTCTGGTTTCAATTGGTTTTTATACTTGGTTTTTATAGCCACTTACGTTGAGAAATATATTTCATTTAAACACAATGTTCTGAATGACATTAAAATGTTAATATCTGTGTGAGAAATCCTGTGTATTTTGCAAGAATTTGCAAGCTAAAGTTTAGAAGCTGTTCTTGCTTAAATCTCTTATCAACTCTATTGATATATAGTTCCCTTTCCTTCATATATAGGTGTTGTTTTCCCCAAATGTAAAAAGGTGCATCTTCCATTAGAAAACTATTTAGTTTTGCAAAACATTGTACTAAATAAAGAGTATAAAATAATCTCGTGGAACCTGAGATAGTAAATAATAGAATATTCAAAATTTAGTAGGAAGGTATATATACTCGTATAAAAAAGGGTTTTAATATTCTTTTATTATATTATAATAAAAGTTTAAAAAGTGTTGCAAAATAAAGTTATTATATATAAATAAAATTTTCAGTTTTAAAGAATAGGAGGAGCTTTAGATACTTGTAACTATATAAACTTCATCGAGATTGTGAATCCATTTTGCATACATATTTATTTCTTCTCTATTTTTTTATTGTGACTCGTGGAACCCCAAGGTTCCGTCGAACACAGTCTGGAGACCATTGAAGTAAATCAATATAAACTAAGTACATATGCTTCTATAGTTATAGCAAATGAGAATAAATAACGAAAGAAATTAACAATACGATTAATTTCAGTTATGAATACAGAAAATTAATTGAATTTAAATGAACAATATACTACTCAATATTTGAGATAATAGAACTCGTAAATAGAAAATATTGTTGCACACCAAACTATTCTACTGGAATATTTGACCATATAGAAAAGAATTTAAAGTTGCGGTTTTTTTTATACATATTCTCATATCTAGAAATAAAAATGAATTTTTGAAATGTTCTCCATTTTCGTTGAAATAAACCACGTAATTTTTTTATACTTAAAAGGAAATATTGATTTCTAAAAAAAATATATGTGACGAATTTATTTGATTCAAGAGCTGCAAACAAATATTTTTAAGGAATGTTTGCAAAATACTGAAACTACATTCGTCTTGTTTTGTTTATTGAATTTTTGAATCTATGAAAATATATGGAGTATTTCTGAACAATTCTGAACAATCAAGTCCTGTGTATATCAATTATATATTTTTTTATAAATTTAATCTTTTATTAAAAAAATTGTAACGAATGCAAACATTCTTTATGTACACCTTAAAGTTAAAAAATAACACAATTTTTTTCAAAGAATATAGATATGATAGATTGCATGATTAATGATGGATTCAGCACCATATGTGCAGTATTCTGAATTTTAAACTAAAAAATTCAGTAGCAGGCCTGAAAAGTTGAGCTGACTTTTATACTATACATAATGAGAACTTTATATTAAAGTAACTCAGTACATTTTGTCGAGTACTTTTTACTTGAGAAAGCATCTTCCAGTATATAAGAGAAGCAATTCTTTTAAAATCATTGATTTAAATTGACACAGAAACAAACTAATCATGACACACAACGTAGATAAACATAAACAAGAAAAAAAAAGACATGAAAAATTGAATTCTTTTGAAAACAATGTGTAAAGTTCATCCCAAATAGTTAAATAATTAAAAATTCGAAGTAGTCGGAACTATATTAAATGGTTAAAAATCGTAAACTAAAATGGTAAAATAAATAAATGGAAAAACCTCCTCTCCAGCAGCAGATGCATACCACAATACATCGATATAAAGAATAGTAAGAATTCTTAATTTCGTCTTGTAACAGATTCCGCCAAACATTCATTAATTATTTCCCCAGATCTGTGACATTTTAAAATACCGGAATCTGGTGACCTATCATGTCTCGTACATATTCTATTGGAGAAAGGACTGGAAATGTTGTTGGTCATGGAAAATTACCAGAAGCATGAAGGAAGACCGACACTAATGTAAGTTTTGCAAGATTTGGAATTGTTTTGTTGAAAAATAACCCCAGTTTGAAGTACCATAAAAATACAACTATTGCAGGATGTTGACAACTTATCATTGACCTGATAAGATGCGCTTGTAAGAGATAACACTCAACAAAATCCCACTAGAAGTAATTGCTGATCGTCTCTTTAAGACAAAGGCTGGTTGAAATCACTAACTCTAGTCTCTTCACCCACGGATCTGAGGGTCCTTTATTTCAAGATTGAAACGGGATTTATGATTTAACACTATGCAATGCCAAATTGCTGGCAGCAATGATGGTCGGTTGTAACACTCTTCAATAGACCAGGTGGGTTAAAGCCACTCTTGTAGTGGGGAAAAGAATTGTGAGCATAATTTTGCCGAGTAAAGTAAAAAAAAAAAGTGTTTTCTCAAGAAAATTTAATAATTATGTAATGAAATATGTAGCAACATAAATGATATCAATTACATTTGTGTAATAAGATGTTAGACGTACTGTAACTTTTATATTCAAGAATCATTCAAAATCTATAAAACAAGAGTCGATCGGACGGTAGTCTTCATTTGCATGGTAATTCTTAAATAACTTAAACATTTAAAATTATTTTTTTTTTGGAAACACTACGGAAATAACAGTTATTATTTCACATAATTTTAGTGATACTTAGTGATTATTTTTAATAATTTTTAACAGTAATATGCACTACTTGCCTTACGAATAAAACTGATTGTGCAGACGAATCCACAAGAGCAGCTGACATAAATAAGAAAATTTTTTAAATAAATATATTAAATGTCAAACGTCCACACACACAGTACAAATGAAAGGAATAGATAAAGGTCGCGGGGGTATTTCTATTTTCCACTTTCATACGTAGTGGATACTTTTTAAGTTGATCTTAATTCGATCGGGTTTGGGTTTAGTCAAGCTTTTGTGAGGAAGACTTGCATGTATTATCTATTTTGCAAAATTTTACTTATACCTCCTCCAGTTTTATTTCATTTAGTAATTCGGTAGATTAACTATATAAACTATTCCGTTGAGTAATGGACGTGTTATTAAGTAGTTATTTTTAAGCGTAAGCACAAATCATAGGTTACTGTCCTACTAAATTACCATAAATTGTCTGTATCATATTTTTTTCAACCAGTTCTATTTCCTTTTTTTTTTTGGCAAAGTCCAGTCTCTAATAGTAGCAGGTCAACAGGGTGCCTATTGCAGCAGGCTAACCAGCACCTTCAACCAATACATTATTGTCAGTTTTTTTAATGCGAGTTTTTGTGTTCCATATATGTTGAGTAGTTATTCCTACATAGGCTTGTTGATTTTTTTAAAATTAAAGTTCATATTTTTTAGAAGCATTATTTACGCTAAATGCGACACACCTGCATTGTTTTATATAAATGACTACTTCAATTCAATTACAATAATTTTAGTGAATATGTAATATTTTTTTCCGACTATCTCTTTATCATGCAAAGGTCCGATTCCATCCTCGATCTTATTATCGGTCTTACTAATTGTGTTAGAATATTTCTTGAATTTCTTAGTGGAATATAAAGAAGAAATTAAAGGGTGGAAGGGGAAGGGGTGTCCTTCCAAAAATATCACTGCTTTCCATTCGACAAAGGTTTTTGGAGCAGAGGACTGGAAACTTCTTATATATTTCAATCAGTTGTTTATATGTTTTTGATCAGAACTGTGACTATTGGAGATGATCATTTAGAATAAAATCTCAAACTTTACTGCAACTCCACACACACTGAAAAATAAAAGTTTATTTGAAAATAGAAGTATTTTTTCTTTTAATGAGTTTATTTTTTGTTAAAAAAACAGTTTGGGCATTAAAATATTTTCTCCACAAATCGATTCATTAAAAATAAATCAAAGTATACAATAATAAAAGAATACATGCAGAAAAAAACAGATTTTTTCTTATATACACATATTTTTAGTTTTATTAATTTTTAATCGGTTAAAAAAGTTTTGGCTGATAAAAATTACTCGAATTTCGACAACTTTTCTCCATAAAGAATTATTTTCGTATTTTGTTATAAAACTTTCTGAAGTTGTAGGTATGGTTTAAAAATATTTCATTACGAAATTATCTAAGAAATTAAAATTTTTTGGACTGCTAAGCCATGAAAATATGTTTACATCAAAGGATATGAAGATAAAGCTCTTCAATCACTTCATAACTCTCATGCTTGTTTCATTTTATTATAATAGAGTTTGCATTTTTGAATCACCTAATTTTTCATCGATTTCTTTTAAGAAATGTATTAAATGGGGAAAAGCATCAAAAGTACATCGAACTTAAATTTGTAATAATCTCTACGATATAATTTTAGTATTACACTTTAAAATCTAGAAAGAATCCTAATCATATATATCTGACTGTCCCTATAAAGGTACTTCTGTTTATGTATCAGAAATAAACACACACACATGTTACCGCTAAAGTGAAGAAACCACTTAAACTGCAGATTACCAAGGTAATCTGCACATTAACTAAGATTATCCGTTGAAGTGCAGAAAATTTCTTCATTTCTCAAATTACTCAGTAATCTGTACATTACCTACTAGGTACTTGTTAAAGTGTAAATAAGATTTTTGGTGGAACAAAAGCAACACGTTTCTGTACGCTTAGTTAAATATTGTTTATTTATTTATTGATATCTAAAGAATCAAGTTCATACAATCGAACAATCAAAACATTAGTTGATAGAATCAATTACAAATCAATTAAAAAACGTCAATAGAAAGAGTCAAACGGTTTAAAATATTATTGCAATTAAGGAAGCTGACATAATGTTATTTATTTTTTTACGTCTAAAGAATCACGTTAATAAAATCAAGTAAATAACAAATTAGTTGATAGAATCAATCATCAATCAATTGAAAAAATTACAATACAAAGTATCAAACGGTTTAACATATTATTACAACTAAAGAAAAGAATTTGCGAAACATACAATAAAAACATGTTTACTTATTAGTGCAATCTTAAGATTGGTAACCCTTTGAATTGCATAACAATAGGTTTCTCCGACAACTTACCTATTTGTGGTACTTTTAGATTAACAGTCACACTTTTTAAAAACCTGCCCGATACCAAGAGAAACAGATTTCTGTACTTTAACGATATGGAAACGGCTAATGTGAAGATTACCCCGTTACAAAGCGGAAAACTTTTGATTCCATACTTTAACGGAGCAAATTAGTTAATCTACGAATAAGCTTGATAATCTGAACACATTAACGGTTTTCTAGCATTAATAAACACTTCACTTTAAAAAAAAATTACTTGAGAAATAAATCATACGACTTTGAACGGCATACAATTATATTATTAACAATTTATGAAAACTTAATTTTAACATATCTTTGATAATTTTAAATTTCTGTAATAAGGAACAGTTTTTTTTTTAAAGGAAAGCTAAAATGTATTTCCATTAAATAAGAAAATTCAGTCAAAAAACATTTTAAATAATTTTTAAACACTATCTTGATATAAGTGTGCGCGAACTTTTCATTTGCATTTTCTGGTATAACATAACACCTTCTGCAAATTATATTTTGAATACTTTTTAAATTCCTGACCATTTGGCTCCCATTAATATTTAATTCTTTTTGAGCACCAGGTATAATTTCTTATAAAAATGAACGTCACTATTTTGCAACACATGCTTTAATGATCTTTATTTTCGACAAAAATTTAATTTCTTTCAAGTTCATTTGAAATGATTATTAATAATATATAAATTATTTTAATATCAAAAATCATTTCAAAATTTTTGTAAATTTAGTTTGGTGACCTAAGGTTCTTAAGGAAGTCAAACAATTACTTATAAATTACGTAACATTTTACAAGTAATTTTAATTGAATAAGCCTTTGTGACTACTGTGCCTTCAGAAAATATAATATATGTTACTTTTATTTACGGAAGTGCTACTCACATAAAAATTTACAAAACTGAGTCACTCACACATCTTTCAATACATATTATATATAAAGTTTTACTAGCTTTCCTATTTAATCTCCGGTTTCATTAAAGAGGAAAATGATTTCAAAATGCCACTTTAAAAGGTTCCTTCCTTATATCAGGCATGCTATTTCATAATGAGATGAAAGAAATGACAAGAGCGACAAGCATGTCGAGATTAGATATTCATTCTGAGCTCAATTAAGATTACGTTTGTTTCTTGTTGTTGTAAGGAAATTGCTGTAGATAATAACTTTATAGTTATATGTAAATATAAAAGATTATCAAAATGCTTTAAGGTTTGCAGAATCTCTTATCGGTTATGTTTAATCTGTTTAACTGTGTAATTTCGTTTTAAAATACTAGATTAATCACGAAAAAAAGTGTTTTAAATTAATTATTTAGAGCAGGGGGTTGACGTATTTATATTATTTTCAAGTGAGAGTTAAGATTGGTTAATTATTAAGATAATGCGATTTCATTTGATTTTATTAGATTCATATATTTTTGTGACGGATCTATACGCGTCCTTCCACTAACTTCTTTTGGGTATTCTTTTGGGCCAGCAATTTTTACCAATCTTCACTTAAAAGAAGAAAACGTGATATGCAAATGAAGTTTAATATATATATTCTTTATTTACGAGTTTGTAGGTTAGGGAATTGTGAGTAGATTAGAAGAGTAGTGAATTGTGTGTGTGGCATTGAAGTGTATACGTAACAGAAAGTAAGAAAGCCAGAAGTTTAGATAATAAGAAAGTGATAAGATTAGCTAACCAGAAGTGTTAAAATCAACCTGAATTAAATAGAAGACTGCATGAGTTCAGGTACCTTGACCTTAAATTAAGTAGATGTTTAGAGTGATAAACTAATAGTGCGGTCATTAAATATGTAAGCTCTGTGTAAAATAATATTAAAGGAGGGGCTGCTTAATGAATATATTCTCCCCAAACGCGAATCTCGTCTCTCTCTCTCTCTTTCTATTACTGAATAGAATTATTTTATTTATAGTGTTATTTGTGTTTGAGTTGTTTATAGTGATAAATAAAATAATTGGAATTCATCATGTCATATGATTCTTTAGTTCCTTCCACACCTTTAGGTGGGCCACAGGGTAGAAGGGATGTAAACGAGTTTCACCTTTTATGTCTTAAAGAAGAATTATCCTTTGGAAACTACTAAAACTAACTATAGAATGTAACACAAATTCAACAAAAAATACATAAGAAATCTATAAACATAAAAAATTACAACTATTAGCTAAATCTCAAATTATTTTTCAAAAACATTTAGAAGAGCAGCAGTTTGCAGACATGATTTTATTCATGAAGTAAAGTTTAAAATGCTTTAAAATTTTAGTTTTATTCTATATTTTACTTGTTCCGCATTGAGCTAATTTAGCCTACTTTATGAATAAGCTATTAGATTATACATATCCCAGATGTAGGAAGCAAGATAATTTAAAGATGCACGTTCAATATAAGATAATAACGAAGGAAATCAGATGAACCAGTTATCTGAAAACGTTCAGAACACATTACATTTCTCTGAGACACGTTATAAAAATTCGCTGTATACTCTATACAGAATTTTAATTATACATTAATCTGTTTTTTTTACTGAACTGCTGAATATCTAAGCCATTTGTTACTGTATTTCTGACAGCATTTACGTCCTGAAGACAGCTGTCGTAACGGTAATAAGAAAAGAAACAATTTACATTTTTCTTAAGAGGTCAAAATGACTACAGTTCTATTACAGCATGACAACGAAAATTCTGTAAGATCTGGTGTTATATTTCTCTTACTTTGGTAAAGGGTAATTATTTTAATAATGTTTTTAAATATGAGGTATATCCATTATTAATTATGGTTTACTGTCATAATTATGACACATTTAAATGAGTATAATTATAGTAATTTCAATACATCTTCACCATCTCCATAGAATAAATTAGGCATGATTGAAACAGCTTAAAATAAGCAAAGAAATCGTTTATAAATTGCAGTCGCTGTCATGACATTCTATGTGGATTTTATGAAGTATGATTTACAAACATCAGATAAGTTTATTTGTTTGTTTTAAAAGATTATGTCAAGTAATGAGGAAAGTTTAACAGCATTATTTCTTAAAAAAATAACTGAAATTTGAATTTTTTGTGACATATTCATTCACACAGCGAAACAACTACCGCATATTCCGGCGTATAACAAGCACAAAAAATAAGACCAAAATTAATGGGTGTGTTATACACAGAGGAGGATACAAAAAAAAAAATAGTTTTAAAAATAAATATGATCATAAAAGATATAGATCTCTATATTTATTTAAATACTGTTAACTTTTAACACAAATTGCATATTTTATAAACTTCAGGGTTGTAGTTTTAGAAGTATACTATTCCTTAAAAGCCTGGGCCAGTACCTGGAATAAACGACTTCAAAAAAGGGCGTGCTATACGGCGAATATACCTAAAAATTATAAAACGCAGTTTGAAAGTATAGGTGCGCGTACTGTGCGGTACCTCAAAACTTGTCTCATTTTTATCCAATCATTAAAAATTATCTTTTTACGAATGAGTATTGGATAATCAGTGCAAATATAGCAATTCACAATAATTAGTTTTCCTAATAGAAAATCAACATCATAAAAAAAGTAACCGAAAAAAATGAATTTTAAAAAGAATTGGTTTCTTTTTATATTAAATTCGTTTCGATACAATTCTATTAAAAACAACAAAAATTCATCTTGGATAAGCAAAATATTTCAAAGAATCTAATCGCTGATATAAAGGTTAAAAGGAAATGACTTAAATTTGCATGGCATTCGAATAAATCAACAACAAAATTTCGTACTCAACTACTCTAAATACTACGTACTATAGAATGTAGTAATAATTTTTAAAACGTTAAATCTAGTTTGACACACCCATCGTATTCGCTGAATAAGGTAGGGCAATTTCCTTAAAGTATTTTAAACTTTTTTTAGTTCTTTTTCATCAACTGAAGAGTCAACGGAAGGAAAAATACCTCTCATTACGTAGAAGAATTAAAGAGCAGAATGGGGTGTGTCTCAAGATAATAGAGCTATTATGGAGTCTAGTTTTACGTCTAATGAAATGCTCCATAAAACAAGCATGGAGTCAAAATTAGCGGTTCAGAAATTTTAATTTAGAACGTAAATATTTTCACAAATTTTATAGCTCTTTAAGACTGAATAAGTTTTTGAATATATGTATATACAAAGATTAATACGTAAAAAAGACAAAACAACGGTTACAAATACTGTCCATAATAAGTATTTTTTCCCCATTATCAGGCTGATGATATCAAATTAAAGCACTATTATCATTAAAAAAAACGTGACTCGTTTTGATACAATTTAATGGCCCAGGCTCTTACTTTGAATTTAAATTAGAATTGTACTCACCACAAAGCAGAAGGAATAAAAAATAAATAAATAAAAAATAATTGTACGAAAATAAATTGTATGAAGTATTTCAGGGTTCTTTAAGTGCTCTAGCCATATAATTAGAGAATATTTGAAGTCATCGAATGATAAAGTATGATCAGATGAATAGGTTATTGTTCACCGTTAATGTGAAATAACAAGAAAAAAACATCTGAAGCTAGTAAGGATCTACTTAATTAAAGACACAACAAATATAACATTATTGTCAGAAAAAATAACTTACGAATACTTAGCACATTCACGTCTACAAATATTTACTATTAAAATACAACTCTGTGTGTAGTAAGGTTTGATGTATATAAAAAACAAAGCGAAATAAAATATCTCGGATTTGGGATTAATATTTTACAGTATTAAAAATATAAGATACAGATTTTAACTTTCTGTGCACTAGCTTTCCAATTTTTTATATATTAGGAACGGCACAAATACTTTTCAATTTGAAGTATTTATGCAGTTCATAGACTTTTTATTAGTATGCCATTCCTCATAGACTTTTAACTTACAAATCATAGCCTTCACCGAAAAGTTCTATATAAACTTAAGAAGTGGAAATCTCTTAATAATAATTTTTAATACATGTAAGACAACTAAGAAAAGTCATAGTTTTTTCATAGTAAAAAGACTTTTAAAAGAGTTATAATGTTCAAGAAACTTTAAAATGTCATTTGTATTAACTATTAAATCATTTAACTGACTTCTCACTTTACTTTTATTATCATAGCATTTTTTTCTTAATTAAAATTAAATATTGCATTTATTTTTGTTTTGTAGTCTACATATGAAGATTAAAAAAAAACTATGTTCATAAAAACAAACATACTGCAAATTTAGTGATATAATGAAAGGAAAAAAAATAGTTAAATGTATTGTATGTGCTAAAAGCGATCAATTCTTACTCTTTCTGCCTAACATTAAAAATGATAATATTTTTTCTAACTCTAGAATACTGCTGAATGCCTTACTAAAAATTATGAAATTTTATCTTATTTTTAAACAGTTTCATAGAAATCAAAGAAACCAGACACACACTCATAAGACGCACTAGGAGTTGAAATATATATATATATATATATATATAGCTCTTCCTTAAACTAAAATATTCCCACACAACCATTAGTATCTTCATCTTGAGATACAATGAATAAACAATGACTCAATTGAAGTGGAAGAAGGAAACTAAAAGCTCAACTAAAAAATTTATGAATTTAGTACATTACCCAAAGTCTCCTTCAATTCGTTGTACTTAAATCATTTGGATTTCATTTAGTTTCTTCAACAGCGAACTACAGAAATCACTTTGTTTTACAATCAGAATATTCTCATAATGTGATATGTATGCTTATACTAATACTCGAGCTTTATTCTCTTACTAGAATTCATTTCTTTTACTCTTGTTTTCGACCATTCTTTCTAAATTAAGGCAAACAGTAATAGTATCGCCAGCGGCTTGCATAAGGGGAGGGTTTGGGGGTCAACCCCCTATAGACTAACAATTTTTTAATTTTCGCCATAGAGCTTATCCCTGCGAGCTTACGTCTACGTCGCGTTCTTAGAAACTTCAACAAGATACCATATAAAAATTATTAAATCGAAAAGTGTATGAAAAACCCATCGTTTACATAACAATATTTAACTCGTAATTTTAAACCAAAACTTTTTTATTTGAATAAGCATTAAAAAGAACATAGTCTTCAAAGTTTTTTTATACAATTAATATAAGTTTAGCTAGAATTTTGAAGATAATTTTTTTCTTCTTTTTACAGTATAATTTAGCAATATTTGAACAAAAAAATTTGAGCAGATTCTAGCTAGAGCTTTACTTTTATAAAAACAAATTTTCAAAGAGAGAGAAATCCTAAAAAATAGACATTATTCTGAAATATTACGATTTTTATATTTCACCGCTCTAAAATATTTTCTCCCTTATAATAATTTTTATTTGATGCTTTTATCACATACGAGTATAAGTGCAAAACAACTAGAATATAAGTGTAATATAAAGGATGATTTGGTGTTAATCTTAAATAGCATTACATCTTTTTTTTAGTTAACAATTTTGGACATTTTTCCTCTCTCTTAATCAAAATTAATTTTATAGTGTAAAAAAATACTTAAAAAAAGACACACACATTCCTCCTTATATGATTAGTATGAAAATAAAATAGTTGTTTTCCATTCTTGAAGTAATTATCTTCAATTAACGGTTTATTTTTCATCATTACAATACCTTCTTACCAAATACTATTTCACTTCCGGCAAAGCTGATCCTTCCGCTCTCCCTTTTTTTAAAGAAATGTAAAAATCCTATCAATCAATTAAAGTACTGTGTCAAAATAAAATCAATTAAACCTGAACACAACACACGATCAAAGGTTTATAAAATAACACCGATTAACTTAAAATTTCTTTTTTGAAATCATTAAATCACTTGATTGTTCTTCCACATCATAAATCAAAGAGACGAGTCTCTTAAAAATAGTAAAAATTTTGTGCAGCTGATACAAAAACTTGGTTCCCCTTGTATTTCTAAGCACTCTACTTAAATTAATTACAATTCCTTCAAAAATCTATAACCAATACTTAAATTTTCCTTTTCCCCCTCTCCTAATAATTGAGTTTGAGATAATGAAATATAAAACGCCTTTCTCCGAAAGTGTTTTAAAAAAATATGAATTCTCTCTGCCATGATATTTCAGCAAGGAAAAAACGTAAAGACATCACACTTTTCAATACCCTCCTAAAACTGAAAATGTGCAAACTTTTGAGCTGTACATTGAATTAACTTTTCTTACCAAGAAATCAGAAACATCAAATGTATTTAATATAACTTTTGAATAAATACATTCTCTCTGATTTTTTTAAGAACTTGTTGCTATTCAACATTATTAATGCTGTTACTTTTGGCTTCAATTCCAACTTTAAATTTATGACAACCACATCCAATTAAATTTTGGCATACAAGTTGAAATAAACACTTTTTCAGTCATAGCGGTATTTTTAGATATATAACGACATATGTGTTATAGACATCATTTGGGTTGCGTTTTTTTTTTTTTTTTTACCACTTACATAATCGATCGTATTTTGTAATTAGATTAACTTTGGATGTCAATTTTCTAAAAATGTGTGACTATAATTTGTAATTTCCCCATTCAGTTGGAAGATTTTTGCAATTTGTCTCGATAAAGAGGACTTCATGCTTCTCAAGTACATTAATCGTGTTTAATCGGATGCCAAAGTGCACTATAGGTTGATTTAAACCATATGACCTCAACGTGGGCGATAACGCCCCTTTGTGGACGTTTGAGGCTTTCAGGGGGGCAGTAAAAGACCCAGAGAAAATTAGGGGGCGTTGAGATGGCACGGAGGGGCTTGGGCACACAGAATAACTAAATATAGTCTAAAAAAATACGCTGATTATGAACGAACAAAAGCAAACTTTAATACTGTTTACCTTATGTTGATTGTATGTATTTAAACCATTTCTATATAACATGTAAGAAAAATTCACACATTTCGGTAGTTCGGGAAGTGGATGTGAAAAACTTAAAGATTACATTACATTCAGACCTTCATTAAATTGTATGATATAGTGCATTTTAATTTCTTTATTGTACGTGTTGTCTTTGTCTGTGAGCAGTAGGAAAAATATTTCGTCCACTGCATTCCATTACGTATATTATTCAAGAAACATAATTAAATATGTTAAATAGGAATTAACGTATGATTTTTTAAAGGCTAAAACTGTCAATTTATACATATTTTGAAAGCAATAGTTTGTCATGAATTGCTTCGTATCATCAAAACCCTTGCCTGTCTTTAAAACAAGTAAGCTAAAACTTTTATTCCACTCTTTTAAATGAAGAAGAAATTCAGTAGCGCGTTTCAATTCCAACAATATCCTATTTATGACTAAAATATAGAATATTACACAATTAAATATATTTGTGGCTATTTCAGATTCTCAAGTAAACAAATTGAGGTTTTAGAAAAAAATTAAATTAAAAAATATATTCTATTAGTAATAGAATATTTTTTAAAAATTTCACTCATATATTCACCATGTATATTATATACACTCTTATTTCTCCAGAGTGGGAGGGGGCGGTATCGAAATATTCACTAGGAAAGTGGGCGGTATCGAAATATTCACAAGAAAAGGGGGCACCAGTTCAAAAAAGTTTGAGAACCTATGATTTAAGCGAATGAAACGAAACATATAGTAAGGGTCGTATTATGCAAAGGACCGAATAGGTTAATGCCTAAGGCAGGGGTGGCCAACCTTTTTGTGCAGAGTGCCACTATCTGACCAAAATAAAAACTATGCATGCCACTTCCACACTCCACCCTGCCATGTTTTCAACAAACAAAAAACTCGAAAAGGTTATTTATTACTCATAGATTTATTATAGAATTTTTATGCAAATCACAGTCTAAGTAGAGGAAATTTTAAAATAATATAATAAACAAGACAAAAGTACAGTTTTATTGTTAATAAACTTTTCAGGTTCAAACTTTTCAGGTAAAAAATAAAAATGACTTACATTTAATTCTAAATAATTACTAAACAGTCAGTAATTTCTTAATTTGGTTTTTGAATTTGTAGTTTTTTTTTTTTTTTTTTTGTCATTCATATTAGGATTAGTTCTTGAAGAGGCAACAAAATTAGGTTGTTTTAGGTGTGAATCAATTTTGGAGCCATATTTTTATTTTATTATGCTCATAAAAGAAAAAAAAATTGTTCACAAACATGTTGATCCAAATTTACAACAATACCTGAAAGCCAAATCGTGTAAATTTGGAAAATGCTTATAGGTCCAACTTTTTAAAATTACACATAATTCTATATTACAATTTTAATAGTGATTGAATTAAGTTTATTAAAAATAAGTTTTGATGGATTATTTTTTCTCTGAGACAACTACATTTTAATTAAAGTGTAAAGAATTGATATTTATTATCGTTTCAATTTTTTAAATTTTTCAATAAGTCTGCGTGCTGCTGTCACAACTCAGCCGCGCCAAAGTACGGCACGCATGCCGCGGTTTGGCCACCCCTGACCTAAGGCCTAAAGGTAAAGTCCCTCACATTTTTTCACTTAATAATGTTTTTGAATTTAAATATTCAGAGCAACCTCTTAAAAAGAACAGAAAGAGAAAAATCAAAAGAAAAACTCTCATAGACTTGTTTAATATAATACTTTTGTTAAATATTTTTATTCAAATTTTTCTCAAGATTACGCAATTATAATTCCTTTGTTAATAAGTTATATTAAAGTTTGTAACCCATTTTTTAGTGATATATTTTCAAAAAACATTAAATTACAGCATTTTATTGGTTGTAAAATTAATATTTCACTCATAAATGCAACATGAGGAATATTGGTGACGCATCTCATAACTTCGAACCTCAGTTGAATGATAAGGACAACACTTGAGCTGGCTCTACTCTCTTCACTTAATCACCATGCCACATGATGACTTTGAGCCTCAATAATTTTAGCGTGCTTCTTCGATTCACTACACGATGAATCTTCAGTAGCATCAAGACTTCAACCTGCGACTTGATTGAAGAAACGCCGGAAACGAGTTTGGAGCCATTGTCATTCGGTAACTACGGTCATGTTTCACCAAGTGAATAAAAATGATGTAAACAAAGCCTAGGCAAAATTTTAATTACGTCTACGCAAAAATAAGTCCATTGTTAGCCAAATACAGAGTTTAACAACAAGAAATGTCGCAAATTCTCTGCCGATGAAGTGTAAGGGTTCATCAAAGGAAGAGACATTTTCTTTAAACAAACACTTTATTCACTAGCTTAGCTAGTTCTGAGTGGGCTCTGTATCAAAATTCCTTGGGGTCAGTTTAGGCGGCCCCTTAACATTTTAGAATTGTTTTGCTTATACAAGTTGGGCCCCTATAGCTTGGGGCCCCGTATCATTGATACGGCGGTAGCTAGGCGCTTGACTTTATTATCACTATCTAAATTCTATCTAAGTTAGGGGAGCAAGTCACCTTAAATAGTAAGCTAAAGATCTAGAACCTAAATGTATTTATCAATGGATGGCCCTCAACAATAATGCTAGTCCGTCGTACCTCTCTTCACTTGACTTTAAATAGCAAGCCTAATTAACATAAATCACAGTTCCTTAACAGGAAGAGGTTTTATATACAGTAAAAATTGCTTTACACGAAACTTTTTTTTCAATGGGGCTGCGCATTGCTATTTTAAACCTTTGCAGACCTAGAACGTTCCCCAGGAGCTGGTATCACTTTTTAGCGCTGCACCATATAGGCGATACCCATTACAGCAAGCAATTTCGAAGCCCAGTTTCTTCCACAGAGGGAACCACACCTGAGCTCTTGACGATGCGAACCGGTTCTAGGATTTAATTTTGCCAAGGAGCATCAAAGTCAAACGGACACTCTAGGGATCTTTTACATGCCGTATAATCATACAACATGGCCGCTGTCGATTTTCTGCATCATGAAAATCCACCGACTTGGGCCGGGGTCGAACCCGCAACCTTGGGTGTAGAGGGCCAGCGACAAACCAACCACGCCACCCAGCCGGCCACTTTACACGAAACTGAAGGAACTGAAATATTTTTTCGTGTTAAAGGATATTGCAAGAAAAAATAACAACCATATATCAACAGAATTAAGCTTATTATAGTTTATTTTATTTACACAGATATATATATTTATATATGTGCATGTATTTAATAAAAATCAATAAAACAAGAACATTTATTGACCCACAATAATCTGTTATTTTTCTTTAAATTGTTATTTTAGCATCAAATCGTCAATTTTGTTATTCATTTCAACATTGGAGAATGTGCGTCAAAGCGCATATTTTTCATGACGTTTCTAATTTCGGATGATGTGGGAACATGAGCTGGATTATTCGTTTTATTCTCATCATCGGAATCTGCATTAGTGATATTTTTTGAGCTTTGAACAAACCCTAAAATGTCTTTGTCGGCCATAATTAGGGATGTGTACGCAATATCTACCGCAACGTCATCATGTACTGCAAGGAATTTTTCCGATGATACAAAAGGACAGTCTAATCCGACTGCTGCTTTCAGTGTTTTGCTCATTCCCAGTCGGGAAATCTTTTCGTGTTAAGTGATTTTCGTTTCGTGTTAAGAAAAAAAATGCATGAAAGTACATAGAGTTGAACGTGATCGTTGCATTATTTCGTGTTAACCAATATTTCGTCTTAAGCATTTTCGCGTTAAGTGTATTTTAATGTAATCATATAACGTCATTAAAAGTATTTATCCCAGAGGATTACTAAGAATAGCGAACAGAGCCCGTTACACAAAAAATATATAACTACATTCGTCACAACCAGTACATTTTGCGATACCTCTTTAGAAGATCAGTTGTGTGTGTGAGTGGCTTTTAAGATTTTTTTCACTATATATATAGGTTCATACACTTTCATACAAAATCTAAATCTTTTAAATATCATAGGTCAATCCCTATGAAATGAAAAGAATTAATAACACAGAAAATCAAAAATTAATTCATTATAATAAAATTTATGATGCACAAAATTAAGGAATTCAGAAACTATAGTAACGTTAATGTATTGTGTAAAGTAAATGATTTTAAGAGTTTGTGATATTTTAACAATATAACGATAGAAGATAAAATGATACGATAATTGAAAGAAACATAAATACCAAAAAAAAAAGACATTAATAGAAAAGATAAATATTGTAACGCTAATGCAGTAATTTTTTCAAGAAAAATTGATACTAATTATTATTTGTTTATCAGTAAATGAAAAAAAACAGGAAGTATTTCAGGTCCCCCCCCCCCCCAATTTTACTATAATTTACGTGGAAAAGGCAACCAATCCAACTTTTTTGTTTGTATTCGGAATGTCAACAGATAAAGCTCATTATTTTGAACGATTCAACTTCATAACTGCAACCTTTTGTTCCAATGTTTTGTTTTTAAAATATAGGGCAACTGTGCGTAAGTTCAGTTTCGAAAACTTAAGTGATTTTTATTACAGTGCTAGTTAGAATGTAGAACTAACGCTTATTTTGTTATCACCTCACTAAAGAAGCGAAGACAATCTTCTAAACACAATAGACAAAATATTTTTTTAAATATATTATATATTTTGTATGAATCTCGTTCAAACTAAAAATAACATTAAGATCCTTATTTGATGTAGAATGCGTACTGAGGATGACGACGGGGAAAAAAAAGGTTTTATTCAATCAGTTTTAATTTTTTTAAAAAATTCTTTTCAAAATAAACAACTTTGAATGATTCAGCGGTTTTAAGTTGCAAATATTTTATTTAAAGCTTTAAAATGAGCTTTCAAATAAAGTATAAAAGCAATCAAAACATAATATTTGATTTTTTTTCTTATTTGATGAAGTCGATACTACATTCTTTTAACTTCCTGAAATAAATAAAAAATTAATTACAAAATAGCTTTATGAAAATTTTCATTCATCACCATAAACATTTAATTTTATGAAATGGTTGTGATATTATTTCTTTCGCAAGCTTTAAAGAAAAATCTGACAAAAACAAAATATTATTGATGCAACATATTATTAAGACCCTTTTATAAGCTTCACTTGTATGTAACGGAATCTTTGAACTCAATTTTTACCCACATTAAAATGGTCATATTAATTCGATATTTTGCTCACTTGTCCAGGACCGATGACAATACAAAAATTTAATAATTTTCTTTCATTGTTTTGATCAGCATCATCAGGATTCCCATTTTCAGATCCCATCCTACATCTGGTGACTAATTTCAGATCCCATTTCCAGATTTGGCGTCTTATTTCAGATTTGGCGACCAAAATATTAAGTTACAACTTATTTCGATTAACTATAAAAGGGTGTTTTTTAGGTTTTTTTAAACTATAATTTATTTTTGAACAAAATTTCCAATTGAATTAGAAGCTATTAATTATAACCATAACTTCTTCGAGATATTATACGAAATATAAATTAGTATATCAACTGAGATATTCAAATGTTCTTGAGCCATACTTAAATTTAACAGTAACATGAAAAAAAAAAAGTTCATGAACCTTTAAATACATAAACAACACTTTTCTATGAGAGGAAATAAATATCTAGTAATAAAATTCTTAAAATATATACCCTGTAAGATAAACAAGACACACCCACATGTATGAAACTAGAAATAATACACTGCATATGTATAATTCATCGTGCTGCCCATCCGGTATAGATTAGTGACGCTGCCTGCGGTGCCGTACAGCCTGGGTTCGAATCCATAGAAGGCATAGAAGTTTGTAAATGTATAGTGCCTTCGCGGCATGGGGGTACTCTAAATAGCCGTCGAGCCGCAAGTCCTCTCGTGAGGTTGATGGAAGGGGAAGAGATGTGTGAGGCCACTGACCACCCCCAGGGTGCTCTCCTTCAAAATTGAGGTGAAACCGAGCAAAATCATACTGCATGGTGCTCAAAGCTAAAGCTAATGTAAGGCGTAAAATTCTAGCCCTTAGCCGCGATGAATTTCTAGGACCTTGATCTGATGTTACCCCTTGGTTGAGTCCCTTGGATTAAATTTTTCGGGAATTCTCCCACAAATATTGGGGTGGAACGGGGCCAAAATGTGCTGTCGCATGCATGGTGCTCGAAATTGCGGCGGAAAATGTACACTAACAGGTGTACATTTAGTCCCCTTGCCAGGATGAATTTCATAGGTCTCGATCTGACATTGCCGATAGGTGGCATTTGTAACAACATAAACATCTTTAACTGAAAAAGACATTTCTTGAGCAGATATAGAATTCGACAATGTTATAAAGCAGGTGTCAAACTTGCGACCCACAACGAACATTTTTGCGGCCCGGCCGATATATTCCCGCACAATAATACATTATAACGTAAAAAAAATTCTCCCTTAATTGGAAAAATAGCAGCAGAAAAGGGATGTGAAGTGTCAGGATATAAACATTAATTTTTTGTTGTTCTTTTACATGTGTTTATTATAATGAATTATTCGAAATAGATCTACGTTCATACAGGGTGTCCCAAAACGACCGTATAAACTCTGCACAGCTAAATTCCTTGTAGGGAGTTCATAAAAACTGCCCAAAGAAGCGTTCCTATACGATTCATAGTTTACGAGAAAAATACGAAAAACAAACCCGGTGCAAGAAAAAACACTTTATTGAACATATCAACTGCAGTATATGCACAATTTAAGGTAAATGTTCAAAATGTCCACCGTGCATGTCGAGGCAGGCTTGAGCACGCCGTGGAATGGCTGTCATCACACGTCGCAGCATCGTGGGGTCCACCGAAGTACAAGCAGCATGCAGACGAGCAACTAAGTCCATTTGTGTTGTCACTACGTCTCGATACACCAGTTCCTTGAGATGGCATGTCGCAGTAGTCACAAGGCATGTCGCAAGTACATGTCGCAGTAGTCACGAACGGAATACATGGCCACCATACGAAGACTACCGGTAGCTGCAAGATGCAACCTTTTAAATACCAATTCAACGGCGGCTTAACGTCATTCCACGGCGTGCGCATGCATGACGCGACATGCGCGACGAACGTTTTAAACATTATCGTCTGGAAAGATATGCAAATACTGTGGTTGATATGTCCAATAAAGTTTTTTTTCTTGCACCGGAAGTGACGTTATACTTTGTTTTTTGTATTTTTCTCGTAAACTGTGGATCGCACAGGAATGCTTCTTTGGGCAGTTTTTTTATGTACTTCCCAACGAGGAATCTAGCTGTGCAGAGTTTATGCGGTCGTTTTAGGACACCCTGTATAAATATAGATTTTTTTAGGCCCATCTAAAGTTAAACCTTGTTTGTTCGGCCCAAGTTAGCTTTTGACTTCGGTACCCCTGTTGTAAAGCAACTTCCTTTATACTTAAAGAACTAGTAACTCTCTCTTGGAGGTAATAGTATACAGAGAGTGAAATACGTTTAAAACGATGAGCACTTAAGTTGAAATATCGGTCAACACGAAATAATACAACGGTCCCGACTAATTCTATGTATTTTCATAATATCATACATATTTTTTATCTTAATACGAAATGAAAATCGCTTAACACGAAAAGATTTCCCTTTTACAGCCGACAATTAATGAAATGTTTGAGAAAGTTTCTGTATTATTAGACTGTTCTACTGTATAATCGGAAGAATCCTATACGCAACTCAACATTCTTTTGATTTTGTCGATTTTCGGGAACAAAAGACAGTACAAAATTAATTATTGAATAAATAATTATTATTAATTAATATAAAATTTATTATTAATAACAAATACTTAGTTAAACTTTACGTACTATACACAGGATTATAGTCAATCGAAAAAAAAAACACCAAGGGCTATGGGAGAGGGGGGGGGCGTCCGGACCCTGGGACCCCCTCTTATGTACGCCACTGTATATATATATATATATATATATACTAGCTGAAATGCCCGTTCTTCGCACGGGTTAAGTTTTAAAAACAAAAATTTATCTATTATAGAATTATAATATTTTTAGTGAGGGTAAAACCCTGTATAAAAAGTAGTATAACCAAAAATTAAAAATATTTTTTTTCAAATGAATGTTCACATTAGAAATAATTTTAAGCAAATTGCAATTTGGCCTCAAAGTAAATAATAATTAAATAAAAACAAATATTTCAATGTAAGAGAGAAAATTATCAAGCTAAAGAGTAAATAGATATGAATGAATGAAAATATAAATAAAAATTACAGAAAAGTGATAGCAGTAGTGAGTTTCTGGTATGGGAACTATGGGTGAAATAAACTGCAATAGATGAACTGAAAGAAAAAATTAATGATAAACTGATTCACTAAATGCTATCATAAATAAGAAATATTAGGAAGCTTTCAACTGAAAAAAAAATTAAATTAGCATTGCATTCATACCTCATATAATACTATCTAACATCTCTGTAATACATCTAATATACAGTATTAGATGTAATTAAATACTAAAAACATTTAATTAGTATGAACTAAAATCAAAATCTACCTAAAACAGGTCCCGGTTGAAATAGTTCAGAATAAACAACAGTACTGAATGAAACAAATAATAAACCATGTTGCTAAAAAATTAATTATTGAAACAATACTTCTTTGCAACATTTCTATTAAAAATTATTATTTGATAGCAAAGAGCAAAAAGAATGAGTACATAAATGATAAATAACTGTAATGATAATTGAAATATATATATATCCTATATAGACAGTATAAAATAAAATATGCATATAATATCCAAGAAACTATGTGAGGAACAGATAATCAGAAGCAACGTTAAACCATGATAGCATGAGACGTAAAATCATTTCAACACTGAATTTTAAAGAAATCCAGAGGGAAATATGAGAAAATCTTTTCAATGTGCATCTTTTTTCTGTGCAAAAATTTTTACGATCACAAATGAAACAGTTTTATAATTTGCAAGATTGTCAGAAGCAAAGTTAAGTCATGATGAAAAATCTGGTCAAAATGGAATTCAAAAGAAAATATGAAAATATTATTTCAAGGTCACCTTATCATAGTTCCAGCAAATAGTTTTTTGTTTAAAAAAAAATTATGCTTTTTTTTTTTTTTTGCATTTAAAACAAAAATGAGTTATTTTCGGTCATAGGGACCAAAAGGCAAAAAACAGCGATACACAAAAAAAACATGGTACATTCTGGTTTCTCATAAATAGGAAGCATTATCTTCATGATATTACCAACATGTTAATAGCAATTAGTTTGAATTCAGTGTCATTTTCTTTCCATTATACAAAATTTGAGCAATATTTTGTACATTGAACAAAATATTGAATATGCCGATGAAGGAAGAATTATTATTAGGAAGGATGGATATTTATCTTCAACGACGGAAATTGGCATATATATGTAAAACATGTAACATTTATATGTAAAAAATGTATACAATGCATGTGTATATATACAATCAGCATGAAGAACTGATTGTCAGAAGGAAAATAGTTCTGCACCCATAGTTTCCGTGTTTATCCATAATTTTTCTAACAGAGATGTCTTTATTTATTTATTTATTTATTTTGTGAACAAATGGACATGACAAAAAAAAATTCTCGTAAGAAATGAAGGTGTAGTTTCATTGATTGTAAAAAAAAAATCCTTTGATATTTGTGTCATGAATAGGTAATCATGATCTATGATTCTGTTTACAAAAGGTCTCAAATTATTGTTCGGCTGAAAAATAAACTTTTGAGTCTTTGTATCACATAATTACTGTACCAACAATGATACGCAAGAAAAGGATAGTTCAGAAAAATAAAACTGTGACACTGAAATAGGAATTATAACATCATTTAAATTAAAACGTTATCTAAAACAGAAAAAGTAAGCCTTAATTTTGATAAAATTGCCATAAACAGTTTTGAACAACAACAAAAAAACACATAACAGAAAATCTTAAATATTTAAAATTGAAATAAAAGAAACAAATAAATATAAAAGTAACCTGCACATAGTATAGAAATTATAATATTAATTCAAACCAAAAGATAAATAAATTAAGATTTGATGAAACTACCATAAGCAAAATCTTATACGTGAATAGAAATTCTAACTTAAAATCACAATATTGACAATCTGTTGATCTCAATTAGTTTGAATTGAGTGTCATTTTCTTCAGGTGCATTTTGTTACTTTTTTTGTTACAATGGAAAAATATGGAATCTGCCAATAAAGGAAAAGGGTACTTATGTATTGGCGTTATCACAGCAAAATTTGCACCACAATATCAAAATAACAGATTCTTATGTGTCTTATATGGAAAAAATCAAATTTTGGTGAAAAAAGAGCCACTTTGACTGATATCCAGGTGATGACTTAGTTTCACGCTATACATAGCTCAAGTACAACTGTATATTAATAGTATCACTAATTTCAGTTTAACAAAAAGAAAAAATCATATATAAATAAAAATTTGTATTAGCCTTTGTATTCTTACGTATTAGCATCACCACAGCCAAATTGGCACTAAGCAAATCACGCTATATCCACCAAAATTTGACTAATATTTTTAGCGCGTTTTTCACGTAGTGTAAAAAAAGCGCTATTAGGGCGCAAATTTCGTCTTCGTTCTATATTTTGTCGTACCTTTTTCTCAGCCAATAAGCAACCGATTGACCTCGGGTTTTCGACATTTGGTCCCTAGATGAGCCGAATCATATTTAAATTTAAAAATTTTTTTTTAAAGTATAGTACTACTTTCTGTTAGTAAAAAGTTCATTAGTTGCATTATTGTAAAACACTACATGTGAAAAACGCGCTAAAATTACTTGGCCATGCCAATGATTTATATCTTGTTTAATATAAAAAAACGCAAGAATCTTTGTTATTACTGCTTAGGACCCAAACGGTTAAGACTGTATTCTGATAGGAAAATGCATCGGTTTTCCAGCTAAACATGTTATATATTTTTTCAATAAATAAATTAGTTTAATATACATTGTTTTTGGTATGATTATTCCAAACCATTTCTGGGTTTAGATTTAATTCTGTCGTTTCTTTTCAGCTTAAAAATTTGATTTATTTTGCATGTAGTCAATTGCATTCATATTGTAATATCTATTTTGATTTAAGGCTGTGTGAGGTTTATTATTCTATTTTCATTTTGACTTTTATATGTATACATTTGATTCTTCTGTACTGTTTCTGGTTTTAGATTTAATATAGTCATTTCTTTCCCAGCTTAAGAATTTCTGATGACTTAAGTGTTGCTTTCAAAAATTTCGATTCAATATAAGAAGAAACAAACACATAGGCATCAAAGTGTCCACCACTAAAAGTTTTTGCCACTGAACCTCATGTTTTTAACAGTTTGAAAATTCTCACCAAAATACAGCAAAGAGATCCCTTATGAAAAATCTGGAAACTGAAAGAACAGAGTTCAGACAGCTTGTAACTCAGAAGCGGAGCAGTAAGTCCTAGGGCAGTTTTATACGCTTCGCCAGATGAGTAGTTGTTCAATTCATGATCAAGTGTAAATACCTTAAATCTATTCCAGTTGTTGATAATAAATGAACAGCCCGTTGAACAATAATACTGGATTGCACACAACAAATAAGAAATTGAACTGAAGAGACAGGAGCCATCACTATCATTTGGGACAATTTGGAAAGGGAATGTATCATACCTAAAATTCAACAGCTCGTATACTTGGGTCATTGTTTAGAACAACATATTAATCAACATTAACAATTGAAAATAATTACCTCCAATGGTAGTTCATAAAATAAATGTGGCACTTAACCTAAAATAGTAATTACAACATTTTTAAACAAACATCTAAACAATCAACATTAACAACTGAAAACCATAAAAATGCATATTAAATCAATTCAATTTAGAATTATTGTAAAAAAAAATAATAACATGAAACCTCTGACACAAAAAGAAAAAATCAGAAATTCTGGAAGATAAATGACAAAGTTTAATTTAAAACCAGAAACAATACAGAAGAATCAAATGAATACATGTGAAGGTCAAAATGAAAAAAAGAATAATAAATGTGACGCTGCCTTAAACCAAAACAGAAATTACAATAGAAATACAATTGACAACACACAAATCAGAAATTTTTAAGCTGAAAAAGAAACAACAAACTTAAATCTAAATCCAGAAATGGTTCGGAATCATTCAAAATATAAGCAAAAGAAAAGTGTATATTAAACGAATTTAATTTAGTTACTGAAAAAATACATAATAGGCTTTGCTGAAAAACCAATGCATCTTCCAACTGTTATCAAATTAGTGTTGCCAATCGGAAAAATAAAATTTAGAAGAAACATTTTTTAGGATGATTTTTTCGAAAAACAAATGTAATACTTCCACTAAGAGTTAAAAAAACGAATAAATACAACCATAAATAAGTAAATTTACAATAAAATGAGCTAAAATTCCTCCCAAAACAGCGCGAAACATTAATTTTCGCAAAGTTAAAAGACTTGGCATGGCTGATGACGTCATATCTCCATTTAACTGAAAAATGGCATAAAAATTGAATTTTAAAAAAATCTAAAGTGAATTTCGAAAAAAACTCTTCGAGGTTAATAGCATTACGACCTATAGCTTCTACATGCCAAGTTTCATACTCCTGGGTTGCTTAATTTGGTCGGAATAGGTGAAACACACAAACACACACACACACACACAAGCTCTTTCTTTTATATATTAGTATATATATATATATATATATATATATATATATATATATATATATATATATATACAGAGAGAAAAATGAAAAAAAAAAGAGAGATAGAATCTCTATCGAATTGGTATTGCCGACTCACCTGACTGTACTCCTTGGGACTCTGATTAGCCTCTGATCACTGAACATTTGGACGTGTGGCCTGCACTAAAAGGTTTTAATTACGTCATAGAAAAATACTGAACAGTATGTGTCCTAATGACATAGGTGATATTTGTAGTGTGTGACATTTGTAAAATAAAAAGTAACCTTTCTTTTAAACTTTCTTAAGTTGATGAGCAAGTTGCAGGCTATCGCGTGAGGATTCCTTCTTAAAACAGTGTAATAAATATAGGTTAGGTTCTAAAATATAAAAGTGAGTGATAGATAGAGAGCGGGGTGAGGAAGTGGATAGCTATTAGTTAATTAAAAGGGGTTAACGATGGGCTGTGAGCAAATTTACCTTTTGAAAATTAGATGTATCTATTAGTGGTAAGTGCGACGTTACATAATTCCAAGTGTTTTTTGACGTTAATATTGGAAAGTTTTCGGACACGTCACACTGATCGTTGGATCCGAGGCCATCAGCGTAACTCATGGGTGCTTCTGACATTTCGTGGAAGCAAGTGTTTAAAGTGTGATGTGCGTGTGTGTATGCAATCTTTCAAGTACGTCAAATTTCAATTATTTAAATTACATTTGGTCATTCTTATAAGTCTTAAATAGGATAGATTAATGCCTAAACTCATTAGCTTCATCATTTGTGTTTGTGTTTTGTGTCTTTGTCATGGCATATACTCCTATTATAAGGTCGGATTCGAGTTACAATATCGTGAGTGCGGAACACTCGCGAAGTTTCATAGTCAAGCTTTGGGGGATCGCTGCAAATTGTACACTCGAACACGTGTGTATACCGTAATTATTTCATTTTTTTGTGCATTAACTATGCACATCATATGCCTGATTTTATTAAAATATGTCCGTAATTTTTGCAGATAACTAGCCCAAAAAAAGAGAAAATTATCCTAATTATGAACACCAATGTACAATTTTAGATTGTTTTTTTATACAATTTTAAAATGTTATATGAAAACATACTTATAAAAAAAAAGCATAAACCGCACAATAAATTGAAATTTTTGATTTAGTTCTAATTAATATTTCTCTAGAGTAACGTTACATACATAAGAAGTTTATTAACAAGTTACCTCAGACACTGCTGGCCACAGTAAATGCAACACCCTGAAGGAAGCACGCAAATAACATGAAATTTACAACATGCAAAAAAATAACTCATGCATTTAAGCTTAAATTTTTAATGCATGTAAATGAACAACGTTCATAATTATTTTGATACAATATTGAAAAACTGTTTTTCATTATTATAAAAGAAACTACACAGTTCAGTTTAATTGAACAACATTAATACTTTTGAGAATGGATAACAAAGTTGATGAATGACGACTGACAGATATTTCTCTCATTTAATAAAGCTCCAAAAAAATAAAAGGAGCTCACACACACACACAGCAATTTTTAACAATTCATTTATATATAGCAATGTTCTTTTTTAATATATGCAGAGTTTAATACATGGAAATGAAAGTTGAACACATATACTTCACAAGATAATTAAAGATGGGATCTCTCTGAAATTGTTTCACGTTATATGCATTCCATCATTATAAAAGTTCTCTTAATTAAAAGGATTCTAGGATTAAGGACGATTGTAAACTCTATCCCATCCTTTTCATATAACCTTTTCATACGTAAACGTTTTGTAATCTTCTGCTCCATATGTTATGAATTAAAAAAGAAACATTCAGTAGTTAATATGCACTTAAACTAATTGCATTTGTGAATATCTGTTACATTAAATTCAGCTCAATGCATAAACATCCAAGTTATAACCGTATTGCAACGTTCAATTTCTTTTTTCTAAAAAGCAGTAATTTTTAAGGTTGGAGTACAAAAATTTAAAATTAAACTTATTACCATGTAAACTATTAAGAAATTAAATGTATTATCAAGTACGTTCAAAAATCGACTTTTAGTTTCAGTATAAGTTTATGCGAAAAAAATAAAAAGTAGTTAAAGAGTGAGATAAGGTAATGAAGAAAATATACAGATAATATACTACTGGAATTGTTTTAAAAAACGTTAATTTTAACTAAAAATTTTAATAAATCATCATTACTGCAAAATTAATTTAAAAAACCTTTTAAAATTAAAATGTATTATTGAATTCTTTTCTTTTTTTTTTTCAATTAAAAAAATCATAAAAAGTAGCTTTTTTTTCAGCATCATGAAAACATGATCAGATGTAATAAATAAAAATATATCTTAGATCCTAGAAGAAATCAAAAAACATAAAAATAGGAGGGAACACTAAAAACTCTAATATATGCCAATGCATAGAAAATATTATAGAGTGAGGACGCTTTCAGCGGGATTAAACCAGTTTTGGCAGTTACGTAAGCTTTCTTTCTATTTAGAGTACTAAGTGAAGTCATTTTAATTATAATGCATTAATCTCCAGAATCTATAATAAAATAACAAAGATAAGCACATCCTTAATGTTTCAAAATTACTAAATCACAGCGCGAATGAAATGGACCAAACAGTTTAAAGAAGTGAAGGAAGACTTTCTGACAACCATTATGAGTCATTCAAATTGATATATTATAAATAGTGTTAAGAAACTAGAGAAAAAAGTTGTAGTTCATATTTTGCCAAAATATTTAAAAAATGGTAAATAATGATCTTTAATTCCTTATTTCTACGAAATCAATAGTACCATCAAGTGTGTGTAGAAAAAGGAATACTTGGTTAAAGAAAAGAAGAACTAAAATAAATAAACTTAAAAAAATAAAAATCAGGGTTTTTTTGTAAAAAATAGTACATTAAATATAAAAAAAGTAATTAACCATTTCATACAATTTAAGAATTCATTAGAAAGATTGCAGTTTATAAATTTAAACGCGTAAATTTGTTTTAACAGGTATCTTTTAGGAATATATTACGCTTTTTAAATTGTTGCATTGTTTTGTAATTATTTCTCGCATTGAATATAGTTTATTGTTATACTTTAATAGATAGAGAAATGTATGTTACCGTTCCAGTATAGCGGTTTAATAATATTGAAGTAAAATCTTTTTTATCAAAAATGTTTGTGCAAAGTGATCTATAATTTGTAGTTTAATATGAAGAAAATTCGTATTATCAGAGTTAAAAGGTAATCTCTGGATAGAAATTTATATAATGTTCGAATTCTTTATTTTTTCAAAAAAGGATAAGATGGTCCATATATCAAAATAAATAATTAGATATATTGTCAGTAAACAATTATGCTTCTCATTAGTGTAAATATATAATGACTAGATAATTTACTTGCTGTACCACCCTGTGGAAAGTCTTTCAACTGTTCATAATTATTTCCAATGTAATCAATATAATTTTTTTGTAGAACACTCAAAACAAACAAGCGAGTTAATAAATTTGCCATGATTCATAGCAATATTAAATATATCTTACGAAAAATTTGTAAAATTATTTTAATCATATCCTTAATACCAACAAAATTGGGGGGAAAAAAGAAACATCTTCAAACACAAAACTATACACACCGTAAAATCCGGTGTATAAAGCGCACTTTTAACTCAAAAAAATATCACCGAAATTTCCGGGTGTGCGTTATACGCCAGGATAAAAATGAGAGCTTTAAAAATAAAGAAATAAAAAAAGATGAGCATAGAAAATTTAGACTCTTTAGTAGATGGATACTATTTATTTAAAAGAACTGACACTTCCTTGTGAAATTAAAGAATTGTAGTTCTAGAAGTATACTTTTTTTTCTAAAGCATGGAATAATACCACAAATAAATGACTTCAAAACATGAAAGAATTGCATACTTTACGCTTCAGGTTTCTTCGTAAAAAAGAGGGTTCGCGCGTTACGCGGCGAATAAACCGGAAAATTTAAAATTACAGCTTGAAAGTATACAGTGCTCGTTATACGCCGGACCTAACGGTATATACCGGTTTTGAAAAAAAAATTATGCAATTCGGAAAATGATTTTAAATCTATGCATGGCACTTATATATTAATCCAGTATAATGAGATTTTAAAGTAAGAAAAAAGTACACTAGTTGTATGTACTGGCGAAAGGTTTGTTTGCCAGAGTTGGGTGGGGTGCGACTATACAGGAGAACAAGTAATATGCTGACAAGACATTTAAGTGTATTGTAACTGTCTGATCACAGTGTATGCGATGGGTCTAGTGTGCCAGTCTTGGTCAGACATCAGGATTGTGTAACTTTTTAGTTTCGATGTCCACGTAAACGAACATGTGTTGAGGTTATTTAGATGAAATTGTGCGGATCAACTTCCATGTTTATTATTTCTTGGCACAGTCGGCGATGTTTATACATTGATACCGTACTTTTTATCCAGTTTTCGATTCTTAAGTATTTTCAATTATTTATTTCTTTTAGTCCAAAATGTTAGAAGTCTGAAATGTTTTCAAAAATGATGAAAAAGATATGACGCATTATAACTACTGTAATATAATGCTAACCGGTAAAAGATTATTGAAGAGAAATTTCCACAGAATAATTTAAAAACCACGGAAAAAAAACTGATGTCAACCCGCGTTTACAAAAACAACCCATCATCTTTTACTTCTTAAAAAGGAGTATCAAGATTTGCTGCTTTGGATAGTTCATCCCTTAACAGCATTACAACAGGCTCGTTCAAACTACAATCATTATAGCAGCGAGGCCTACTCCTTACCGCAAAACAACTCTTGAGTAATGAAACTCTTCTATTCATTTTGTGAAACTATCAAAAAGGAAATTATAAATGAATTAGATAGTGTATGAAAAATGATAGGAGAAAATTTTCCTTAACTCTAGATGAATAGACCAGGAAGATAAACCGCACAAATTTGAATGGCAACGTACACCATATTGGAAAAAGATTTTAATTTATGATTAGCTCAGATAGTAAGTTCTTGTCATGCTAGGCAACGATAAAACTAGTTTACGAAAAATTAAAAGACTTTTCATTTGGATCTTACAACTGATACAGATGCACCAACAAATAATGATGATGCTGTTGTGAAAATGTTTGTCCAAGTATCACCAATAATTATTCATATGCTATACGTTTAGCAGTTACAGGCATGCACAAAAGTACAAATCCTGTGGAAACAGATGAAAAGGCTTTAAGTGAAAACTGTAAAAATAGGGAGTCTGAGGAATTAAACCCTGTTGACATGGAAGACTACAGATTACCTGTTCCAGTATATCATTATATAACCACAAAAACTAATTTTTCAACAAAAAAAAACTTATTTTGTTTAGAGGATCCCCTGTCAGAAATAGCATTCTTCGGGAAAATGTGAAATAGAAATACGGAAAATAATTACCGTATATTTTCGTGTATAAGCAGAAAAAATTTGGAGCTTTTTTTGTAAAAGGTTCGGCATGTGTATACGAATCCGTTAATCTCGGGGGAAAATAGTTAAAAAAGAAAACTGTTTTCTTAAACATTTTCCATTAGCCATTCACAAACTGTTTGAATCTTTTAACTTTTGGGGTGTTTTGAATGGAACTTTTATTCCAAAAGAAGAAAAGAGTCACTTAAATCCTTCAAAGTCAGTGTCAAAAGCTTAGTTTTTCCACATAGTTCGTAAAATTCATATTTACTCAATAGAATGCCTGAATACATATGAGCAACAAGCGGTGAGGTTTTCCTCCTGGGCATGAAACATAGGTCGACGATAATGTACTGTATACAAATTTCTCTTCCCGTTCATTTTCCAAAAAAAAAATGGCGTAGAAAGTATGACACTTATAGATATTGCACAATATAACAAATGAATGAAAAAAAATGTGTTATCTTCAGATAGTATTTACCAGAAAAAAAAATAGTGTACTCGTTTTACTTAACAATTTGATTGGAAAATATCCCACTTGTATTACCCGCTTAGAAATATTTTCGTTCTCATGGTAACATGTTAGAAAATTACAGAATATGTATGTATTCTTATATTTTCAATCCCGCTTATATATAGATTTCGAATTTTGGTAAAATTTTTGAAGAAAAATGCGCACCATGTTCATATTAATGTTTTTATTTTAATTTGATGGTGAAATTTCCAGTATAATTTGTGTTGATGATAATTTTGTACTATTAAAAAGAAAATATTTTGCAGGAGTTGTGGTTGAGCGCGGAGCCAAGATGCAAATATCCAAATGCTGTTTTTACGGCATAATACCATCTCGTTGATTCAGCTACTCGATCAGGGTATTATAGCATCATATTAAAAAAAACGTACTAAATAAAGGAAACGCTTAAATATATTTTAGACTTAGCGGAAGAAAGAAATTTGACTGTTGTCGAAATATGGAGATAGTTTACGAGTAAGTTTTGTGTAGCAGGATATCAAGAATTATATTAGCAAGTTGAGAAAAAAAACAGCCCCTAGCACAACAGACTTTGTAACAATAACAAAACCAATAGAGGCCATTAATAATGAACAAAATTCTTCATTTGAATCAAAGCCGACAGTTCTGTAAGACATATCTGACACATCTACTGATGGTAGCATTTATGATCCAGTTTGTAATCAACGTGCACGCTTGTAATTAATTAGCGATGAATAATAGTTAGTAGTTTTATTCCGAATTTCAAATTAAATTTGTATACGTTGACATAATTTTTTCTTTGTACTCTAATTTTAATTATTTTTGTAATAAAAATTAATTGTTTTTGTTTTATAAATATGTAACATGGATTTCATTACTACTTTGTTTTTGCACGGTTTTTTGGGAAGGTATTTAGAGTTTTTCTTCTTATACGATTTTTTAAAGTTGTGAAACATATCACCAAATTTTAACATAAGTCGCATGTATTTTGTACACGATTTTTTGCACGGTTTTCTAAGAAACGTACCTACCACGCAAAAAAAAAAAAAAGAGTTGGGTGTATATACACACATATTATATAAATCTTTATTTATAATAAGACATTGATTAAGTTATAAAATTTTTATTCCTGTGAACTCAATACAAGAATTTTTCATTTTATCTAAGAAAAGCTGTTGCAAAGCTATACATCATCACTAATTAAATACTGCCATTAATACTTATTGTGAGAAGTGTTTTTCTTTAAATTTGTAACGGGCATACATACAGACCACTTTTTTAACACTACACTATTCACAATTAATGGGTATTTAAACAACTCTGTCATCTGTTATGAATAATATTCATACATAGCATCTAATGCAATACAAATTATAACGTCTGTAATTGTTTTATGGAGGTTGATAATCCCCATATTTTTTAATTCATAAAATGGATTGGGACTTACTAATCTTTTAAGCGAAAAATTTGAAAAACATTAATAAGAAACACGAGTAGTTTCTCTTTTATATAATTAAATTATACTTATTTTTTAATAAAAACGATTTCATTTCTTTTGAAAAATCGAAGTAATAAAATATCTTATTAAATAGAAATACAAATGCGTAGTTTTTCTAATAGAAATCTTTAAAAAACAACAACAGAGGATCATTAAAACGATATGCTCTTTTACTTTTGTTAACGAGATTGACTTTTACTTGCTTTAACTTACAGTCGGAAAGACAATTCACGAAATGAGTGATGTTCATTTAGGGAATGAAAATTCAAGTACCTTAATGAAAAGACACTAAGAGACGGCAATATGTTGAGTTACTTTCTCAGATAGAATCCTCTAAAAACATTCTGGCTATCTAGCTAATTATCCCTTTAATTATTTCCGTTGAACGCTCATCTATTCATGTCTCAAAAAGACGAATTGCGTCTGTACATCTCTGTCAGCCCACTGCCACTTAGCGAATGTCGTCGCTCCAATGGGCACAATAAAAGCAAAAATGAGATGCGTTCATCTTTTCTTCGCCAAGAAAGGCTCTTCATAAATGAAATAACGACAGTCAAGCTTAACAATCTTCTGAGTTTCTCAAGGGACGCCTTCCAGCTCCAAGCGAATAGGATTTCTCCTTAGTATTGCATCTTTGATAAGTTGACTCTGACCGTTTACAAATAGAAATGCTTTAAGAAAGCGAATTGGTTTGTTGAAATTGGCTTTTGAATTCACATTAAATGTAATGAAGAAGCTAATGCAGTTATAGTGCCAAGAGTTCTGATATTTAAAAGAACCCCAGTGCTCGTTTTATTAGATGAAAATAAAATTTTAAGCACTCGAAAAACTTATATGGCGGCACTCTTTAAATTAGTACATTGGAACTTGATTCTGCCCCCCCCCCCCAATAACAAGTAATAAAAAAAAATTTTTTTTAAGTCCATTCCTACTTTGAATGGATGAATAGAAAGTATTTTATTAACGATTGAAAATTTGAACAATATAGTGAACTAAAATAGTAGGAATTGAAAAAATAGCATGATTTGTCTGCATTATTGTAACAATGCACACCCAGTTTGGCTAGATTGGCTGGAAAACCGGTTTTCAACGCCAACCTTTGTCATTGTTTTAACAGTTACATTGCTACAACAATGGAGACGAATTTAAGTTGGCGTCGAAAACCGGTAAAATTAAATTAAATTTAATTAATTAATTAATTTAAAAAACTGTATAAACATCAAGTGTCATCCACTACAAGTTTAAAAAAAATTATTTTAACTTGTGATTCGATTAATAGAAAGTATTTTATTAACGATTGAAAATTTGAACAAGATAAATACATAAATATATAGAGAGAGTGAGCTATATTAGTAGGAATTGAAAAAGAAAAGAAAAGAAAAATTAAAAGAGCAAGCACATAATCCACTTGGTAGAAAAAAAATAAAAAAGTTAAGATCTTCACAATGCATAAATATGTTTCTATAGATAATCTCTTTTATTTAAAAGTATTTTTTTAAAGTATTTTTATCATCACGTTAAAGAGAAAATTTGCTAATTCTCATGAAATTGATTACCTAAAAATAAAGTACAATATAAGTCCATATATAGACTTCATCAAACAACTTAATACAGATAACCATTTTAAAAAAGTATAGTTAATAAACACAAAACCATCATATTTTAAGCAGTTTTTTTAACTAATACATGTCAAATAATTAATGAATTGATTTTAATTTTTTCTCGTGCAATTATTTATTTCAAAGCGCGCAATTTTTTTTTTTTACTGTACTGAGGTTTTAGTTAAGTATTTTGGCACATTTTACAGATTATTTCGATCTACTTTCATAAATCTGAAAGACTTAAGAGCCCCAATTACTTCATATTAATTAGTTTCTACTTTATTGCATACTAATAAGTTAATGATAGATCATAATTATTATAAATCTAAATGTGAAAAATTTTTTAAGAATAGTAAAACGATATTTGCCAAGTATGTCTCTGATTTCCTCAAAAATTTTTTTAAAAAATACCAAACGATATTATTTTGGTTTTAAAGGAAAAATAAAAAAATTAAATAGGAAAATATATGAATCGAGATTCAGATAAAAAGGACAACGGACAACTTAACTCAGGTTTTAAGTTTCAGCGAAATTACAAAAGTCAGGTGAGTAAGCAAAAACATACAGGTTATATATATATATATATATATATATATATTATATATATTATATATATATATATAACCTGTATGTTTTATTTCCTCGCTGAAACACACAAGACGAATCTAGAATTCTGCATAGAACAAATATATCGTATATAAGAGATATCGAAGCGAATAGTTCCAATTCCAATTATAAGCAAATGCTGATAAATGGTTTTGAAGAAGTTAAGAGCAAATAATACTAATTGGTTTTAAATGAGTTTATGTGTAAATAATACTAAATGGCTTTAAGTGAGTTAGAAGCAAATATTAAGAATTGGTGTTATGAAAATGAAAGCTTGAGTTCCATTGAAGTAAACATATTAATAAATGGTTTCATATTCTTAAAATCGATAAGAAACTAGTTATTGGATAAGTTATAAAAATCGAATGCTATCGATATTTTGTTTTATAACTGCAGAGGTATAATTTTCAACAATTCTGAGATATGAGTATAATGAACTTTCCCACCAAAAAATCATCGGATTCAGTAATTTAGAGCTCTTTATTTTAGCTTTTGAATCCAAGTTTTTAGAGCAGAATCAAATTAGTGAAAAATAGAATACCTCTCAAGACGATATTTAACTTCCAGTAAAAAGAAATAAGGTTGGTAAATAAACACATTCTAAAACCCATGATCATATAAAATACCACTATTTTTCATTGAGAAATTACATAAAAGATGTGCTCTATTTCTAAAATTAAATATTATTTCAGCTAAACGCAATATCAAAAATTCATTTTGAGTTCTAATTATCTCATCAATGTGAATCACACATGTGATAAAACTTTCAAATAATATTGAAAACTTTTTTATCTCGATGACTGTATCTCTCTCAGACTTAAAATGTCTTCCTCCTTTAAGGGAAGATAATCTGAAAATTCGAACGCCTTTCTTACCAACGATGACACATTTTATAGAGTATTTGTAAATATTTTTACTATCTGGGGGTTGACCTAAAATTTATATATTTTATTTTTTATATGTGTAAGAGAGAGAGATGGAATTCTAAACATTTGAAGGGTCAACTTCTAGACAAAATTGAGAAGACTCATTCATCAAAAAGTTAAAAGCTATTACTCTCATGCGCATTTTTTTAGTACAATTAATTTGTTTCAAGCAACGCCACAAATTCAGTCTTAAATTTATGAGAGAAATATGCTTTAAAATTTTTCATACAAACTCTCATATTTACAACTACGCCTTTACCTAAATAAAATAATAAAAGAAGAAATAAATTTTCTTCATAATGATTTGATGGATTATTCAAATGGTATCATAAGAGTTTTATATACACTCCTGGATAAAAAAATTAGCGCACCAAGAAATAATTGCAGGATAGTAACGAAATTTGGCATGAAGGTACATGTCGGGGAGATATGCAAATGATTAGAAGTGCAGCGTGATTGCGCATTACGTATAGCCGGTAGAGGGAGTTTAACGTCGTTCTTCGTGGAGTATAAAACAGATAACCAAAGCTTGTTTGAGTGTGCTGAATCGTTTACAAAGGAAAAGCTGAGGTAGACATGCCATTACGCCGTTTTTGAAGACAATAAGAGCAGCTGTCGCAGTTTGAGAGGGGGAGAATCATCGGTATGATGGAACTGGGTGCTCAGCTAGGTGAGTAGCTCATCAATTATGCCGCTCTGATTGTATTGTGAGGAGGTGTTGGGAAAAGTGGATCCAAGAGATGTCATTTACACGAAGACCAGGCTCAGGACGCCCTCGACAGACCAGTCGTCGAGAAGACCGCCACATCGTAAGAAATACACGCGTTCAGCCAACTACTTCATCGGCCGCCATCCAGGCATAGATAGCACCTTCACTAGGGGCCCCTGTGTCTTCTCGAACCATACAAAGACGCCTGGTTGAAGGACATTTGGGATCGCGGCGCCCATTGCGTGCGCTGCCCTTGACGCCCACCCATCGAAGCCTCCGTCTGGAGTGGTGCCACGCACGAGGAAACTGGACTGCAGCAGAATGGAACCAGGTCGTCTTTAGCGACGAATCCAGAATCAATCTCAGCAGTGATGACAATCGTGTTCGTGTGTGGAGACCCCGTGGTGAATGCATCAATCCTGCCTTTGCTTTACAGCGACACACCGCTCCCACAGTTGGTGTGCTGGTATGGGGTGCCATTGCCTACAATACACGTTCACCCCTAGTATTCACCCGTGGCACCATAACAGCCCAGCTGTATGTCCATGACATCCTGCAACCACGTGTGCTGCCACTCATGCAACGGCTCCCAGGAGCCATTTTTCAACAAGACAATGCTCGGCCTCACACGGCAAGGGTGTCACAAGGCTGTCTCTGCACTGTTACTACATTTCCTTGGCCTGCCCGATCCCCAGATTTGCCTCCAATCGAGCATATCTGGGATCATTTACGATGACGAGTTGGGCAATCCACGAGTTTGAACGAATTAGAGGCAAGGTTACAGCAAATATGGAACGAAATATCTCAAGACATCATACAGAACTTGTATGCCTCAATGCCCGATCGTATCGTATCGTGCATTCGCGCTAGAGGGGGTTCAATAGGGTATTAAATCCTCCGTTCTTTTGCCTTTTCCTCTGAAATAAATTATCCTTTTTCTTTTATTTTCCAATCATCTACTTATATCAAAGTAGTCATTACATATGTTAAAATTTCGTTTCATTTTGACGACCCTTTCTTGGTGCGCTAAATTTTTTGTCCATGATGTACATTAATTAAGATGTTTTGAAACGTTTTTCTACTCATGGAGCCCTTAGAACTATTAAGTTTTTTTGGGGGGAAACCCCTTAGACAATTACATATTAAACTAATATTTAAAGTAAATCAACGTGTTATATAAGTACTTTAAGTAAAAACACACAATGAAAAAAAGCCTTGAATGTGTTATTAAAAAAATTTTAAATAATTTACACATTAGTAATATTAATTTGTGATCCAAGTGTCACCTATCCATGTATTACATTTAGTAACTAGTATTTGTGCTTGTTTTTTTTTACACTGTGTCGAAATCTCGCTCTATTGAAATTATCTGCATTCGCCTTTCATTTTCTACGTTTAATTTGTTTTTATATTTTATTTTGTAGTCACTCACGTTGAAAAATACTTTTTACTTATGTTGGCGCCAGTTGGCGAGAATTCCTTGTATAGATTTTGCTCCGAGCCAACTGTTGTAACCTTTGTATTCAGTTCGAAAAGTATAGCGATCCCATATGGTTGGGATCAGTTTTCGCTCATTAAAATTTGCTATAGAACTTACAGTCCATTAATTTATATCGGCAACAACTTAAATACATTGTTCTGAATGGCATTAAAATGTTTATAATTGTGTGAGAAATCCTATGTGTGTATTTTGCATGAGTTTTCAACCAAAAATTTAGGAGCTGTTGTAGTTGTTAGGATAAGTTGTTCCATCTCCTTCACTATAGGTGTTTTTTTTTTTCGCTAATGAAAAAAGTTGCATTATCTATCACAAAATTGTTTAGTTGTACTAACGAGTATAAAATTGTTTTGTTTGGATCCAAGCTAGTAAACAACAGAATATACACAACTCAGTCGGTAGTGCATATACAGAAAAACGCTTGAATATTCTGTATTGTATTATAATAAAAAAGTTGAAAAAATATTACAATAAATTAATATTATGTGCAAATAAAATTTTTAGTTTTAATAATTGGATTGAGCTTTAGAGATTTGTGGTTATACAAACTTCATACAGCATGTGAATCTATTTTACATACACATTTATATTTTTCTTTTCGATTTTTATTGTGGTTCATAAAAACCCCAGGGTTCCGTGGAACACAGTTTGAAGACCACCGTTTTATTTTACATGATCAATTCATAAATATAATCCAAGCAAGCCACGGCAAGTTGCTTGTCTAGCCAAATACTTATTGAAAACAAGTGAATGATCCATTGAACATAGATTAATACCTTTATGGGTAATTAATCACCTACTAAGCATTTATTTAAAGAATTGCTTTGTAATAATATAGAATTACTGCTCACCCCGGAAACGTTAACCACACAAGTATCCGTATACATTTTCAAAAGGCAACACGCTCTGAAAAGAAAACGTTGGCTCTTATTCATCCCCCCACACTGTCATTATTAAATATCCGCTTTCTTAACAAAGAAACCTTTTAAAGAACTTATGACGGATTAGGACTCCCCCCTCCCCACACACACACAGAAAGCGTTGGATCAGAAGTAATCACAGACACAGAAGTGTTAATTTACGTTTTATTGTATTTGATTAAAGTATTAAAAATAGTTATACACATGGAGTGGTTTACCTAACCGAAACTTAAGGAAATTATTTCTTATGTTCTAATTAAACATATAAGTAATTACCTTAAAATGATTACTTATCTTTAAATGAAGCTTCCACGCAGCTTTGGTTGAAAGACACCATTATTTTCGAGTAAGTCAATATCGCAGTTCAAATTGTTTAAGGTATCTGACTACCCTAAAATTGTGAATTTTGCCAAAAGTAGACAATTTTTTTAATGATTTTATTTTATATGCTTTATAAAAATACAAAGTTTATTAATTTTCGTTTACCAGAACAAAAATTACAAGTGTGTTAGCTAAAACAGATAACATTACTTTAAGCAAGATATATGTCATACTTTAAAACGTGTTTTACTCAAAACATTTTTTTTTTTGAAAATGCACAAACGGGGCCAGCGATTGCTCAAAAAATTTTGAAAATAATGAAATGAATATTTTTTGTGTAGTTTTCTGTATAACAGTAGAAGTGTTTTAACTTTCAAATTTATCAAACACTGTTTTTTATTACAAAATTTACAGTCCCTTATGTTAATATAATCACTGTTATTTGTAGCAATTTCATATAATAACTAAGAAAAAGTGCTCTAGTTTTTGTAAAAATATCTCTTATCCTGAAGTACATTTCAAAAATGAATAACAAAGTAACACATCAGAATTGAAAATTCGTTCATAAACTTTTGGTACAGAATGGGCCCCCCGTTTCCGTTATTTCTTGTATATATATATATATATATTACCCATTTTTTCCCATTTTAGTAATAATAATTTTTTTCTCTTCTTAATTTTAGCATATTTTTCTTAAAATGTATTAAGCAAATCTAAAACAACAAAAATCCCCATTTCTCCATTTTCTTAAAAAAAAGTTGTCGCGCAATAGGATACCTTAAAACGTCACAGTGAGTGAGTATTAACGTCGCACTGTTCAGCTACACGAGGGCTTTTGGCGACGGACTTCGTAATTTTGAACCATGATCAAGTGACGAGGACGACCCCGGAGCTGGCAAACCCTCTTCTAACAACCACACTACACCAGCGGGAGGACGTTTGAGCTCTCGGCAGATTTAACGTGCACGCTCCCCTATATGGCGGGTCTTTAAAAGGTACTGGGCTCGAACTCATGACATAAAGCGTCACAGAATTTCTAATGTCTTTCTACAAACATTCACTGACACTTCGTGATATTTTGTAGTATTGCTCTCCTGCTTAATTTTTACATTTACGGATAAATAGTAATTCCTATTATCATATGTCAAGGTTTTCTCATATGTCGATTTTCTCACATTAAAAGGCATAAAGAAGCCCCAGAGGTTGACTAAAGGAAACATGCATGTGAGAACCCTCTATAAACTGTTATATTATTAGTTTGTATGTGTAGTGTCTATGTATGCACATCAACAGAAAATGTTATCTGGCTGAAAAATTCTACAGCGAATGTATAAGATAATTAAATATAAGAAAAAAATAATAATGCAAGATGTATCCATTTACAATTATAATCCAAATAATGCTTTACACAAATAAATTTTCTTTTCACTTTTCCAAATTCAAGGAGCTATATACAATTAATTTGTGAAATTGTTATTAAGCTGTGTTGCAATGTAACTCTTTATAAATATATTTTTAACCTACAAACGTTTAATTTAGATATTACCAACTCATTCAGGTGAATTTTGTAAAAAATTTTAAAAATTATATTTTTTAATTAGTAAAAAGAGGAAAAAAAATTTGTGCAAGTACATCAACGAATTGTGAACAAGTTTTGATCAATTATTTGATATATTGGTCAAAATTTTAAGGAACTAAGCTATTGTTTATGACTAATTTTCTCATATTAATCCATAAAACTTGGAAGTTTTTACAAGGCAGTTTGGATCACTTTCCTTGTCCTTCGATCTTAGTTTATCACCTTAAAGTGTATATCCTTGAGCTACCATTTCCTTACAAAACTGCTTGAAATCATTTTAATAAATGAAAAAAAAAACTTCTACAAGCATTTTTATCTATTTTTGTAAGTCCATTTTACGGGTCATTTTATCTATTTCATGTTGTAAAAATTAGACCCATTTATGAAATACAATCGGACTTCTATTTAACGAAGCCGCCAAATTACGGGGGGGGGGGGGGATCGTTATGTGGTAAATTCTTCAAATAAAGGTTGATCTTTCAATATTCTTCTGTTTTTGGTTTCAGGGAAAGGTTCTCAAAATAGAGGTTCGTAAAATGTAGGCCTGGCTGTAAATAAATTGTTCTCGCACATCTGTCGTGCATACACGGTTTTAAAACAAGAATAAATCTAGCAGATTCATAAATAGTTCATTCACATAATCTGTATTCATGTAATATTTCTACCGAATTGTTTTGAAAGATATGTCCCTCTCCCCTCCATTAAATATCAACTAAAATCATCTCTTTAAGATAACCTTAATGTAGTCAGTCTTTTAGAACTTGACCTTTTAAATAATAATAATACTCTAATTTGGAATTTTTAACCCAAGAAAAAGCCTGTTAGTCATGTTCTACAACAAAGAATAACAAAACAAAAATAAATAAATGAAACAGAAAGTTAAATCCTATTGTTGAATGTCGTCAAAATGAAGGCAGGTAATAAATATGCACCAGCACATATATATTATAAAGGATTATGTGCTGGATGAATTCAATTAATATAGATCTTATCCGTGCTTTCTTTCAAATGTACAGAATGCACTACGTTAAGACTGATAAATTATCTTCAGGTCAAATGAATAAAATTGCTATGGCTTTCATGATATTCCATAATGTTAATGATGTTGTTCTGAAATATGCATTCAATTTCGAGTTTTAGATATGTTTATTTATTAAACCAGAAATACGTTTTATATTGCACTTATTGTGACATGAACAAATATACGGAAGACGGTAAATATATATATTGAATAACCTTATATATATAATCAAACTTTAAATGGTAATAAAATCTTACTGCAATATTAAAGATTTTCAATCAATCACAAATTTCTTTCATTTATGATTCCTTACTTCGTCATGATGAAATTTTATAAACAAAAAAATTCAACTTTTCTTTATCAAAATAATGATTCAAAATGAAGTGGTGTCATATTTCTATGGCGTGACGTGAATCAATTATACTTGGTTTTGTAATCATTGCAAATATTTTTTTTCTTGTTGTTTGAACACAAGATACGCGCAGTGGCGTAATGGAGAATATTAGGGCCCCCTGCAAAGTCAGGTTCTGGACCTCAAGCCCAACCTTACAAAGGATACGTACTTAGAGTCAGTCAGGCTTTGGGGCCCCCTAGATTCCTGCCCTGCCCCCCCTTCCCGCAATGCGGGAGTTGCGGGGATCAGTGGCGTAACTCCCAATGGGCTAGGCGGTGCCGTGCACCTGGCCCTCAAGCTCAGGCCCTGACCACCAAGCAAGCCAAATTTGCGATAATTTCTCCCAAATTTAAGATATAAATATAAAAGGTTGCAAGAAAAACATAATCATCACAATTTAGTTGAAAGTAATTTTGAATTTGTAGGGAATTCACCTAAATTCTCTTCGTTGTTTGTTCAATGTTGCGAACTTTACTTATTGAAAAGTTAGTTATTTTCAATTTTTTCAGTTTTCTAAAAACTGTTACTTGAAAATAAACTTCAAGTTCCATGAAAATTCTTACCATACTTATTACATTTTAAAAAACCTACCAAGAAACAATTCCTTTCTAGTTACATTATATTTTTAAAAATATGATTCATAATAAGCTCGTTTCATGTTTCAATATTTCGCAATCTTCTCGCATCTGCAATTCACTGATGTAATTTTGCCCCCACTCCTCTGTTTTTGGCAGTAGTATTTTTTTAAAAAATAATTATAATAATACTGTATTGAATTTTCTTGTTCATGCATATTTTTGGTATCATTTCCTGTCTATCTTGGAGGACCATTTTGTAGCTCTAAGCCCTCTGTTGGATGAGTTCGATCCTTCCGAATAAATTAATAGACAGGGATTTTCCAACGACGTTTTCTTGTAGCGTAGCATTATGTTTCTTTTTACTTTTAACTTCAGTAAACACTCGAGCACATACAAATCGTATTAGATGAATTATAACACTAAAATTATGGATAAAAAAAAGAAACCTAGCGAGAAAAGACAGTAAATAAAACTTGTAGCTTTGTATACTTAAAATATTTATATATTTTTACTTTTTTACTTGATAAAATCCAACCAAAATAGGACTTTTTTTTTGCACCAGGGCCTTTGGAGACCTAGCTACGCCACTGGTGGGGATGTACGTTACGCCACTAGATACGCGTACGAAAACTTGAAACGATGATAGTATCATGAACATTAAATGAGTCTCTGAGTGTTTTCTGTTTTGTTATTAAAAAAGACTCGTGTGTTTGTATAATGAAAACTTGGATCTGTAATTTCCAGTTATAAGACCGTAACCGTAGTATTGATGTCTACGTTAAGAAGAATATTACTTTAGTTCAGAATTTTTTTTTTTCCTAACTGAATTTGTTATACGTTTCTTTCAAAGAATTTCTTCTTTCTTTTGCTTTTATCTGTTGGGAGGAATTTCACTTCCATTAAATTGATTCAGACAAATATGAATTTATACATAATAATTTTTTTTCTTAGCAATTTAACTAGTTTAAGTTTTAAAAAGAGAGCTAGATTTGTTGTTGGAAATTCATGTTATCATAATTCCATAATCTGTATGAAAATCTTCGTATTTAGACACCCACTTGGAAAAGAAAACGCTTAAGGTTCGAAAGCATATGTATTTATTTGCTTTGAAGCTTATAGTTTTCATAATAAAGGAAACTGCTGAATTATTGAGGTGCCATTTACTTCTTGTCATTATTTCTTTAATCATGCACTTGCACTATTTAAAAAAAAACTTACACGAGTACTTCAGTAAAATATATTTATCAGAATATAACAGTGAGAACTTTGTTCTCACACAAACATTTGATTCTCAAATCTAAGGAAAAATGTAGCAGTTTATATTATTTTAACGACTAACACTTAACGAAAAAAGAAAGAATATTATAGAATTTTAACGAAACGAAAATCCGTATCTTAATATCAACTTGATAGCACTGACATATTCCATTAACGAGTCTGCAGTTTCACTCAGCTCTACAGCTGACAGTACTTTTCCCTTTCTCTCTTTTTGAGTCTTCTTAGCCATTCAAGCGCGGAGGGAGAGAAATTTTTATCTTTAAACAGAATCATAGTTCTTTACGAAAAACAGAAATTAATAAAATAAATTTTATTACATGAACAATTTAATAAAATTTATTTTAATTAATACAAATTTTTAGATTTTTAATTAATTATAAGAGGAAATTTATAAATTTTTTATAGTCATGTATTTTGAACTGAAATTTTAGCGCTTTTCCCCATCTTTCTTGCTTATTTGCATAGAAATAAAGATATTTATTTTGTTTCAATCATAATGTATAATCAAATTCCATCAATCAATATTAATGATTGATGGAAACTTGATGCAATAGTATTTTCATTTTATTAAAAAAAGAAATTCTTCTCAAATTAAGAAAAATAAGGAAACAAACTAATTGCAAATTTTAAAGAACTGATTTGAAAAGAAAATGCAAATAAAGTTTTAAAAGCAATATTGCTTTTAAGTTAATAAATATTTCTTAAAAGATTGTTGAAACTCATATAAAAACACGCATTAATTAAAATTAAAGACTATATATATATATATAAATCAAACATTAAACGAAAGAAAAAAAATTGAGATTTCAATCACATTGTTGGTCATACAATATTGACAAACCATATGAAACTAAATGCTAGTTGCTAAATGGACTTACCGTAACCACAGCCGGCACGAGCTAAAGTTGCGAACAATAAAAGTTTCATCCAAAAGAAGCGTCCGACGAATGCACGAGGGGGAAATTTTTCTTAGATCAACAGGTTGTTTCCCGCCAGTTCTAACAAAAGAACTTTTCAATTAATTCCCTGTTATTGGACCTTCAAATTAATTAGGACAATCACGCTTCAGCATCAATCGTTTTGATAAGCAGATAAAAAAATCTTCAGATAAAGTGATAAGACATACGCTACTTAGGATTGTCAGATTGAGAATGTCTGAAAGCCTCGGGTCTCTTGACCCAAACCAAACTTCAACGCCAAGGGTTACTTGAATTTTTTGACTTATCTCGCCAAACGGGGAGAGCATGCTGCCAAATTTTGTTTTTTATCTGATTGCTTAGAGGATTTATGTGCAAAAGATTCGATAGATATTTTTTGCAAACTTCTTGTACGGGGCCAATTTAATTATATAGTTCGTTTTTCAACCTCTAGTACAATCAAGATGATTACAAAATAAAGTTCGAGGTTGACTTTTTGATATTTACTTTTCTAAGCTTGAGGAAGAATTAAACACAGCGCGTATATTTTAACTAATTTGAAGATTGTTTTTCAGTTCGGATTCTCAAATATATTTTTATATGGTAAATGACATGTTTTTTATTTTATAAAAAAATTGTCTTAAAAATTTTATTTGGAATAGAGTAAAATTTTAACTTGATTAGGGTGCAACAATATTTTAAAATCGTTGTTATACGTGAGAATATGGATGTTTTAAATTTATTTAAGTCTTTTTAGCTTATTTAAGTTTTTTTTAATTTAAATTAAAATGTACATGTAAATTCTTGATTTGCCTATTCATTTGCATATACCTATAACTTCAGTACGAATTTGATCGCTAAGTAATAAAGTGGTTGAAAAACCTTTCGTTGTGGAGAAAAATTAGAAACTGTTTTAATTCACATTTAATTAAAAAATTAATAATGAGCTTTTTTATTTTATTCTAATTAATATAATAATGGATCTGATTTTTTTGTTATAAAGTGTTATTTATCTAACACTGCGCAAAAACAGTTACATACATAAACAGTTTATCAAAAGTTTTAAAAAAACGCAAGAATGTAACACTAGATTGCCCAAGGAAGTTATTTTGATAGCTTTTTAATTTCAATTAGAAAAACAATACGTATATAATGACACAATTCGTTAGAATTTTTTAGAATATATTTTTTTCCTATGTGAAGTAATTTTTTTATTGTTAATATTTACTAACAACTTATTTAAGACTGTAAATAATATAAGAAATATTAAAAACTAATTTTAAACAAATTTTTTTATATAGTAGTTATTCTTTCATAATGCAGTCATTTTGACTGCTTTTGGGCATTATAGGTATATACCAAGTTTCAGTCTTTCTAGTATTAAAAATATTACAAAAGATTTTTAAGCAAAGTTTGGTAGCTGCAGACAGAAAACTTTCAAAACAAAAGAGTTATTCACTAAATATCGAAAATAAAATTAATATGCAATTTCATTTTTAGTTTGAAGTCCCCTATACAACATTTAAACGGGAAAGAAAAAATGTAATGTAGAAATAGAGTGTACCCTTTTCAAAGACTTTATTTTAAAATAAATTTCGATTAAAGAATTTTTTAAGCTAATAATAAGTATAAGAATCTACCAAAGGTCTACCAAAGAATCTACCAAAGAATCTACCATATCTACCAAAAGGTATGATGTGAATAAAGTGTAAAATTACAATTCTCTCATAGTAAATATTCTTGCGATATCTTTGCAAAATTAGAGTATTTCCAATTTTCTGTTTCCAGAATGTGAAATTTTAAATAACATCCGAAACGCGTTTTGTATAAAACATAAAATTAAAGAGACTGTTTAAGAAAAATGTATCCTTTTATTGAAGTATGTCAAGTATTTTACAATGCCCTGTATTCCATCAATTCGGTAAAATTCCCCCAAATATACACAAAACATACAAGCGAATATTTTTTTCTTTTTGATGTTAACTGGTTAAGACTAAAGAAAGCTACAATATAGCCTCACTTCTAGTTAATGTTAATTCGCAGTTTAAATTAATAGGAAAAGCAAAAATACGTGTTTTATTTTTTTAATATTCATTACTTTTTATGCTTAAATTATGAATTTGGTGTTCATTTTTGTGTATTGAATATTGGTGTTCACACTTACGGGATAAAACAACGAAAAAGAAATCCTCAATTTATTTCTGTCTCGTAAATGTACTTATGTACAACATTGCAGTATTGTAAGTACAATACAGTATTGTAATAAGTATGTAAAAAAAAAGAAACCTACTTTTGTGTGGTATCCACTATGGGAGGAAATAATGAAATTTCTCTGCCATAGAAGGAAAACTAATCTTAAATAAAATGGGCTGTAGGAGACTATTTTAAAGAAATATTAGCAAATAGGTATATGTATTTTCATGGCTAACATGACAGAAGGAAGAAAAATATGAAAGAATCGACTAAAATTAACCATAGCTATATACAGTGGTTACTGCTATAGCGTATCATAAATTTTTTAAACTTTTCTTTTTTTCTATATCGAAAATCACAGATTGTTTAATTGATCCCTACTCTTACTTCGCAAAAGCCAACAGAAAAAACAAGACGCATATATTTAGAAGAACTATTAGTGCAGAAGATAAAATTATACATAGGAATGTGTGTGTGTGTGTGTGTGTGTGTGTGTGTGTGTGTGTGTGTGTGTGTGTGTGTGTAAGTTAAACATGCAATTTGAATTTTGAAAATAATGTAGAATCGTATTCCTCTAAATTAGAAGATTTGATAAAGCTGGAAAAAGGGTTGAAGGAAAAGCTTTAACTTATTATTTGAGATGATTCGGGATTAATAATTTGTTCGCAATTAATTAAACATAGAAGAAATTTCACCTCCCATTTATTCAATCAATGAAAATTAAATAAAATAAAACTCTTTCTTCATCTGTTCTCCGTGATTACCTTGAAATAGATTCAAAAAATCGCACTTGTTTTAAAAAGCTTCTGAATTAAGTTAAAAAAGTAACTAAGTATTCTTAGCTAAACAAGTAATATAAAATTTTTAAGTCAATTCCTACTTTGAATGGATGAATTGAAAGTAATTATATATATATATATATCTATATACATATATACATACAGAGGAAGAGAGCGAACTAATAGTAGGAGTGTGAAAAAAGAGCACGATTTATCTGCATTGTTGTAACAATGCACTCCCGGTTTGGCCAACTTGGCGAAAAACCGGTTTTCGACGCCAAATTTTGTCATTATTTTAACAGTTACATTGTTACAACAATGGAGATAAATCTAAGTTGGCGTCAGAAACCGATAATTAATTTAATTTAATTAACTATAACCGGTAATTAATAAATTAATATTTTTAAAAAAACTACATTAACATCAAGTATCATCCACTACAAGTTTAAAACAATTTATTTGAACTTGTTTTTTTTTTAATTTTAGGATGATGAGAAAAAACCATGTTTTTCAGACTACGAAAGTCATGTTTTTATATACCACTTCTGTTGCAAATGAACAGAAAAAATTCTGACAGATAGTATTTGATAATTCAAAGAAGTTTAGATATTTTCCGAAATAATTTATGACAAATGCTCCTGGAAAATGAGGAGTTTTATTCGAAATGGTAGGTATTAAGGGAACCAGGACATGCTCGAAAGTGTAAAATGTCAAAATTAAGACCCTTTGTTTATGAGACATATATCTTTTAAAATTTCCAATAGAGCTTAGATATTTTACGTTCTTAATAAATATAATTTAATTATTCTGTAGAACTACAAAAATAACTTTTTAGCTCAAAAGTTTTTTTTTTCCTACTTAATTTAAGTAATACATAATTTTTGAGAACTCATAATACATACTTATATTTAGGTATCATTTTTTTTTAAAAAGTATCTTTTTTTTATGCAAAATATTTTTTACACATATATAAAACAATACTCAAAAGACAGTGAACCTATTTTTTTAGTGAAAATTTAGTATAGTTTCTTTAAAAAAATTATGAAACTTTGAAATTTGGAAAATTTTTATTTTCCTGCTTTTTTTATGCATAAAACTATTTTAAAAAAATTAGGCACGATTGTAATAGAACAAAAATTAGGTTCACTATATGCATAGGCATCTTGTATAGAAGTATAAAAAATCTGGAATCTTATAGTGCAATAGTTTTTTTAAAAATTGTACCTAAATGCAAAAAAATATGCTTTTGAGAGAAAGTGAAAAGACGAAGGGTCAAAAGGGGCGTGGTCATTTGTTTACATTTTTATTTTTCATATTTTAGGGCTATTTTATCAACAAACATATAAGTATTATACATTTTTAGGTTCAGAAAAATATGCACTATTTTTTAGAACTAAAATTGAAAACTCGAATCTTTGAAAGTATATGATTAAGCCGTAAATAATATTGTAAGGGGAAAAAAATAATTTTTTTTTAATGTTTTTATTAATGGATTTTAAAATTGTCAAAAATAAAATCCAATTTCTCAAAATGAAGACAGATATGAGACTTCTTGTATAAAGTGTGCCTGCGAGTAAATAGGAATAGAAGTAGGAATTTTAGATAACTTTTTTTTTTATAAATACATTTCCGCCATCAGCTGTGGTGCTCATTCCTCAGATCTACTATGCAAAGTACTTTTCTTTATTTCTCACGACACTTTACCCAGAAGCCTTTTTAACTTGAATATAATTCTCTACGGCAGGTCTGTTGTGGCAATTTGAAGGATGTTCGACTACGGTCGTATCCACTGTAATTATGTCTTACTGAAACTCTTGCATTTATAATAATTCTATAAAAAAGAAAATTCGAAGCAGCTATTTCAAAAGCAATAACTAGATTTTCAAATCAAATTTCTGCTTGTTGACCTTTATAATAAATAAATATAATCAGTGTTTAATGTCTTTCATATACAGGTAAGAGATTTTATCCTATATAAAGCCCTTTATATTTATTTTTTTGTGATTACTTGGCTCTCAGAAACCTTTTTATCTTTAAATGGGTCGTTCTGTAGCCTTTGTAAAGCAGTGCTGAATGCGATATAATGGAAATTAAATATTTCAATCAATGAAAAGATCTAGACCTCTAGAAGAAACTATAACAACCATTTATATTCCTTAAGTGCAATGAGGACAAACAGAAAAACTCTATAAAGTAACTATTTTAATTCCAAAATTAAAAATTGAGAAAAAACACTAATTTTTATTTTGCAAGTCACTTTTATCTATTTTTACTACTTTTGCACTATTCATGTGTTTTTTAACGTCGATTTTATAATGCATTGAACTTTAACTGATAGCTATATTGCTAGTTTCCTAAAGTTATTCAGAGCTTTTGTAAAATTTTATAAACCTGTCTTGAATTGACAATTATTTTTTTAGTTAAGCTAGAAATGATTCTATATAATCAAAATTATATATTTCGTGGTAATGAATCGTTTTGCTACACTGGAAAATTCATTTTGATATAATTGATATTCTTTTGAAGTTCATAATAAACCAAGATAACAAAGTTTAACCGTCATATTTGAAAAAAGTTTTTAAGGGGAGGAAATAACCGTAACTATTAATAAATGCATAATTTCCTTTAAAATTATAATAAGTTAAATCAATATATATTTTAGATTAACTTACCTCCACGTTTCTGTAATCTTATGAGACTGACAGCAGCTTTATATGAGCGAAATTTTTCCTAAGTAAATACATTGTTACAAAATATCTACTTCAAGTGATTTGGTCCTTTTTCTAAAAGAAACGTTTTATATGGAATTACAATTACCTTTTAATGCCTAATTGAATACGTTTGATCTAAATGAAGATTGAATTTAGATCAAAGGGGGGGGGCGGTGCATAGACCAAAGTAATGATATACTACTACAAACAATGAATACTATACAAACAACACAAGAAAAAAGGATTAAGTAGAATTGTGAAATGTTGAGTTATTTACAGGTAAAAGATAGATTAGTCCAAGCTTCATATTATCACATCAAATGAAACTGAATTATTGTTAGTAGCAAAATTTCTTCACTTGGGAATTCCTTTTGCAATTATGATGCTCCTGGATGTGGTTCTTATTTAAAGATAAGGTGTTTTTTTAAAAAAAACATATATTCCTTAAAGAACTTCATGCATAATTCATTTAATTTATTCAGCTGAATTTCTAAGATATGGACATTTAGTCAAGTTTCTAACTCGTGAAAAACATAATCTATATCATCCGAAGAAAAGTTAGTAATTTAAACATCAGCCGTGTTTTGAATTCGTGAAAAATTGTTTGGAATGCCCAAAGTAAATCTTATTAAAATTCTAAATGCTGTAAAATCCACTAGGAAAAGCAACTGTCAAGCTTATAGGCTGTTCTCATGGATTAGTGTCAGATCTGTGAGATCAGTTTGAATCTTACCGTATTTTATTGGAATTAAATCAATCTGTCTATTTTAATTGAAAATATCGCTGTCAACTTTTTCAGATAAATACATTCCAGATAAGTTGAGCGAACATTCCCCCCCCCCCTATTTGTTAATTGGCATTTTAAATTTTAGAATAAGAAAAAATTCTGAAATTTTGAGCACTTATTATTAAAATTGATTTTTTAAAGTTTTTAACTCGACCTCAGAAATTTAAATTAAGGAATTCATGTTCAGAAAGCGCTAATCTTATCCAATGAGCCTCAAGGGCTAGTGTGGTAAAGAGGATTTACTAGAAGCAATTTACAGCTCTCATAGTTAATTTGAAAATATAAGCATTGGCTATATATATATATATATACACCTATAAATGAAATATAGGGTGAACTTGGTAAATATTGGCATTAAGGTAATATGGGCACATTTAAGAAAATACCCCATATTATATATAAGGGTTTTTTGAGTTGGTGCATTCACACTGCAGCGTTGGCCATGCTCAAGTGTCATGGCGACTGTGCAATTTGTTTGTGTTGTGCGGCTCAAACAGAAGTGTGAACGAACCATTTTTAATGTAAGTACAACTATCCGATATTTAAAATCTCGGTTGTTGTTATATATTAGTTATTTTACTTTAGATTTAACCCTAAAAATTAATTAATTTTATATGAAATGTATTAAGTGCTGCAAACTTATGTGAGTGTAGTATTCGTTGGCGGGAGAACGTGGTTTCGTTCTTCCTCTATTCGACGGCAGTAATGTCATTATTCTATTGAATAATGTCACTAGAGCAAATATTTGAAGTAAGATTAAGGATAATATGGGCAGTTCCGAAATGTTGTGATATTTTCTTTTCATGAATCATTTAAGCTGATATTGATTATTTGATACTCTTACAATGACCATTAGGCTATTTATGCTTCTGAATTATGACGCTATACCACTACAAAATAAGTGAAATATTTATTTTCGGTCCTGCAGAAAAATAATCGTACAGATAGAGGGACTGTCCACTTGAAATGGGACGTAGAGAATATGTCTAGGACAGTTATGACAGTTGAGAATGAAATGGAATGGACTGAATGGACAGGAATGGGTGCAATGATTAGCTTTTGTTTATCCTGTGTCCTTGAGGAATGTGTCGAGTTAGGGTGCGATTTCTTCTATTTTAATAAATATAGCGCATGATACAAGTACAAGTCATCATTAAGTTTGCTTTTCTTTAAGTTTGTAATAATGTGAGTTAGTTTAATGGTTTATATTATTTCACCATTCAATTATTTTAAATTTATTTATATAACTTGGATATTTTTTTGTGATAATATTTTTTGTTCAATAACAAAGGTTTAATTTTAATATTCTTATCATTTACCAAACATGTAATTAGTGTAAAAATGTATTTCTGTTTGGAAAAGCTAAATGAAGAGATGCCAGTTTTCCCTTATCTTCTTTATAGTGCAACTTGCCCATATTTCCAGCATTTGTGCCCACATTACCTAAAGTATTAGTCAAATATAGGCAATTGCAGAATTTGTTGTGGAGCTTCTTTATGCACATAGCAATAGGAGTTAGAGGTTAGGTGTATCATTAGAAAAACCATAATTTAAAGTTTTAATTTCGGAAAAATGAAAAGTGTTTTAGGGTTTTATATTTTCAATTAAATGTTTTGGTGCTCCTATTTGCCAAGTTTATTCTAATAACTGTTTCTAGTGTTTCGTTGACTTAGATACCAACTAAAGGTCTTAGATACCTTAATTATTTTTATTATTACTCGATTTTATTGTATTTTTGGGGGTATTGAAACATTAATCATCTTTTATACTACTCAGAAAAAAATCTGTGATTTTCATACACCACTTGCTATTGTTATAAACTAGAAATAGTTGAATTTTTCATAGAAATTGTTATTAAAGGAAGCATTACCAATATTACTTTTGAGGAAATGTGTTAGAAAAACAACGTAGCATGAATTAAGTGTGTGTATTTGTAATTTAAAGCATCAAGGAGTTTTTTCTGTTTGGGGGTATTGCGTTTCATTAAAAATTCTTTATTTCTTTTAATACGTTTTGCTATGTAGGCCAAAAATGTATTTCTCTTTCGTTTTCGATTGATATACCCTGAAAAAGTCAACTTTCACCAAGTTCAGGGATGGCGAACCAATGGCACTCGTACCATGGATGGTACGCGACACAATATTTTGGGCACGTCACCGATCCAAACGGTTTGCATTTTTGTTCAAAATAACAAAGTTCACTATGAAGTATTATGGACAACCGCGAGTGATCGGCAGCGGGGCGGCAAGGAGCACACTCGTTTGTTATTGTCTTGCCTTAGGAATACAATTGCTAATGACGCGAAGTTTGTCTACTCGTAGCATAGTCAATTCATTGACACAACTGTATTTTAAATTTTATTTGTGTTATATTTACGCGATTTTTAATTGTTATTTAACATAGCTAGCTCAGCAAAAAAATAAATAAATAAAAGTGCAAGCTATAGTAAGTGTAAGAGAGAATCTCAAACTTGGTGGGCTAAGAAATAAGGCCTGATTAGTAAAGGCGACAAAGTGGTGTTTGTTTTACATTATGGAACAGGGCTTGTTTGAACATCGTCTGTAAAACGGCATTTTGAAACAAATCACATATTCTTTGTCAAAGAAGCGAACCACTCCAAAAAGAAGTAATTGCAATAAAATAAAAGACAGATGATTTCATATGTTTTATGTAATTCTATGATTAAATATGTTAGCAAAAATTGTCGGCAAGTTACTCTGCTGCAAATATCATTGATCGGAATAATAAACCTTTTCAAGGGGGAAAGTTTTTGAAGGAAGCCTGTTTAGCATGTGCGTCCTTAAATTTATTCCTTTATCTAGAAACACAATAAAAGAAAAAAACTGGTTGGATGTTTAACAGATCAACAAAACAATGACAATAACTCCACTCCTTTTGTGTTACTATGCCCTTACAAAAGTAATGCCGTCACTAAATCCGCACGTTTAGTTGTTTTTTTCTCGATAGTGAGTAGGAAACCTCATTAAGGAAGAATTAATTGCGATAACATCATTGCTAACAACTACAAAGGACACAGAGATTTGTGCAGTCGCTTACTGAGAAAGAAATTGATTTGAAATTTTTTTTTTTCAATAACAACTGATGGTGCCTCAAATATGGTGGTCAAAGAAAAATGGTCTTATTAGTTTATTTCAAAAAGACGTAGGACGTTCGATTCTTGAATGCTAATGCAGTATTCACCAACACGCTTTGTGTGCTAAGAGTGGTTTAAAATCTTTTGAAATGTAATGGCTTTAGTCACAAAAATTATCAACCTCATATTGTCGAGAAATTTTGATACTTTATTGGATGAAGTCAACTCGTGTAAATGGCTTACTAATGTACAGCAATGCTCACTGGTTGATCTACGGGAACGTGATTCAAAGATTTGTTGATTGCTTGGAAGAAATGCTTCTGCAAAATTTGGGGGAAATTGAATAATACCTACAGTTGTTGGATGTTACGTGGCTTTTAAAATTGATACTTTTTACAGACATATGCCAGCATTCCAATGAATTAAATAAAGCTTCAAAGCACAAATAAAACAATCATCCTCATTCGCGCTTTTGACTTTAAACTGCATGTTTTCAGAAACGATATTATTACAAGAAACTACAAGTACTCTTCCCAAAATATAAAAAAATTATCTGTACAGGAGAAACTAGACAAAAAAAAAAGTTATTCAAGAATTTATTTCCGTAATTGATTCTTCAATCATGCAATTTTTGGAGAGATTTTCTCAGTTCAAAGAATTATGGAAATGCTCAAGTTTATTATGTACTCTGATGTGACTTCATTTGATAAACTGAACTTGTCTCAATTTGATTGGTTGGGAAGTGAAGAATTTGAAATGCAACTGATTGATTTCCAGTCTAGTTCAATATGGATTCAAAAATTTATTGAAAAAAGGGAAAAGGTGGAATTGATTGAGAGAAATAGAAAGATTAACAATTAATATAAGTAAAAATGCTAGTTACGAAATTTTGGAAACATGGAATTCGATTTGAGACACATTTAACTCTTTGAAGAAGCTGGCTCATGCTATTTTAACCATGTTTTCATCTAAATACGCCTGCGAGTCATTATATTCAGAGATGAATGACATTAAAGACTCTTAGAAACCTTTTGGCAGATGACTCCTATTTAGCATGCATTCAGCTAAAAGTAACATCTTACAATCCTAAGTAATTGTCATCTAATCTGCAACAATAGAGGTCTCACTAATATTACTTAAATTTGAAATACATGTATAACTGAAACATGTACTACTATACATTGCAAAATGTATTTTTCGTAATAAATAGAGAGTTTTGAGTTGTTAGTATTTAGTTTTATTATTTTTACAAAATCATAATTCACAATTATTTGACGGTACGTCTATACCTCATTAAACATTTCTTTAGAAAAAAAATGACACGTTGATTCATAAAGGTTCGCCCCCTTTAACCTAGTTAGTAAGAATTGTAAAAAAATAAATTAAAAAAAATATCTTTGCAATCCAAAGTTTTGAAAAAGTGATTTTTCAAAGTTTTAAAAAGTAGAAATTTCGCTGTTTTCTATCAATTTTTTGCAGTAACTTGACTTACTTAAAAAAAATCGTGTGAACTTACATATTTATTATTCGTGTATTATTCTCATATGGGTTTTGAATGCAGCACATTTAGATATCTTTGCGAATATAGAGCTTGTGTTTGACAGTAAAAAAAAGTTGAGTTATCGTAAAATAGGCTTTCAAAATCCTTTGTAGCAATTTTTTAACTACGATTAGCCATTATTACCACACTCTTCTGATGTCAACAATCAACATTCAAAAAGCATTTGAAAAAGAAAGTAGAAATACCTAGAGATTTATTTGTACATTACTGTCTGCTGGCAAATGACTGAAGAACAAAATAACTTGGTGAATTGGCGAGAGATGTAACTGGTTTGCATAGCAGTTTGAATGTTACATATTGATGACTGACTTCGTGAAAGAAAGACGGGCGTCATGCACGTGAGCTGTAGTACTCTTGGTATGTATACTTTCAAGCCCCATATTATGACTGAATTTTCTCAGAAATCTAATTTCATGAGAAATCTAAATCCAAGTAAATATTTTTCAGAAATCTTACTTCATTCTTTTTATCAAAAATAGTGGGAAGGAAAATATTTACTATTTATTAAGGTTTGTTTTTTAAAAATGAAAATATAAAGTGGAATAAAATTACGAAATATGGCTAGTATTTTTTTAAATGTGTTCTTTTTACGATTTTAAGAAAAATAATTCATGTTTTAATTTTTTTCTCACTCCTGATATTCCGAATTCCATACTTAGAACAATAACTTTACGACATTGGGTGGTTAAATAATTACAAAAAAAATTGTCAAAAATATCGAAATTTCTCTATTTTTCAAAACTATAAATGCGTTACACGAGTGGATTATAAATAATTTTCACTTTTTGCCTTTTTTATCAATATACCCCGAAAAAATTACTTTTCACCTAGATAATCAAAAAAGAAAAATTAAAGATTCCGCCTGCTTTTTCCTTTAATGTGCATTATCTAATTCAATAGATATTCTTTTATCAATATATTAGGAGACTTTCTTAAAGGCATCTTTATTACCTAGGATTGCACATCTTGTTCAGTTTTTTCAAGTTCAGTTTCTCAGCTATCTGTTAAGTGCACTTACTCTTCTAAATCCATTCTAATTGTTTTGGGAGCGGCTCTGTGCTACCTTAGATTAAAATTAAGTACACGTACTAAAGGGATTACTCTTTCTTTATTACGCAGATGGAATTACAAATTTTCAGATTGAATCATGCAAGGATATTATTTTATTGCTTAAGTTTTAATATCTCTTTACACTTCAAGAAAAAAAAATAGAAGCACTTTCACTGTGAACAAGTCATTGTCATTTCCAGCTTACTATTTTATGAAACGTGAGTGGAATTATCACTTTCTTTTCTATGAATGATTTGCACTTATAAACAGAATCTCGCTTTTAAATGAATAGTAACTTCATTCAAAATATTTTCGTACATTACAAAATAATTGAGATAAGACTGATTAATAAATTAATTTTCTATCTCCCACTCATACATAAAAATAAAATTACTGCATGATCCGAAAAAATTTGAGCATTGTATTATTGCAGAAATGGGGAGCATTAGTCCTGCCACAATTGCCACAGTTTCGCGTTTGTAGATTTAATTATAATTCGTGACTCTCTCTCTCTATTTTCATTATATATAATATATATTATAAATTTATAAGATATAAAAAACATTGTAACGGGTCTATCCACGAGCCTCATACTAATCCTCATGGGAAAAACTATTTCTTTAAATATTATTCTATTGAAAACTTTCTCCCGAAGAAAAAGAAACGGTTTATGTACATGAAGGATGATATTTACGCATTAACTTTTAGGTACGTGGAGTTAGGAGTTAGAAGTTAGTTATTGGCGGAAAGTAGCTGTGAGCTAGTCGAGAGTTGTTCGACGATTAATTTTTGAATAATTAAAGATAGTTAATTGACGATTTAGTTAATACGTTGGATTATATTAATATCGGCTAGAAGTCGAATAGCTGAGAATTAAATTACGATTATTCAGAACGCATATTACCAAAACATTCCAAGAGTAAGTGATTCGATTCATATTAAATTCTAAATATCTCTTCTACCTTGCTTTTGCTCCGATACTTAATTAAAAGTTTATTTCCTACCCTGGGTTATTTGAATTTATTTATAGAATAATAAAATAGATTCGTTCCGATTATGGCTGATCTTTATTTTAACTCCCAACCACCGATGGATATGAGAAGACATCCATCACAACTTAAAGCAATAATTGTGCTCTATGGCTTGATACTTTACTTTCCTATAGCCACCAGTTTGAGGCTCAGTAACATTCAAAGTAAGGCAAAATTAATCCGCAGAATGGTTTTTGATGGAGTCCATGGAGAAATGATGCCAGCTACAAGTTCGTGACCATGAGCACTTGGCTATCGTGGTCATCCATCGTGTGATTACTCCATCTATGTGCAATAGTTTTCAGTTTTACTTAGGACGATAGATCTTTTACAGAAGCATGATTTAAACTCGCTACTTGGTTTGTACATCGCTAGCCAGGAAACTCATGAGCTTAACCACTGGCATTACTGCTGAGTAGACAGACGAATGCGGAATATTTTAAAACTGCTCTTGACGTTTTTTCAAAGATCGAAGTTTAAACTGTGCATTAGATAAACTACTATGTAATAATTCACTTAGATTTTCTCTCGAGGGATATTTTAATTCATAATGGCATTGAACTCTCCACGACATCATGTGATAATTAATTTTTAGTTTGACAGCCTAACGGGGAGGGGGGATAATCACAACCTTATCTCTCAAAAAATCTGAAAGTTCAGCGTTTTTAAAGCAGGATAAACTTGGATCACCCACGTATTCAGCCCAATCAGAAAAGCCTTTATTGGAAATAATATGATTTTTTGATATTACCTGGTTGACCAAAACTATGAATAGATGAGATCGATGAAGAGTAAAAAGAAAGCTTTTTCGTAAATGTCTTGCAAACTGCACGAGTTAATGTTTTGCTTTGTGTGTTGCTACTTATTTTACGTTTGTGTAAAATAAAATGTAGGCTTAAAAGTACCCTGCTTCCTCATCCTTCTCAACGACTGCAAATATCACTAAAACAGGATCATCTTAATACTAAAATGTACTAAATCGTCTCTTATTCTACATACAGTGAAATACGTATAAAACGAAAAAGCTTAAGACAAAATATCGGTTAACACGAAATAATGCAATGGTCACGTTCAACTACTATGTATTTTCATGCATTTTATTCTCTTAACACGAAACGAGAATCGCTTAACGCGAAAAGATTTTCAGTTTGGGAATTTGCAAAATATTGAAAACATCAGCCGGATTAGACTGTCCTATTGTATTATCGGAAGAATTCAATGCAATAGATGATGATAATGCGTGAACGGTGCAAATTAAGGAAGACAAAAGCATTTTGTATATTCAAAACTCAGAAATTATCATGTATGAGAGATTCCGACGATGAAAATGAAATGAATAATGCAGGTCCTGTTCCCATATAATTTAAAATGAGGAACATCATGAAAAGTTTGGGCAGTTATTTAGACGCCCATTCCAATACTGAAATGAATAACAAAATGGACGACATTGAAAAATTTGTTGACAATTTGATGCTGAAAAAGATTGCATAGAAAAATATCAGATTATTTTCCCAAAAGTCAATAAGTGTTTTGTTTATCAAAAAGCATGAAATTTTATATTAAATTTAATTAGGTTCTTGTGAATGTTTTTGCTTCATGGATTTTTATGAAATACATGTATATATACATATCTATGTAAATGATATGTCATCTAATAAATTTAATTTTTTAAAATATATACATTTTTTGTAATATCCTTTAGCACCAAAAATATTTAAGTCCACTCAGTTTCGTGTTAAATCATTTTCACTGTATATATATATATATATATATATATAAATATATGTATGTATGTATGTGTGTGTTTTTTTTCATGGAATCAATTTTGAAATTTCATATCCGCATCACACTGTATCGATAATTATGGCTCAAATGTTATTCATGCTGAATCAGTGTTACTTAAAAAGATTGCGTGAATTATAATACCAACTATCTTAAAATGATATTTATACTTTCATCCAAGAGGAATTTAATGAATTGAAACGAATTTTTTTCAATGTCATGGAGAACTATCACTTTATAATTTTGTACAACATTACTCAGTTAAAAATACACAATTTATACAATGTTGTTAAGTTCTACAATCTTATTTTCAGACATGTTCCAAATATTAACATCATTTTTCTTTTCTTTATATTCCCGTCAAAATACCATTGCATTCTGAAGCAGAAAATATTTTATTTAAAATATAAAATTAAGATATCATTCTAAGTTCATACATGCAAGGTTATGCATTTTTACTTTCTTTTTGGCTCAAATTGGAGAAACTGGCTTTACAATAGTTATTCCTTTCACGTATGTAATTTGTAAAACTAAAAAGATAAAATCCTTCTTTCCATTTCACGTTTTAGTAAAAGCAGCGACACACAGCTAGAATCGTTCATACTTTCCTTAGCAAATGTACGTAAATATAGAAAGTCAGGTAACAGCAGAAGAAAAAGAAACCGAAAAGGCTGCTAAGATCAACATTCATATTTAAGTCTACGTATAGATAAAAATCTAACAGTTGCTTTCTAATTCACATATCACGATTTTAATATAATACTCTGGTTTTCAAAATTTTCCTTATGGGCTGATGTTCTCTTAAAGCACTGGGCAGCTTTTAATAAAATTAGGTATGTATAGGGGTTGAAAATCCTCCTTCCATATTTGATTGTTCCATCAGAAATGTTGCCTTCCGTTTAGCTAAGTGAAAACAAACACTCACACAAATAAAATCGAATATACTTTTTGCTCAGGCAAAAAGTATATTCGATGCACTTAAAGTTTCTTCTTTGCACTTAAAGTTTTGAAAAATGGAGACATTTGCCTATTTTTTGTCATTTTCTTATAATTATTTAAATATTTGAAAGTAAACAAGGAGCAAAGAGTCCTAGATTAACCCTGCAAAGATTGAAACTTTGGAGTCCTACAAATCAGACCACACTAATACTGAATAAATGAATTATGAGAATCTGATACCACAGATAGTTATAATAATAATGATTAGTTCAAGCCTCCGGTTTTGCTCCAATAGAAAAAGAAACGTGGTAAATGAGAATCAACTTATAAACAATATTGGTCAGAGTGACAGTAGCACACACTGGAATTTTTCAAGGGGGGGGGTCCAAGGTGGAATGTCCACTGTTCTCGAACCATGCTTCAATACGCCGCCCAACATATTCTTTTAATTTTGTCGATTTTCGGGAACAAAAAACAGTAGAAAATTAATTAATAGATGAATAAGTAGCATTAATTAATAAAATTAACTATTAAAAACAAATACTTGATTAATTCTTACGTACTATATACATAGAATTATAATCAGTCGAATAAAATCAAGGGCTTTGGGGAGGGGTCCGGATCCCCAGGACTCCCCCCTTGTGTGCGCCACTGGTCAGTGATCATCTGGACTCTGATCGAGCAACAGCTGCGATCGCGTCGTCTGTCTTTCAAGGTTATGGTGAAATGAATGTCTCAGATAAAGATTTCCAAAACTTTCCAAGGCTCTCATACGGGGGAACGCTATGTCAAACCAAATACATAAGCATTTCGGAAAAGGTGTGGCGCTGAAACAAAAGGATTCATCAGTACGACTCTTTTTTTATTTTAATCAATGACAGGATCTTCTAAAAAAAACTGACTTTAAAAAACATTAATTGAATAAAAAAAATATTGGATAATTTAACAAAACTACGCTTAATAATAGCCCCACATCCGTGGCTTTTAATAATATTGGAAATATAAAATACGTTTACCTCATTCATTAAGTTTTGTTTATTAAAGGTGAGGAAATAAAATTGAATAAAATTACGAAGTAGTGCTGAGATTTTACAAGAAAAAGTGCTTTTTGATCTTTTTACATGATTAATAAACATTTCGAATCTGCAGATCTTAATTTTTTTAATCCATCCTCTCATTCCAAACTTCACATTCATAACAATAGAATTATGATATTGTCAAATTTAATAATTATAATAAAAATGACAAAAAATATTGAAATTTTCCTATTTTTCAAAGCCTCAAGTGCAATACAGAATAGAAGATATTTTTTTTATTTGAGAATTCTTTTACATTTTTTCTTAACTAAATGAAAAAAAAAAAAAAAACTGTACGGTATAGTAATCGAAAAAAAATTCAGCTGACTCTTTAAATATATAATGTTGTCACTTTGACATAATAATAGCAATAAAATACCATACATATAGCAGTTATAGAAAGTATTCCATTTATAAACATGAAAGTATATATATAGCTCATGAGTGCCGAATGTATATATTAGAGAGTTACAAAAGGGATTTAAAAAAATGGAATGGTAGGGAGTAAGGTCTCCTGTAATAGTTATGCTTCATTCACAACAAGAAAAAGAAGCAATCATAAAAGTACTTTAAAATTAATTGAGATACAATCAATTCAAATAAATAGCTTAGAATAAGACAAAGAACTTTATATTTGTTACATCAAAAATTTAAAAAGGATGTATATGTATAAGCAACTTTTTGCTTATTAATCATATGCATTATTTCTCCCAGATTACTTTGCTCTTAGATAACAGTTTGTGTTGTTGTTATAATATCCTTTTTTTGCATGATTTTCCGTTTAGATAGAAAGCTAAACCTATTTATTGATTATATAAATAATGAGTACTACGAGTTTAGCTGTTATTTAAAGGGAAAACCCGGAATTTTCTAGAATAGAAAACCAGACAGTTAGAAATAGAGGAAAAATAATTGAATGGTTTATTTTTACATTTTTGTAATGACATTTAAATTTTTCAGTAAAATAATAGAAATTTTTAAAGGATATAAAAAAAATGAATACCTGATTTTATTTCTTCTTTACTTTTTTACTTTTAGAAACATGAATACAGCTGCTTATTAAAGCTTATATATGATACAATGACTGGAATATAATGTTCCAAATGCAATGTAGCTGGTACTTTTCACAATAACATAAGCCTTCAAATGAAGAAGTATTTCAACATTGCTTGTGATAAGGGGCTCAATTGCTCTCTCTATATATGGTCCCTGTCATTTTCTTAATTTTTAGTCCAACCCTTGTTAACAGGATGTCTGAAATCCTTAAGGAGGGTGCGTCCCTAGCACCCCTTGGATTCTTTGGACCCATAAAGTATCTAATTGTAACTTTCCGCGGAAACGTTTACCCAATCAACGAATTAGTGGCAATGGCAGGAAAAAGTGCTGCACCATAATATTGGTGTGACTTGGTTTAGTTCTTAATGGGCTGCACTTAAAAATCACGGCAGAACTATAAATAACTATGCTGAAAACCATGTAGAACCATATACCAAAACATTGAGACTCAAATGGAACCCCTTCTCACCCTCTTCTTCTTTCAGATAAGTGTTTTTATTTTGTAGTTTCTCATCGCTCTTAAGCTCTTAAATAAACAAAATTTAATTATCAATGCAGAATCTTATTTTATAGTAAAGTAAATTTTTAATGATATGAACCTGGGTTTTAATGTTGAAAACCTCGCATCATTTGTGTTCCTTGCACAATTGATGAGGAACACAAATATTTTTAGAAATAATTTACGATAGATGTTGATTGTAGAAATGGGAACATAGTGCATGTTTCTTTTTATTGAAATATAGCAAGCATCTTAAGGAATTTGTTCGGTTCTCAGAGCAATTTTGAGCGAATACGTATTTCGAAAACTAACTAAGACTTCTATGAATAGTAAATCAGCGAAGCTTATCTTTGGAGTGCTGTATGAGATGCAAGTTAGGAATAATTCCTCTGTCTTAATGTTCAGCTTCACAGGCTCTATTATGCTGGTTATTCTTTTCTTTTTACTAATTAGCGTGCAGAATCTATCTCAAAGTTATAGGTGGATTTACTGAAGGACACTATTCTGGACTAGTGCTGCTGATACCAACCAATAGACTCATTACATTAGTGTAATGTTTCCTAATGAAGTCGTGCTCTTGGAGAAATGCAACTTACAGTGTACATGCATGTAAACCAACATGATTTAATCTCCTGGAAATGGTTTCGTAGCAGTTAACGTGATTTCTGAAAACTTTTTCAAAGCTTATTGTTATATAGCCTAGAATAATATTTCTGTTCCTTGTTACCTTTAAGGACACATATCTATTTTGAAGGCGTACTTCTTCTTCTATGACTCTAATAATGGAGAGAATGCAAATATACCGCTAAATTTGGACCTACTCTGCACTTGACTAGTGAAGCTCCAGAGAATTGTAACATTGTAAGCAAGTTAACAAAAGAAACTTTGTGGTGGCTTTCTTGAATTTTGCGTAATTATTAACTCTGATCGACATGCCTGTTGTGACAACTTGTAAGCTGTTTTTCATTATCATAAGCCATCAAAATGTTCAATCTCGATTGTACGCACTAAAATAATGTTAAAAAGATATGTACTCAATATGTGTCGTAAAGAGTGACGATTTAAGGCATTACCTTCAAAAACTAATAATATAATTTTTAATGCTATTAAAAATGATATCGCATAGTTAAAAAAAGAAATTAAGTTTAAAACAAATAAAATAAAAACTTGATGAATTTTAGAAATTTCAGGTAAAAAAGTAAAAACTCTAAAGAGCTTTATGAAGACGTTCCATAAGAAGATGGCATGGTTGATTTGAATAGAGATTTTTGTAAATTTTTATGCATGGATATGTGAAAAAATGCCATTCTTGAACATGAATAAATTTTAATTATTTTGAATGGTAAATAAGATATACCCAGAAAAAAGCTTAAATACATCTTTTGTAACAAATATTAATATGACTGAGTCTTAAAAAATACAAATATTTGACAAGGACTCTTGTATGAATTAACAATATTTGTGATCTATCATTTAAAACGATATACGAAAAAAATTCAGGCCTTTTTCATAAATCTAATTTATTATTTTCTACTTTTTTGAAGGTTCCTAAAAACAATCTAACGAATACTTGCGTAAGAATATTAGATAGTTTATATTAATCTCACCGTTTCTAAAATTTTCATTTCTTAGAATAAATTAAGTTAAAAAAAATCCTCAAAGATTTCTATTCATCGTCTTATATTGTCAAAAATTTATGCCAAATGAAATAATGGAAAGGTTTTTCTTCAATCGCTAATTTCATCACTAATTCCATCGCTTCGTACTCATTTTGATAGTTTTACTCACACCAACGGCAAAACGGAGTTAACCAAAAAATACATTTAAAATATATAAAATACATCATAAGAAAAATGTATAAGAATAAACTGTTATTTTAATAAAGTTGCTATACTTAGGTTACTTAGGGAAAAATTATTCATATTACCTTTTAACATTTTTCTTCCAAGTTTCACTCAATATCAGGAACAAGTTTTCTTAAATGACATGTAAAGGACACCGTATAATAAAAGTCACAGCTATACTATTTTTAAATCAGAAAAATTTATTGGACAGCAAAAATTCAGGATTTATATTTTAGTGACAGAGAAATTGTATGTAATGTTTTAAATTGTTACATTAACCCACTTTATACATGCTTATAAAAACCAGATAATTTATTGAAACGAATAAGATTAGAAAACTTCGTCTTAAAAAAATTAATAATAAATGGGTTTTAAAAAAGAAGAGACTTTAGAAGTATTATAGAGTGAATTAGTTTCTCCTCCAGTCTGTGAATTTCTCACTCATTCAACAAATTAATCTTGCTTTATATGCTTGAAACGATTTAAAAATCTTTCTCTTTATATATATATATATATATATATATATATATATATATATATATATATATTATATATATATATTATATATATATATATATATGTATATATATATTTTCGTTCAGCCTTTTTTCATTATTTTTTTTCCTTTTTTCTATTTTTACTATTACTTTTCCGACTTCACAAATGGGGATGAAATAAATATTATCTTTATATTTCACCTTTAAATATGCTGCAAAATGGTTTTTCTGGAGTTTTTCTTTTGGCATTCATTTTATAAGAAACAGCAGAAAGTAATAAATGTATAAAAAATAATGCATTTTATAATCTCTGCTCATGTCACGTATACCATAAAACATGCATATATTTTCAAAAAGATGGCGAGATTCATTTAATTTTTAAAAGGTATTAGTTAATTAAGCATCAACCAAAATTTCAATAAAATGAAAATAAATGAAAATTTTTTACTATTCTATTTGTACAAACATTAAAGGATTTTACTAGCATAATGATAAATTATTTGTGTCTAAAATTTTTTTGTTAAAGTAATCGAACTTAAGGAAATTTTTAAGGAGGTAATTAAAAGTATGCGAGTGTGTTGTATGGAACGCTTATACTTTTATTTCCTTAAAATTAATAATTTTTTACAAAAAATAAACAGAATACTAAAAACACAGGCAATATCGCTTTTAACATTAATGACATAAAAAAGTTTTTTTGTCATTCGTTTCATTAGTCTTTAATTTGAACTCTAATATTTCACTATTTTGTTAATAGTTAAAATGAAATAGGGAAGTCTAAATAGTTAAAAGTAATTTAGTTAAAAATATCCAAAGTTATTCAATGAGTGAACACCTTAGCAATAATCATATTTGTCAAGTGGTGGAATGGGCAACTATCATTAAGTGAAGAATTGATTCAGATTTGTTTTTTGTCATGTGACCGGAAATTTGAATAAAGTGTGAGGTCCGTTACAAATAACCCATAATGTAGTAACAGCATAGAGTGAAAGTATAGTCTTTAAGCCACAAAAAGGAAAATTAACCAGTATTATGTGCAGGTATAACCTGTAACATATCGAGTTTCAAAACAGATTAAAAAGCTTCTAATCTCGATCTTCTATTAATTTTAGACTAGATTTATAGAACTTATAAATTAAATAAGAGGAAAAACCCGTTTTCTTAAAGTGTTGTTAATTAAGATTTACATATATATATATTTCAGATAAATTTTTAAAACAAATTTGAAAAAATTATTAGAATTACAAATTATACTCCTGATTAAAATGTAGCAGAATTTTGGAAAAATTCTAGGGTTGGGACAGAAACAAATTTTTTTCCATCCATTGAATGCTCATAAAGCCAATCATTATGGCCTGAGAATAAAGGTAAGAGAAGGCCCTATAGTTAAGAACAGAACTATGTTTCAAATATAGGGCATAGGTATACGAGAGATCACACATTACAAATTTATTGAATTGGGATCATTCCTGGCTATATCCTTATTTACCGTGATGCTGTAATTCCAAACTATGTTCATGAAAAAATCCCTACCTTTGAATGATATTTGAAACGTCTGAGACACTTAAAGTAAGAAAAAGGTATTGAGTGCATAGGGTTTCGATTGAATATTTATTTGGCTTAAATCCTTTAAAGCATGCAGGGTTGCTCTAGGCAAACATGTTGTTTAAAAAAGTAATTTGTCTTTGAGCGATGCAGGAACTTAAACCCCCATAAGAGTCGATGGAACATAATGTCTTAAGGACTCTTCTACAGTTCAATAAAAAACGTTTATAACAGGTTGCTAAAGGTATATCAGAGTCAGAAGGTTACACATTCAATACTAAGGAAATAAAACTTGCTCTTATTTCGAGAAGAACTTGACTTTTTCCTTATTGTGAAAAATTTAGGAGATATATACATATATATTATTTCAAATTATAAAGAATTTACAATACTACTAGACATAAACATGAATTCTGTTGAACTGCTTGAATAAGTGGGTAATAAATTATTTCGAGAAATGCATCTGTTCCTTACTTATAACTATTTGTTTTTAAGCAGTGTTCAAGGTTCTTATATGTCAGGTTTACGAAGAAGTATAGTTTCGTTATTGGAGAGTTCGGATTATCTACAGAATAGAGAAACGGAAACCAATAGCCATCAAAAACATCTAATTGAATAAATTTTACATAAAAAACTAATTTTTATCAATATATTTGATTCTTCATTAAAATATTGATTTCAAACTATAGTAAAAACTTTCAAATAATGATATATTTTTACTTTGATTTTTTCTCTGGATATAATATTTATTTCGATATTATTTATGCCGTTTTCGCAGTCAAGTTAGGAGTATGTTCATAAAGTTTGGATTTGAAATCCAAGAGTTGTAATTAAAAAATTTCACTGGGCTTCATAGAAAGGCTTTTTAAAAGCAATTGATGTTTCTTACTATTATATAGTCAACATTACTTACTTTAATGACGGTTCTTGTGTAGGTTTCATAACAATTTATTGTGACTTAAAAATCTTTGCTGTTGTAATCAAATGAACCTTTGTTATTGTTTACAGTAGCGGTTTTCAACATTTTAGCTTCATAATACAGGTTCATGGTAAACACTGTTTCATGATAATAACTGTACAATTTTTATTTCTTTTATTTGTATATTGTAATACATAACGAAATACTTATACAAATTATTATAATACCTCATTTCTTAGCTAGCGGTCCCTCCGCATCATAACTGGTGCTGTGATATCCACTCCCGTTCTTGCTATGCAGACCTTGACCAACACATAACCATTTTATAAATTCAAGCAGAAAAAGGCAGTAGTATTATTTCAAAAGCTTTAAAGTTTGCCTAATAACCCTTTCTGGAGAAATTATGACCTGAACAGAGCTAGAAATTTAAAAACTCAGAAGGGATTCATACAGTCAGCCTTGAAGGTCGCTTGTTCTTTGGAGCTTTGTCAAGAGACTTCCATTTTGCCTCTACTTTTGTGCCCATTGGATTGCATTCATCTTGATATAAATCTTAAACTTTATGTGAAGGTATTAAAGTGAGAAATGTTTCCCCAACAACTGAAACCTACAGCTTTGGAAACTATTAACAATCGATTCCCAACTAATGAATGACTACATGTTTTTCTGATGGCTCTTTTGTAGATAGATATCTTGGTGTTGGAACCGGTATCGTCTGCGAATTGTTTAGCTTTTACCCACCACTAAGTATTTTTACTACTGCTTTCGATGGTGAAATTGAAGTTATTGCAGTTGCGGTCGAGCAACTATCATTAAAAAGCTCTGAGTTCAACTGGGCCGTAATCTTTTCCGACTCTAAATGAGCATTACAAGCTTTTTCCCAAAATTACCTCTGTATTTCACAAATAATTTTAAAATGCAGACCGTTCTTAAAAGATTTTCTTCATAAAATTTCTTTCCAGTGGATAGTCGCATTGTGATATTGCTGGGAATGAGCATGCTGACTTCCTTGCTAAGAAAGGAGCCCTTGTGATTCAAAGACCCATGAGAAATTCAACCTTTAATTCCTTAAGGTTTTTTACTAATATGGCCTTTAAGTATAATTTTAAAATGGAAACTGCGGAGATGTCGATGGATAAAAACTGGGCAATACTGAACGAGATCCCGTCCTGGGTTCCTGGAGCTCCTGGAAAAGCTGTTGTTGCTAATTTTAGACTTTTGACAGGGCATGACTGTCTGAGATCTCATCTCTAGAGAAATAGTACCTCCGACAGACCGGACTGTACTCTGTATGACTCTGGTCAGCCTATGACCACTGAACAGTTGGTCGTGTAACCTGAGCTAATTGGTCTTAATTCTATTGTCGAAAAATATTGGAAAGCATGTGCACTAAAAGCATAGATGCTATTGTAATGAATGGCATTTATAAAATAAATAAATAAAATTAACTAGCGGTCTCGGACGAATCATTGAGTATAATTCAAACATAACTTGGCGATTAGAAATCCTAGCCTCAGAATCAAAACAATTATTGAGTTAAATTGAAACTTATAAAGTTTTGCGACATTGAAATTGTGTAGAAAATTATTAGATTAAAATTGCGTTCAGAATTCTTTGAACTGTAAGTCTTCGATGGAGTAATTGTTCAGAAATTCTAAGAAATTTAGGATAAAAATTGTAATGATGTTTGTTTACTTAGGGAGATTAAATAGGATTTACAAAATTTTTCTCTTCTGTCACCCATCATATAAAAAAGCTATTAAAATAGCCTACGATTGAAAAATAATTTTTTGAAATACTTATTTACAGGGAGAAGTTTATTCATACCTACAAGCATAAGTTATTTTTTTTTCGTGTTCAGATTTAACAAGTATGAGCCTAATTTGAACATCTGCTTTACAACACAAATTTTATTGCATTACTCAACAGAAACTCTGTAAAAAAATATTTTTTTTTACTATTTGATGGTATTTTGGGAGAGCTCTATTTCGTGACTTGTCATGAAACGAAAATTAGAAAAATATTACTTGTTAGACAAGTAATAATAGTTCTGAAGTAACAAGTTCTGAGTTGTAAAACATATTACTATTGTTCCGAGTTTCCGATACACCCGAAAACACGGAAAAGAAGAAATCCATTACTAAAAGCATAAAATAGAGCTTTCAGTTTTACGATGCGTCTTGAAAAAACATGACTGTGAAAATGAGCATGTTAATAGTCAAAATGTAATGACTTTCAAAAACTCTACTGCATGCTTTAATGATGGAAAAAGTTTCAAAATAGCAATAAAAAACTGTTTCTGAAATCAATTTACTTTGTCAATATCATTTATCACGTTGAGTAAAGAAGTTCTCTAAGGCGATGAATAAAAATGAAAAGTATTTTTAAAAAGGACGAGAAAAGTGCAGGTAATTGGGAAAAAAAAATCAAAGTTAAGAAAGTCATTAATTTTACAGCTCAGAAACGATAAGAAAAACAGTAATGAAGTGTAAAAGTTGCATATATTCATATATCGTATGCACACATCTAACTTTTAAAAATTTATTTCTGTGCTTATGAGTGTTTTAACCTTTATTGTTACCCGTGGAGAATTAGTAAAATATTGTTTCTTTGTAAATCTCAGGAAAAAAGAAACAGTATATTTTCAGTCATTTAATCGCAGCATGAAATACAGTTTTTATTATTAATATCGATCAGTTTTCCTTTTTTATGAATATATGTGTCTCTTTTCTTGATATATAGCTACTCAAAAACTGAGATATGCTTTTAATGGCTTGAATTTTTTTAAAAATGAGAATAACATAAGATTAAAAGTGAAAAAAGTCATATATAAATATATATAAAAATAAAAATACATATGTTCTCTTTTAGCGAATACTCTTTCCTTATTAAATTATGTGTGTGTATGAAATATATATATATATAAAACTCTTTTTTATTATTCTTAGTACGAACATATATATTTATTGTTTTCTTTTATTTCTCCTTCCTTAAAATTTAAACTCAAATACATTTATGACGACTATGTTTTCTTTCTCTCTTTTGCTTGGATTGTTCAGATATTTATAAAAACAGTCTCATCCTGTTTTTAGTCATTTAAATTTTACATATTCTCAAAGGATTTACTCGTTCTACTACATATCCATAAATAATTTATTGAAGATGAAATTGAATGCGCAATTATTTATAGAGGATTGCTTCTTAAAGTTATTTTACAATATTATCTCTCAAACATGTTGAGGGAAGTGTTATATATCCGTTAGTTCAGGAGAGAGGTCACGTAGTGCTAACGCCACCTAGCTTACCTCTCACTGAATAATGTGCACATAAATTTTCTACAATATTAAGCTGCAAGTATTTCCCCTTTTAGGAAACTTTTAATGCAATATTTTCAGAATACTCATAAGGAAGGTGAACGTTTAAGAAACGTCCAATGTACCGTTGCAAAAAGTTTGTTATTTAAGATTTAAAATATGGAAAACTAAGATTTAAGAGATAAAAACTCTTCGATCGTACTACAATGTGCTGCTTTACACCAACGTAGTTGAAATAAGATGAATTAATTCTATTTTAAACAATAAATACACGAGTGGGATGTATAATCCTAAATTACAGCCTCCAGTAAAGATTTCTTTTTAAGATAATAGTGGTCTTTCCTCAGCAACATACATTCCTTAATCATACCGATTGAATGGAAAAAGTTAGAAAAACAATTCTCCTTTAAACCAGATAAAAAAAAATATGAAAATGATTCTTTTAAAAAAAATTTGAGTTGAACGAATTTCTTGACTAATTGAACAGGATTAATTTTTTCTATGTATATAAATAACGTAACTCTAATTGAAAAATTGAACTTTAAACTCAAAAATTGAATCACTTATGCTGTTCAGCTTTAAGCAATGCGAGAGGGGGGTTTTCATCTAAATATTAAAAGAAAATATTTTACTATTCTTTTGTGAAAAGTTCAAATTTTTCTCCCTGTTCTTTCTGCAACTTTTCCCCCTGTTTTATTTCTGATAGAGCTTCTTATAAGAAAATTAGACAAATTAATTCTATACTTAACTATCTATTGAATATGCATAATTCTATATTCAAAATCAGTTGTGGTAAAGAAATGAAGTCTCAAAAATATTTTTCAGATACCCCCCTCCCTCCTCACTTAGGTTCCTCCTTCTTGTTTTTATTTACTACCAACCATAATTTAATTAAACTTTTTTCTTGTAGAACTTTAGTAATTATTAGCTGAATTTTCTTGTTTCATTTTCTTCAAGGAAAATTGCATGTTTTTCAAAATATGTAATTAATTTTAATTGATTAAAAAATAACATTAAAATTTCGTTAAAAATTAGTTTTTTTGGATGGCATTAGCAATCTCTGCAAGTTTTCCTGCAATTAGAATCATGACTTTCTTTGCGTTGAACTAAAATGGTCATCCTGAAATGTAAAATTAAAATTTTTAACTTATTTCTATCAGTAGTCAGACTGGAAATGGAAACAATGACTGCTTTTGTGGTATTTTTTGCTTAAATCTCACAATAGAGTTAAAATGAACTCATATGCTAAAAATAAACACAAAACGCAACTCCTCACTCTGTGAGAACTTCTTAGGATCCCTTGAAATGAAAGTGTTATGGAATTTTTGAGGATAGTTTATGAATATTGAAAAACATGTAACAAAAAAAAGTAAAAATTATTTTATTAAAAAAAATGAAAAGTTTTGTATTTCAGACTCGCTGAGCAGAAGAGCTAAAACACGTTAAATCTGCCGAGGCTCTACTCTTGACATGGTGTGGAAGTATGGTGAACGAGGACAAGTTCACCACTTAATTGTAGCTCAAAATTACATAGTCAGTCCCCAAAATTTCTTTGCATGCTGCGAAATGTCGCGCTAATGAACAAGCAATTAATCACATATTTTTTGTTATCTCACTGAACTATTAGAAAGTTTCCTGAGGAAATGTTCAATCAATTTATATTAGTCTTAATGCTAGCGACTGTCCGATTTGTGTAATTTTCTATTTAAAATGTTTTTCATAAATCTAATAACACTCAAAGTATAAGTTTTTTTAAAAAATAAATTTCTCAAATTTATTGATAATATAAAAAAGTTCTTTAATTAAATTTTAATTAACTTTGAGATGGTTATTTTTCTAGGCATATAATCATATAAATGGTAAATAAACAAAATTTTCCTGGGCTATGTACTTGATTAATATTTATATATGAGATAAAATGATAATTAATATAATAATTATTTAAAGAATATAATTATTTTTAACAATTTTAAATATAAAATAAACAGAGAAATTATTAAAAAGATAGCTAACTTAATAGCCATTAATTATTATAAAAATGATTAATCCTAAAGAACTACAATTATTTTCCTTTGTTCAGGGATTTTATTGCAAACGAATATTGTTGAAAAATGTGAAAAATGTATAAATATATATTAAATGACATATAACATAAAACTAAAAAACACCTTCGGAGCAAAATTTGTTATTTTTAATACACATTCCATGTGTGATTAAATCCTCTGATACACTTGATCTTATTTAGACTTATTTTTAATAGTTTCTTTCTTCAAGGTATAGTGAGTGTTGAACAATCACCTATAGATTGATCCGTATATAAGCAAAATATTTTAGAGGTTATGTATACTCATGTCCAAAATTAAGGTTACAAACATGTTTTCCGTCATAATTTTAAAATCAGTGAAGAAAAACTGTTAGAATTTATATTTTATTTATTTTGAAGAACTGGTAGCATACACACACACAATATCAGCCTTCATTTTAGGAAAAGATGTACTTTAGCGTTAGTCTTCGCAGAATTACTAGATTGAGACCGTTCGAGCATATGAGAATCTCGCCTTCAGTTTTGTGACTATTGCATTAAAACAAACCAATTAGTCTGTTTGCAGTGAGAACGACATCTCGTAAACGTTTAGATGATTTCTTGAGATGGAGAGCCGGTTGGCAGGCTTGAAGCATGTCGGTCTGAAGTCGATGGGTACAAGGGGACTGAAAGTGGTCTCCCGATTATGGAATCAATTCCAAAAAAGTGGTCAGTTACCACTAAGATCAGCCAAGGTCACCTCAAAGCATAGAGATATGCACAGGAACGCTATTTGGCAATAAGCGCTCGATGACATAGGCGGAAAACGGCTCCACAAATTGCTCGTGGCCTTGCTGCTGTGTCTGGAAGAAGAATTTCCCGGCAAACAGCCTCCAACTGTCTTGAAGAGACTAACCTTTATGCTCAGAGTCCAGTCTGGTACGTCCCTTTGACTGCATCCAGCAGGACATAACGGATACTGTGAAGCTGAAAGCATTAGTCGTGAACACCACAAGAATGGAGGCGTGTTCTTTTCAGTGATGGGTCGAAATTTTCCAGACAAAGTGATTCTCATTGAGTCTTCCCCTGGAGAGAAATTGGAGTTCTCTGTCATCCCTCCTACGTAACAAAAACCGTCAAAGAACCTTGTGTGTGGTGGCAAAATGTTGGGAAATCGTACACCGCTGTACGTTTTCGATGAGGGTACTTTCAACTCACAGCCCTATCGGGGATGAGATCCTAAAAGCCTGTGTGAGTGCTAAAGGACCAGACTACATATTTATGGACGATAATGCGCGTCCACACCAAAATGACATTGTTCATGAATTTCATGAAGGAGCTGATATTCACCATAAGAACTGACGCTCGATATCTCCGAATCACAATTCTATTGATTGTGTTTGGGATGGTGTAGGAAAAGCCATTTCTCAGCGTAGCTCTCCTAAAAGCTCCCCTCCCTATCAAATTTCAGTGATATTATGACAGAATAATGCGAGAAAATGACCTAAAATTTATTGATGTCAAAGTTATATAAAGTAACTTAGATTGAAGAACCTATATTCATTAAATTATTTAAATTAAGAAATTCCAGAGAAACTCACCTGCATAACTTAAAATAAAATTAAACCAAGAAATTTATTTCAAAATTTTGCTTTCTTTTAAAAGTGAAATATTATAATCATCTAAACAAGAAATTTATATTGATGAAAAAAGAAAAACAACTCTTAAGTTTCCTCCTTCGTATCCCTCGTTGAAAACGGGGCATACGAAGACAGAACAATGACATTCTATTAAAAAAGGATAGTTTACAAAAAGCAATTGTGTAACAAGTTTCACGTTGTAAAATTTTGATAAGAAAAGCAAAAATTCTATTTTATTCATTCTTAAAGATACAAACTCAGAGATGAATAAAGATTTTTTTTTTTGTCAAAATTGTGCACGAAAAGCAATTTGTCAGTGTTTCACCAACAGATGGCAGCACGAAAAGATAAGAGTAAATATTTAATACTTTCTCCTAAGGATTTTGTTAGACAGACCGAAGTGCCTGGTAATTTGGACTAATTAAGGCTGTTGGTCATTCGAATAAATTAAAGTCTGGATAATAAACAAATTAAGCCAAGGTATTTAACTAAGCATTTATAGGAGTAAAAAAATATATATCTTGAAATAAGACAAAGGGTAAATAATTGCTTAAAAGAGAATTCACACAAACTAATACATTATTTACATGATGTATATTAAATCTAAAAGGAAAAAACTATTACTTCACCCAGTTTTTTATGTACTTTTTTTTATAAACATTTTATAAAAGCTTATCCTTATCAAGGGAGTCTGGTTTAATGGAATCTGTATTAATGAGGGTTTACTGCAGTGGCGTAACGGAAAATATTAGGGCTCCACCTGCAAAGTCGAGTTTTGTTGCCCAACCTGGATCTTATTAAGGGTGCTTACTTGGCGTCAGTCAGGCTTTGGGCCCCCTAAAGTCCTAGGCCCCCCGCAATGTGGGGCTTGTGGGGGTGTACGTTACGCCACTGGTTTACAGCACATCAGGGGTGTCAAACACGCGACTCATAACGAACATTTTTGCAGCCCGGTAAATATATCGGCACACAATAATATATGATAAAGTTAAAAAAAAATTTCTTCTCTGAATAAGAAAGATAGTAGCAGAGAAGAGATATAAAGTGTCAGGAAGTAAATGTTAAAAATTTTTCTTGTTCTTCTATATATGCTTATTATAATATATTATTCGAAATAAACCTAAGTTTATGAGAATATTGATTTTTTTGCGGCCCTCATGAAGCTAAACCTTATTTGCTTGGCCCAAGTTAGCCTTTGAGTTTGACACCCTTGTTGTACAGAGAGGAAGATAATCCGTTTTACTATGGTGACCAATCGTCCTCCCTTAGGGTGGACAGTCCTCCTTTTATAGGTTCTGTCCTTCCTCGAAAGTGTCCTCCTTTTCAATATTTTAAAATTTTGAACGATTTTGTCCTTCAATATAAATCACGATTTGAAGAAAAACTTATTCCTTTAATAATAACAAGAAAATCGTCAAACTTAGAAGAATCAAATCCAGGCATAAAGGAAAAGTTTACCAAAAAATTGCAGAATTTTACCAAAAATGTTTCCAATATGTCGAAGAATGGTCTGAAGCAAATATCACAGGAAATAACAATTTTCAATGGTGTTTTTTGACTTCGTTGCAAGTAAATCGGGTAGATATAGAAAATTGCGTTGAGTTTTTTTTATCGAAATAAATGCCTGATATTAAAATCGAGGATCATTGTCTGTTTGAAGGAATTAGAAGACTGAATGCAAATTTAATTTCTGATAAATTAGAACAATGGGAAAATCAACATGTGAAATTGATAAAAGACGGGTGTAAATATTTAATCATTTCAAAAATGAACAAATTTTATATGAAAATTTAGTTATTCTTGCTAAATTTACGTTGTGCTGCTCTGGAACTGATGCAGCAGTTAAAAGAGTTTTTTTTCAATTGGAAATGATTTTTGAACAAGTGAGAAATCAAGATTGAAAGTTGATACTTTAGTTGCAGCACTTACCGTAAAGTTCAATAGTATGGTTATTTCTTGCTCCGAAATTTCCGATTTATTAGAAAGTGAGTGAATATTAACGTTGCACTGTTCAGCTACACGAGTGCTTTAAGCGATGGGTCACATAATTTTGAACCTTGGTCAAACAACGAGGATAACACCTGAGCTGGCACCCCCTCTCCTAACTACCACACCACACCAATGGGGGGACGTTTGAGCTCTCGACAGATTTAACGTGCATCGCTCCCCTACACAGCGGGTCTTCAGTGGTACTGGGCTCAAACTCATGACACGGCAGCCACGAGTCCCTTACCTTGACCACTAGGCTGATTTTCAATAAAGGTGTTCTCTTTATTTGACTTGTTCTTTTTTTTTCCCGTTTGGGCAATCCTTGTACATAAAAAGTGAAATTTCATCATAAAAATATTAATTGTTAACACTTCACATTCTTGAAATACAACGTTAGGAATGTATCTCATTGCTTCCCTACCAAATAATTATTCAAAAAATGGGTTCTTTAATTATTATTCATGATAGAACTACAATGAAAAAAATGTATGCTTCAGGAGATAGTAATTTACAATTAAAAGTACAATTGAAAAGTAAACAAATCGCTGTAAGCGAATTATTATTAACAAATAAATGTACACAAAAAATACTTTTACTTTAAAATACCGATAAAAAAAATGCGGGAAGAACGAGTTTTTCCAAAGTTTGTTGTTTAATTTTGATATCTGAAATAATATTGCTTATAGTTAGTGCAAAAAAATCTTAATGGATTTTAGAATATGATATTGAAAGATAATGTCTAAATTTAATGAAGCATGACATCCGAATAATCCTGAAAAGTGATCTTAATGGTTCATTTTACTTAAGAAAATTGAGCTGAAGAAGAGACATTTTTATGTGGGTGAACCAATAATGTGTGAAAGAACAAGAATTTTAATGTTCGAACACTTTGCAGGAAAACTATAATTCTTACTACTACTACTAATAATAATAATAATAAAAGTAATAACATATTACCTACATAAAAATGTTTTATATGAAATATTTTTAACTGCTTAATAACTGTTTATTTCTTAAATTTTCATTTTTGAAGAGAAAAAAATGTTGCATTTTTTTGAAACATTAAATTTTTATATTTTGTTAAATATGCTTTTGAAATATGTACTACTATTGTAAAGGTAAATAAGAATTAGTTTTATTATAATAAATTACAGATACATTAAAACTTATTTTAAAGTCATTTTATATAATTTTTAGACATGTTATCTCAATGACTAATGAACAGTTAGAACGGAAAATCTTTTTTGATTAGAGTGAAAGGTTTCACACAAATTTTTCAATGAGCAAATTACTTAAGGAATCTGACGGAGAAAATTACATTTTTTCTTTTATTTCCTTCTGAATCTAAAAAGGATATTTATTTTTTTTTCTGAAATTAAAATATTATTTCTATATACCAATATCAAACGTACATTTAAAGATAACTAACTTTTTTTCATAATTTTAAGAAATAATACTTTTGAGAGAGTTATTACAATTTTTTTAGTTACAAAATAAGGTTAGAAACGTTAAGTAAGCAACATAAAATTCTACTTTGAATAGAGGTAAGTTTATACACATATAAGTAGGATTTAGGTCAATATTTTAATAACATATTGACTTACATTTAACTTAAAAAAAACAACATTTTTATCGGTATGTTTCTAGCAAATAATTCAGAATTTAGTTATATATTTATTATTATCAACCTGCAATAAAAATGTAATTTTATCAGTGTCTTAGTATTGAAAGTCTGCACGCGCTTTATCCAAGGAGTTTTTAAATGAAGACTTATATAAAAAAAACTTTTTTTGGTTATAAATAACCTTGTGTGAGAGATAGGCATTAATGTGCATTGTTACTTAACACAAATTTAGTGTGAAGTATATACCTCCAATAAAATGTAATCAAAACCATACACCCCTTCCCCCCCCCCAAATGAGAAATTATATAGAGCCATGCTACTTAACGCACTTACTGCTTCTCAAAGGAAATGAGAAACGGTTACAGTTAGTTATTTTCACCTTTTTCATCAACCTAATTCTGAGTGAAATCCAGGTAATATTACAAGTAATTACAGAGAAAAAAAAGTGTGGCTAGGTTACTTTAATACCTAAAACTATATGCTTCGTCGAAAATGCTGCTTAAATTTTTGCTTAACTTTTTGTTACCACTCTGTTATATTTTTTGGTTTTTAACATAACAATCTTTGAAAATCAATCCGTGTTTTATATTAATTCTTTCATTGTTCTCATAAAATTTGGAAACGAAAAAGCTTTCGAACTAAAGGATATTTGAAAAATATGTTTTTGGCTTTCGTTAAGCGAATAGCATCAGACAAATATTTTTTACTTGCTCAATTATTGATACTTTTTGGGTGAATGCCATAAAATAAAATTCTGGGAAATCCCGTTTTATGTGATTAATGCATACTTTTGTTTTTTTAATGTAATTTTTGTAGCTTTGCTTGACTCGAAAATGATAAACGTCCCTGATGAACTTTTGTGCCATGTATCTATTTCGGTATATCAGTCTAGTTGACGCATGCGTACTCAGAAAGAGGATAGACACTTCGGTCAGATCATAAGCCAAACGAGAATTTGTTCTTTTCTTTCCCCTTGAACGTATACAATCCTCATTACTAAATAAATTGTTTGACAGCTACAGAACAGTGATTCTCAACCACTGTGCCGCGGCACACCCAATTTTTTGTGCCGCCAATTTTTTTAAAAACTATTCATTATAACCTGAACCGAATCATTCGGCCGTTTTATAAAAACAAGCTAAGGGTATTCGTGGTATATTTAACTTATTCTTCATGGATAGATGGATGTAAAAAAGTTTGATTAGGTTCGTAATCCATTTGTGATAACGGATACGCCTGTATATAAATTAACTTAAAATGAAAAGGAAAAACTAATTTCGTTCTACAATAATCGAAATTTAATTTCAAAACATTCAGAAAGAATCCACTAATTTATTTCGGATTAAAATTAAAGGTGATATTTCATAATAGCCAAAAAGAGCCTAAAAATATTGTTACAATTTTCTACATCTTATTTGTGAGGATATTCGAATTTTCAGCATTAACAAATGTAAAAATGAAAAAAAGGATCAAGACTTTGAAATGTAGATGACGAAATGAGAGTGGCATTATCATTTTTATAACCAAATATAAATGAAATTATCAAAAATTATGAAGCTTAAATTTTGCTAATTAAATGTATTCTTATAATTTAATTTGTAATGAACTACCGAATAAACATTTTGTTGTATTTGTCGTACATATTATCTTAATTAACATTGAAAATTACTATCATAAACTGTTTTACATAGTGAATTACAGATAAATAAAATTCTTTAAACTTATTTCATTGTTAATGTGCAATCAAATTTTGAAATTGTCAAAAAGTGTACCACACACACACACACACACGCAAAAAAAGGTTGAGAATGTTTGTTATAGAAAAACAACGTTTACTATTGATAATCAACATTCCCTACGTCGTCATAGAATTATTACTGAATATTTTTGCTCTGTTCTGGGCATTTATACTACTTCATATGAAATGTAAGAGCCACGACACCTAAGTACCAATTTTAATCACCTCGTCTATTTCTTTCGTGTATGTATTTTGCGACACTGAAAGTGGCTCAAAACAAGCATGAATACAACACCAAACAATAAACTTCTCATCTTTTCTGATAACGGAATTTATGGAAGGTGAGTACTAAAATAGCTTTTTTCTTTTTGAAGGTTTTCTACTAAAATGCTTCATGCATTCTATGTTAAGTTGTCGTGATAGAAATATCCCAATATTTGAACTTTATCATTGCGGATTCTGCAAGAAATTGCCCTAAACAAGTAGCTAAAATCAATTGTATTGTAGCACAAGGATATTTGTTTTTACTTTATGTAACATGTTATCGACGATACACATCTGGGTACTAGAGTTTTATGGTTCTATAAGAGCCTCACTAAACACTTTCTATATGATATACAGTTGCAAAATATTTTTAAGACTGATAGCTTTTAAGCTAAAATTAAATTCCTGATATTTTAGATTCATTTCAGATAGCTTTAATGTCAGTACTTAATATTCGACCTCTTCTCTAGAATTTCTGTCAGCAATTCGATGTTTTATGCTAGATTCAACCTAAAATCCTTTAAGACTTTTGAAAAACTTTTACATCCATTAACATTAATCAATAACTTTGTAAAGGCTAAACAATTTCCTGTAATTTTTAAAAAAAATTACAGCTTGTGCATCATGATCCTAGAAGGAATTTCTTAGCGAATATAGTATCGTGAGATTTCTATAAATTAGTTTTTATTCAACTAAAAACTATTTAGAGGCTTTCCTTTCCTTGAGAAACTCCAAAATGTCATCAGATTAACACCAAAGATGCTCTTAAAATTTTTAAAAAACTGATATCTTGGTTAATTATACATCAGCCAAAGAGTTACTTGACATTACTTTTATTTACGGAGGAATAAAATGCAGGCATTCATTACCTTTTACTTTTACATTGTGTGTTTCGCAACCTATACTTGATGTGATATATTAAAAATAGCTATTTTAAATTGTAAGAACTATTTTATATTTGGATAACAGAACACACACAATACTTTGTACAAGGAACCAATTAACATATGAATCAGAGAACAGGAAATTCTTTTCGAATTTCATAAAAGTTCTAAATTAGGATCAATGTTAAATTTTTTCCACTCAGTCAAATAAAATAAAATCGAATACTGCTAAGATAATAAATTTTACATAGTTTGAACCGATTCATTACTACAATTTAAAAACTACAGAAAGAACACAATGAAATAAAAAAAAAACACAATTCAGAATGAGTTTCTTTCTTTTATATAATTTTTATTGGTAACAGTTTTTAAATATCTCAAGATGCATTATATATATAAAAAGTAAGGATTCAAATCTGAGAAAAATGAATTAAGAAAACAGTCCTTTTCCATGCTGTTTACTTCTTTTACGTGTCAAAAAAGTTATATTTACAATTCGTATTTGATTAACTTGTGGAAGTAGCATATTTGTAAATAATTTTAATCTTATTTATAATTAAATTGCATTGAAAATTATTATTCCAATTTTAATTTTAATTATGAGTTCATTTACTTAATATATAGAATATGTTACTTGAATGAGATTGTGAAATACCACTACACTTCATTAGAGGATTTATAATCATTGGGATTTAAAAATGTCTTTTATTATAAGAAACAATTTCTTTTTAATTTTTTTTTCTTAGAGAAGAATTTTAATTCTTATTTTAGAGAGAGAATGGTTTTTTAATTTAAATGTAGGCATTAAAAATGTGAATAACAATTTAAATGTTGAAATTATTTTTTATGCAAGAAATCATCTATAACTCTTTTAAAGTAAATTTTTTACAATATATTATATATGAAGAATGTTTTTTTGGTTTTGACAAACATAAGAAAACATTGTATTTTTCACAACGTGTTTTCGAACCGCTTTTGCAGTTTTCAAACCTGCACTTGCGATGCCTTGAAATGTCATCAACATCGAAAATGGCTATACATATCATGGCTTGGTCTTTTAGGAGGTGGATTATAATACCTCTATATTATTGCGGGAGTAATTATAACACTGTCATCTTTGTCATTAAGTTAAAATACTTTTGTTAGTAGGTGGATCACATTACAAATATTTCCATTAGTTCCTTCCTCGCTCTCATTTAAACTTGATTCTCCTTCCCGCATACGGGGATGATATGTTTTGTCCGCAGAATAGTCCCCTTCAGAGAGATCACTTTCAGAATCTCATTTATTCAACAATTGCAAAATTTCTTCTTGCGTGGGAATTTTTTTCCTTTTAGGCACCTGAAAAACTTTTTAGTTAAAAGTTATCTCAGCACAGTCCATGAAAAATAATAAAATGTTTCAGGAAATTTTATTACATAAAATAACAATAATAATAAATAAACCACACCTTAGTAATTTTCCCCGATGAGAGAAACACAGATTTTTTCTGGGGGAAGGGGGAGGAAGAGTTATCGATGCAGATATCTGTGTAGAGGATGAAAATGCTATACCCCTCAACAAAGGTATGAAAGAAAAAATTAATTAAAAAAAAAAGAGCGAGAGGGAAAAAAATGGACTCGTCCGTGATAACACTCAATAATAATAAAAAAAAGTATGGTATTCATTATATAAGAATATATTTCATTTTTATTTAGACTTTAATCAAAATTATTGAAACTTAAGAGAAAACTCACATGGGTAGCACTTATCTTTACAATTGCCGTGACTCAAGTAACGTCCAAGTCACACACGATCGCGTGGAGAACGAAATCCTGAGCAACATTAATAGAGTATAACTAATATTTTTTACCATTTTACAGTTATTTAAACATAAAGTAATATTAATACATTAATAATATTTAAACACAGTTATTAAGCATTTAAACATATGTATCCAAGCAATTAGAAATATATTGATAATTACCTTTTTACGAAAGATAAAAAAGTGACCTGTATCCGTTGTATTTGCAAACAAAGCTAAACTAGCCAGCTGAAAGTAAAACATGGGCTACAATCACCATTTGTAGTTAAAAAGCGATACTTTACATATTCTACAAACCCACTCAATCGTTTGATTCTGACTCTTCTCACATACGACTATTCCAGAAGCAAAGACGTGTAAGAATATCAAACCTGCACGATCGTGAGTGTTGAGTCTTGAGGAGATAATGTCTCTTTAAACTCTTTCTGAAAATAATTTGATAACAATGTACTTTTTATACACCCTTTTATATTTTATACGGACTGGCTGGAGCTTAATTTGTAGTTACTGACAAATAAAAAATTAATTCTAGTTTAAGCAAGACTATTGGGAAGGACCAAAAAGTATAACAGATACAGAGAGTCATTTTAGCAACTTATCCTAAAAACAAGTAAATGGGTTAAAGTCCAGATGTAACTGAAGATCTACTATGTCGCTAAATATGTCGAGACTCAAATATCTCTCGTTAACGTGGTGTGAATGTCTAGGGAAGGGATGCCATTTCAGATGTCGTCCTCTTCCTTGACCGTGGTTCAAAACTACGAGGTTTGTCGCTAATAGAAGTAGTGTAGGTAAAAAGGGTGACGATAAAATGAAACCAATCATTAAATCAAACAAAAACAAGTAAAATATTCTAAAAAGTACTTATAGGTCCAAGTCTAAAAATTCTAAATGGTGAAATCTAAAAAGTTTAGATTTCACCATTTTTTAGTACACGATAAAATTGCCGATAGCAGACCCTTTTAGAGCCTGAAAGTAAACAGATAGTTTTCTCATTTCGAGATATCGCAGACGTCTATGCTCAAACAAGACAAATAGAGGTAGTTTTTCAGTTTTTTAATACTGTTTTGAAAAAAAAAACGATAAAAATGTTGAGACTTTTAGTCTTTCTGTTCTTTTTTTTACGACAAACAGGGAAAAGAGGTGGTAGGATTTGAAGAGGTAATCTATCAACAAGAAAAAGAGAGGGAGAAGCTTTAACGATCAATAACGTATGCTTTTTAGGGCATTAAAAGCACTGGAGAACTTCTGGCTAATATTTATTCATTGAATGTTTTAACCCCTCCTTATTTTGCATTTTTATTTACTCCTTAAATTGACTTTACTTTCTTAGTTTGCTTAATACTACTTCAACTTTTTTTTATTTCTGAAAATGAATTCAAAAGTTTCTATAAAAATCAGCAGTTGCTATGAATATGACATAACAAATAACTTTCTACGGAAAAGTGAATTATGCGAACATTTTTATACAGTTTGTTTCTATTTCCTTTTTTGATTCAATTTTTTATTGTATATGATGTTCCTGATTTTCGCATGCAACCTTAAATTTCCTTGAAAACACACATTGTTTATTTGAATCATATAGCTACCATATACTTTCGAATAAAAGCAATTGGTGTATAAACCATGAGAGAGAAAGGGGGGGGGGTCCTTTAAAATAAAAGCCGAATTGGAGAGGGAAAAAATCCCATAACTTTCAGACATATCCCCATGAGAGGGATAAAGTTAGCCAACGGGTAAAATGGATGAAAATATTATTTACCAATCAAATGCTGTAAAGTAAAACGCTAGACGCCAACGGCAACACTTTTATTTCTAATAATCCTGCTAAGTCTCGCACATTCCCTCTATTCGTTTGTTATCTTGCACACTATCTGTAACTATGTCCTTCTCCACGCACTTCTTTTAACTTATTTATTTTTATTATTATTTGGGAAAATTAATGGGAACAGAGATTCGTATGCAGCTAATTTCAAGATACAAGTGATAGCACATTCGGAAGATTATAATAGTATGGTTTCTCGCCCCCTGCCCCTCTTTTTTGTAAATAAGAAACAAGTTTACAAGAGTGGAGAAAAAACGTCTTGAATTAAGGAAAATGCCAAAATTTAAGGGAAAAAAAAACAAAACAAGGTGGTGGTAAGTAAAACTTGAAACATGTTGATGATACGCATTTAGAGATGCCAATGAGTGTATGCGAATTTTATGTGAATAGTTCTGAAATTTGAATTCTGACTTGGAAGAAGTTATGCAATCCCCCCCCTCCAAGATTGCATTGAAAACATTCAAAAATTAAAAGATTAAAACTGTTTGAGCATAGCTAATTAAAAATGTAAGAAGAAATTGTTTTTCCTAAATTGCATTTTTCCGAGACTAGCCAATCCGTATATAAGACGAATCCCATACTTAAGCTTTAAAAAAGTTCTTAAAATTTTAATCTTATACAAGAAAGTATACGGTATGTGTTTTAAAAGTTAGAAAGTTATGCATATTTTACAGTAAAATTTTTCCTATAATAATATATAGTAAACTAGTAACTTCCTATATAAACAGATGAAATATATATTAGTGATTTTTAGTTAGAAGTTGAGAGTCAAAAATTTCCTAAATGTCATTTATATAATAACATATAAATGTAGTATTTGTAAAGAAGTTGAATTATTTTATAGAAGTCTTTGACTTGATTTTTTAAAATTGTTCACTTTTTCAGAAATTACGGTAAAAAAAAAAAATCGTGCTGTATTTTTTTTATGAAAGTCACTACTAAATATGGAACTCTCTTGTTTGTTTTCAGTTTTATAGGAATTAAATTTTTCCGTCCATATTTATCAATTCTAAAAAAGTAATCCAAAGCAGAATAAAGGTTTTGGGTTTTTTAATCTTAAGAAATAAAAATAAGAACTCTTGCAGCTTTCCTCAGTTTGGTATTCTTTACAGAAAAGCCCTCCCCTTATTTAGTTTTATTAGATATAAATAATGTTTACTTTTGTCAAATCGTAAATTAAAATGCCTACGGCATACAAGATTTAACCAAATAAAAATATCAAGTAAAGAGTTTAAAAAAATTATGTCAGAATATTTTCTCACAAATGAAAATATTTCATTTAATGCTTCAAAATGCTAATTAAATCAATACTGAAATATTTCTCGGTGTTTCAAGGTAGTGTTAAAATTTTCTGTGCCTTTTCTTATTAAAAAGAAGTATATTTTCTGTTCTGCGAGACAAATTACGAAGTTCGTAGTATCTAATTTTGAACCCTGTTATTAAATTACGTGTTAATCACATTAGTTTTAGTAAAAATAACTTCCCTAGAAGCAATATTATTTTTAAGACAGATCTTAACACAGTAAGAAATTACTTGCGTTTCTGCATTTTAAGCGTCTTCGGATAAAATGGGCTTTACTTTTTATAACAAGACTTTATGATAAAAATAAAGTAATTTTGAATGTGTGTGTGGTTTTTTTGAAAATTTGGTTCGAAAATAAATTTTTAACTTTCAAAGTTTCGTTGTAGGTTTATAAACTAATTACTAAAATTTTGCGAATGACATTTCTTAGTAATTCGCGAATATATTTTGCTTCATCACCACTAAAAAACAGATTGTTTTTAAATGTTTTCAATTAATAGCTATGTTCCATTATTACATGACAGCATATGTTTTGAGAATCGCCGCACTAGAAAGTTAGTACAATATTTTGTTAAGACGCAAAGGAGATTAAGTACGCCCAACTCTTTTTTTACACGCTTTTGAAATAGCACTGTTCCCCAAAATACTTTTTGACACGAATTTCTGTTCTAGTACAAATACACGATCTTTTTGCACGATTTTCTAAGGAACGTATCTACCGTGTAAAAAAAAAAAAAGAGTTGAGTGTAATGCTAAAACAAGTTATGTGCATCACTATCTCAATATATCATTTTAATTTTTCTAAATGTTTGTTTACTAAATAATTTCCTTTCTCCCTAATTGCCCTTACATTTCACTTAGCATACATGTATAACTTTCATATGTTATAAATCACACAATTAAATAATAGTGTTGTAAATCCATTTGTCGGTTTCAATAAAAGACTTAAATGTTGGCTTATTCGTGCGGGCTTCTATTTTTTTGATAGACGGAATATATATTTTGTCGCTGTGCATTTTGAAAATTAACTTTTTTAAGTAAAAATACAAAAAAGTCTTTTTCTTTTTAGATAAAATGAAATGGCAAACAAGAGATATTTTGATATTTCCGAAATATTTCAAAGGGATTCGACCTTAGCGATTTTTTGGCGATTTCTCAGCGGCTGAACAAAGGGTAAACAGATAAGTTAATATCAATGATATTCCTTTCATTACAGATATAGCATAAAAAATTCACACAAAATAAAAATACGTAATGAATAATTAAAAATAAAAATATTCAGCTGATTTAAAATAGAGTACACAAGTGCAGTCGTCAAAATAAAAAAAAGTGGAACTTCCTTCCTTTTAGCAGTTTTCATTGCTACTGTAACTGACTCAAAGTGGACTAAATTATGATTTTAGTGAATTGATTAAATAACTTAATCGACATAATTAAGTAATTTTTTAATAATGTCTTTACTCTACTTACCCATTTCTCTAATTTCTTACAACTTAAAATTATCTTAAATTTCAAAGTTTATAAAACTTTTCTGAAAGATTTTCGAGTTATATATATATATATATGAAGAATTAAAGAAAGGGTTTCTTTTTGTTAATTGAGATTCTCAGCCCTCTGACAACAGGGAATTTTCTATAAATTTGACTCTTTTCAAGAATATTTATATCTATTAGTAGATTCTTTTTTTCAATTTTAAACAAGTAAACTAATCGAAATATTTATATTTTTGCAAAAACACAGCTTATTAAATGTAATTATGAAAAAATGTGAAGCGTAGTACATCAAAAATTTTACAATCAGTAAAATATGCTTAACGCGAAAACGCAGCCCCCAATTATGCCCGACAAAGACATTTTGGGGTTTGTTCAAAGCCCAAAACATATGAACCATAGCATTGAAGCAAATTCCAATGACGAAAATGAAATGTATAAAGAAGCTTATGTTTCCACGTCATCCGAAATGAAGAACATCATGAAAGTATGCGTAGTTATTTAGACTCGTATTTCAATGGTGAAATGAATAACAAAATGAACGACATCGAACAGTTATTTGAAAATTTGATGCTTAGAAAGACAATGTAAAGAAAAACATCAGATTATTTTCCAAAAAGTAAATGCTTTGTTTTTCAGAAAGCTTGAAAAAATTTTGTTTTAAATTTCATGAACATTTTAGTTTCATTGATTTTTATGAAATACATGTATATATACATATCTATGTAAATAAAGTGTATTCCAATAAACTTAATTTTGTTAAACAAATATGCTTTTTTTGTAATATCCTTTAACGAAATTCTCTTAACACGAAAAGATATTCCAGTCCACTCAGTTTCGTGTTAACTGATTTTTACTGTATTTATAATCTGTAAGTCCTAAAACCCTTAAATTAAAAATTTGATACAATTTTCTCGATATAGTTCAGGAAACATTTTTCAAGCATTGATCTTCAACTACTTTGTTTCAAAGAGATCGTACACTAATTTTTAAAGTTCTATTATCGATCCTTTTGTCATGCTATATTAAGAAAAGTGAAAATGACTATGAATCCTTTTCTCAAAGTAATCTAGTATATGATCCTTTAGCAGTTTTCTCAAAATATCTCTGGAATTTTCATTGGTATAAAAGTTGTAACATCACCTACTTAGCCTATTCTTTGTCTAGTTTTTAAGATAAATCGGGTTTCGTAACGAAAATACTATTTCATTGAGGTTTATCAGCTGGGCTAGTTAAACTAATTACTGTAAAATCTATAGCGTATAATGCGCACCCCATTTTCTACGAAGAAACCTGAAATGTATGTGTGTAATGCTCAAATGTTTTGAAGTCATTTATTCGATGTGTAAAATATATTCCAGCTCTCATTTTCCTACCCAGCGTATAACACGCATCCTTAAATTTCGATCTTATTTTTTGTGATAAAAGGGCACGTTATACGCCGGATTTTGCGGTAATTAACTTATTAACACCATAATTTGATACCCTTGGGGCCATTAACAACAACATTAACTTTCTTCAGCTGTGGATAGAATAACAAAAGTTATTAAGAATGTTCCATATTTTCTCATGTCTATCCATAGAATTATAGTGGAGTCCTACTTGAAATTAATCTTGTCTATACTGTAAGAGGTTTCAGGTAATGAATTTTATTTCATTTCCTGAAACGGAATTCTTCCATAAACAGAAGAACGGGTGGAACTTAGTTTTAATTATATACAGTATGCCCTATGCATATGGATAACTCTCATTATAGAAATAAATTAGTTGTTGTCCCTCGAGTTTTCCCAATACATTAATAATGATGAAAGCTGGATAAATAGTTATTTCTTAAGTAAATAAACCGTTTAACTGAATATATATATATACTGAGTCCCAAATACACATGGTCAATGTAAATACGAAATCTTTGAAATTTGAACTAAACTTGTGTTCTTTTGTCCTCTCCTTTTCAACAAGCAGAACAACAATCCTTGGGTAGTACTGTGATATTTTAACTATTATGAACAGTAAAACTAGGAGTTAAATGTACAAGTAAATGTGAATTGAAATTCGTTATAAGTGTAAATAGAAGCAAATGCAGATTCTCGAAACTATAGAGAGAGAGAGAGGGTTCAAAAATTAATTAAATATAAACTAACAAAAAATTTTACTTACGAATTTTTATGTTTCATAAAGAAAAACTTAAATTTTCTGTTGAATAAAATGTGCAAATTAGATAGTGCAACGTTACGTTTCTCAATATTCTCGTTTCAAAATAGTTTCCATGCAAGAACAAAGGCAAGTTGTATAGCAATGTTTATCGAATTTAAATGTACAACATATGTGCAGCTTAAATGGGGCACCACCTCAGTGGACATTTGGAATTGAGAAAAAGTTCCCCGGGTGATGGATGGAAAGAAGAAGTCGAATAGCGTGGCCACCTAGGTCTCTAGACTTAACACCTTAGAACTAGTTGTAGGGATAAATAAAAACATTGTTTACCAATCCTCAATTAGTGACACCGATGAAATGAAAAATCGAGTTACAGTGGCCATTCAGATAGTGGACCTTACAATTTTTCATCGAACGTGGCTAGAAATCTCTAACTAGATGTATGAGCGTAACAATGTGCGCACATTGAAATCATACAATAAACCATTTAAAAAAATTTTTAATGTTTTTTTTATGGAACAAAAAATTATATATGAATATCTTTTTTTTTTGTAATTAATATCTGAAAGTAGTATAGTCATACCTTTCAGGCACCTGGTATAGTCGTCCGGTCCCAATCTGCATAGATTTTGTGAGACTTGATTGCATACCATTCGAAAAACTTTGGACGTTGACAAATAAACTCTTGCTTTATTCCCCCAAAGAATATTTCAAAAACAATAATTTACAGTTCTGTAAAACAGACAAAAATTTCACATTCAATGGCTTAAAGAAAAGAAAACATTGGAAGATTTATGAGAGAAAATTGAAATTTGTGTGACTTTATTCTTATTAATGACACTCATAGCTACATTTTTCACAATCGGTGACTTTTCTGAATCAATTATAAATAAAGAACTAGAAACAATTACAGGGAAAGAGGAGAATATATTAGTTTTCAAATTATCAAGACATTTAGTCTACATTTATAAAATGAGAAAAAAGCATATTAGACGAATTAGAAAGATAATAATTAATATCAATTTAAAATGTTGCTTAAGGAATTTTTTATCTAGAAATAAATAACATTCAATTTCGGAAGATTATTTATTTTCAACTAAAAATATATATAATTAAAATATATTTTAAATATAAATATGCTGTATATACTTATACTTAAAATTTTACAACATACAAAATTCCATGCTGTCGAATTTATTTTGTTAAAGTATCCTGAAATGACCGAATTCGGTCAAAATACATATTTTTAAATTTTTATTTTATTTAATAGAGCTATCTTTTTTGGCTGTACAAAACATACTTTGTTTTACTTTTATGTTACTAAGATGCCAGGTTACAATCAGTTTTATAAAATTACAAACATGGAAATGGGTTTTTAATCTACCAGAAATGGGTATTTAAATTGTTCAAAATCTATCATAGTGAGTCTGATCACGCAAAATATTATGAATGTATTTCATTGAAACTTTTTGAGCCTGATATTTATGTTACATTCTAGGGAATGTACTTTAATAATTCTTATTGTATGAATATTCTTCTGAGTTATGGCCTGTTATTTAAATAATGGTCTCATAAAGACTGCCACATTTCTTTATATATTTACTCGATGAACTCTAAAATTTTTTTATTCTAATAAAGCATTAAAATGTTAGTACATTCTCTAGATCATAGGTTCTCAACGTGGGCGATAACGCCCCCTTGTGGGCGTTTGAGGCCTTCAGGGGGGGCGTTGAGATGTCACGGAGGGGTTTGGGCAGATTAACCAAAAAAAGACTAAAAAAAAAAACCCACCTCTGATTATGTACTAACAAAAGTAAACATGAATACTGTTTAACTTATGTTGATTGTATATATATGTGTGTGTATTTAAATCATTCCTATATCACTTCTACGAAAATTCACATATTTCGGTAGAACGGGAAGTGGATGAAAAACTTAAAAAAGATTACATAACATTCAGACGTACATTAAATTGAATGATATAGTACGTTTTAATTTCTGTAGGTGACATGTTGTCTTTGTCTGTGAGCAGTAGGAAACATGTTTCGTCCACTGCATTTCATTACGTATATTATCCAAGAAACATAATTAAATATGTTAACTAGGAACTAACGTGATTTTTTAAAGGCTGAAACTGTCAATTTATATTTATTTTGAAAGCAATAGTTTTTATTATGAATTACTTAGTATCATCCAAACCCCTGCCTGTCTTTATAACAGGTTCTCTAAAAATCTTTTATTCCACTCTTTTAAATGAAGGAGAAATTCAGTAGCGTTTCAATTCCAACAATATCCTACCTATGACAAAAATATATAATATTACACATTTAAATATATTTATGGCAATAGATATTTCAGATTCGCAAGTAAGAAAACTGGGACTTTAGAAAAAAAATGAAATTAAAAAAATATATTCTTTCAATAATAGGATATTTTTTAAAACTTAACTCTTGTTTTCACCATGTATTATGCGCACTCTTATTTCTCTAGAGTGAAATATTCACTAGAAAAAGAGATGGTGTCGAAATATTTATTAGAAAAGGGGGCGTCAAATCAAAAAAGGTTGGGAACCTATGCTCTAGATAAATGCATCTAATTTGTTTTAGTAATATTTTTATTGATATAACTTTTTACTTTTTTCTTTAATTACTTTGAAGTTTTTCAAAAATATTGCTAACATTTTACTTACATTTGCGATATTTGTAAATTTTTGATATTTTTTTAAAGATATTGTTAGTTAAATATTACTATTTATTGCTATTGATCGTTAAAAAAGCATTAATAATGTTTCAATATGCTACTTCTTAAAAAAGTACTCTGAACGTGTTCAGATACCTCAAAATTTCTTTCTGAAACTTAGTAAGAATTGTTTGCATGTTATGTGATATTCTATTCAAACTAAAATTGTATTTACTATTTTAAAAAATTTGAATCCATCACACAAATAAAAGAAAATTGCTCCGCATGATTTTTATTATCTCTTCCTAATAACATATATTGCAATGTTCGAAAGAATAAGGCCAAGAGAAAAGATTCAATAACTTTAGAACAACATGTCCGAAGTTTATGCGAATTTAAACACTGTGGAAGAAGTAATAGTTTTATATATATATCTATAAAAATAATAAAAAATTCACATTATATATATTTAGTATGAATACATATTTTTGTCTTTTATGGGTGTAAACAGCTTGAAAAAATTTCAAGACCACATGAGATTTTATTTACCATATTTCTAATAATATAAAAACTTGCCCTTCCTATCAATTAATTTAAACATTCTTGAGAGGTTATAGGGTTGGAAAGTGTTTTCGAAAAGTTTTTTGAGATGTTTTTCTAACTCTTTTCAATGGTCACTTTAAGCTCATATTCCATGGTGTAGGTTTTACCATTTACATTATAGTTCACTCACCAAAATACTCCATAGATTTTTCGTTGGTTGCAGATCAAAGTTTCTTCTTGGCCTCTATAATAATAAATTTAATGTAATTAACTTGAAACCACGGTTTTTAAGAGCTTGAATTGTGAAACCATGATTTTATAGAGCTTGAATTGGGAAACTAGGATTTTGTAGAGTTTGAATCGTGCATAGATGTATTGTTTTGCTGGAATATATACTCTCCAAATGTTATTAGAGGCGAGACCTGCAAGAATGTATTGACAGTCTTCTGAATTAGCTTTTGCTTTAAAATGAGCCGTTTCATTTGCATTAAATACAGCCCATATCACACACACACACACACACACACACACACACACACCACACACACCACACACCACACACACACACACACACACCACACACACACACCACACACACACACACACACACACACACACACACACACACATTGTTCATCTGATGAACTGGATGGTTTACTTCATATACCATGCCAGTAATATTTGAACCCGTCTGGTCAAACAAACCGAAATATTTCCATCTAAAAAGACAACATTATATATCTTTTGAACAGCAACAAAATAACATGCTTCTTTACGAAAACTAGGCGAAGGAAAAGCGTTTTTGATTGAAAAAAATACGAATTATATACAGTTTTCTGTCATTCATAAGAAGTATTACAGAAATTGCATTATTTTCGATCACATAACATCTTTTTCTTGTTAAATGAATTGACACTTTTCAATCATTTTTCGTTTCGATTGCCATCACTTTTCTACAAGTAAAATCTTTTTGTTTTCAAAATATTTCTTGATATTACAATTTTGACTAAAATTCTCTACACTATTTTAAGACTACACATGTTAAAACATTTTTCATGGGAATTTGATTAGTTATTTTATGGTTAAAAATGCAACCAAAGTTCGTTATGTTGAATCAAGGATATCTAAAACTCTCACTCATAGTGAATTTCTTTTCCTGTTTACAATTAAACACTTGTTCAACTAATACTATTTTAAACACTTTTATAGTTAACTCCTGAAAAGATGAAAGTCCTCTTATGGTAAACAGAAATTTCCTTTCCACAGATTCTTTTTTCAGTTTTTCAATGATAAATTTACGCATGCGTCTTAGGATCCTGAAAGACAACATTCCTAAACTTCCGTCTCAAATCACACTCTTTCTCCCTTCTCGTTGTTTCAAGAATCAGTTTCTGATCCATTACCCGATAAAAAATATTCCTCTATTCCCGAACCTTCCTACCCACCCCATAGTTTACAGGAATCCTCTGCTCCATTACACGGTCCCCACTCTTCAAATCACTTCTTGGAAAAAAAAAAAAAAAAAAAAAACAGCATTAGTGGAACATAGCGCATAGCTCAAAGCACATTAGTGAAACATAGCATTAGGGGGTTTGAACCTTGTCTCTATGATACGACAAGGTCCAATCCCCTTTCTATCTATCTCTAGCCGTTATTTTCCCATTCCTATGACCACATCAGACTGAATAGACATTTTGCACTCTCAGCAAAATCTAAAAAAATCGGTAGATTTTAGACAGACAAATCGGTAGACAAATAGCGTAAAAAAGAAAGCATTTTCATTCAATGATATTTACGAAGAGATAAAGACAATAGGTGGTATTGTAATAACCCCCCTTCCCGTCTACCCTGTGACCCAACTAAAGGTGTAGACGGAAGTGAAGGATGATTCGACATGATAATTTCCAATTATTTTATTTTAGCACTTTAATCGACTCAAAAACAATAAATAGGATGCTCCAGTCAGTCAACAGAGGGAGAGAACAAGAGTCGCGTTTTGGGAGAATGCATCTAATAAATCAACCGCTTTAAAATAATCGATCTGCTACCTCAATATTACTTTAAACGGTAGCTATATAATTATTGGTCACTTAACCTCTTCAATACTTTAAATATCAAACGTAATATGAAGGTGACTATACCTGAACTATAGGCAGTCTTCTTATTAATTAAGGCTTAATCCTTCAAATATTCCCTTCCTGTCCTTAATTTCTCCCCTACGGACTTTATTGTATCTGGTAACATTCTCTCACTACCGGTTCATTGAACTCTTCCATGCATGCGCGTGAGAACTATGCTTCTTTGTTTTTGTATTAGTAGTAGAAAAGAGATGTAACGCGAAATGCTATGTAGTTTGCCTCTAGTATATGTAATCTAACTGTTATTAATTAATGTTCTTTTTATTCGTGTAGTGTAGTTGCAGTATTATGTCCAATTAAAGTAGAAATTTTAAAAAGAACAGGCTACCTAATCCTTTTGGATCTATTTTCATTTGAAGTGTTAACTGCCGTTTGATTCCGGACCGACTGAACCGACGCTCTATGTATAAGGATAAGAGATAAGTAAAATGTTCCTTATTCCTTATTATAAGAATAATAGAACGTTTATTTGATTTAGCAAAAGACAAAATTTGATTGATTTTTTGCGACAGACTTTCTAACCTATTTTTTGGTTTTCTTTTTGTGTCTCACTTGTCACCTTTAGTTAACTAACTTTCTATCCATCTCACTTTCTCACTCACTCACCAACTTTCTACTATCTATCTTTTTAGTGAGCTAACCTGAACTACATATAATAAAGTTAATTTGCATATCACGTCACGTCTTCTTAGGAGAAGGTTGATAATTTTTAATAGCCTCAAAGATTTCCCAAAAGGGTTAGTGTAAGGACGCGTATAGATCCGTCACAGTATGTAAGTAATTTTCCTTATTAAAGTCTACAGTTTTCGCGACATTTGGAAAAACCGTAGCAGGATCATCACTACTCACGAAAAAGATCTGGAAAGAGCAAGGAAAACTATTTCGGGTTGAAAAAAAGAGAATGTAGAAGGAAGCTCATTCAAAATGGCTCATGATTCGGTGGAATCGAAATCTTGCTGTGTCAGAAGAGTCACAGACACAGTTTTGCTGTTATCCTAGTAAAGTTGTCGAGATGATTTCGCTCATTGTTTGAATTCCCTGGTGTATCCAAACGCAGCATGGGTAGAGAAGCCATTGAATCAATACTCGAAAAGATTGTACTCAGGTAATAACATTACAGAAAACTGCACATTCAGTCTCACTACAGAAAGCATTTAGCTCTGAGCATGATGAAAAGTTACGACATGAACAACGATTATTACGTATATCATTTGGAATTAATTATTTTACAAGAAAATAGGGCTTGCAAACAATTTAAAATGGGACAAGATAATAGGTTTTTTGTTGTAATGTACCTAACCATAAAGCCAAAATTTTCGTTAAAAATAGAAAACCAATTACGTTTTTTTTTCAAGTGACAAATTATTATTTTTTTTATTGTTATCCATGAAGTATTTATATTTCTTTTATTTAATTAAAATAAAAAAGAAAAAAAGTTGTGTGAACTAACAAATAATGTTTAAATAGTTAATAGAAGATATATGTGGAATCTCCAAGTGACAATAAATATAAAAGAACAGAAAAAAACCCTTATTTTTACATTTTAACTTTCACATATGACCGTTGGACTCATTAGTTTTTCTTATATTTTATTTTATTAAAATAAGATTTATAAGTTGTTTTATGTTACTTTTCTATTCTTTCCAGGTAATGAAATATCAATAATGAAAACAGATTTCTTTATATATATATATATATACTAGCTGTTACCCGCCCGCTTCGCTGGGTATTTCATGATGTTTTATAAATTTTTACTGCTTATATATATGTATAAATTATTGATATCTAAGTCCTAGCATTAAGAATTCGATTGAATTGAAAAATATACTTAGACCTGTAACTGTCACCTGTTGATAAAAAAAAAGGGCAGAACTCATCTAATTTGTATTTTCTAAAAATCTCTAAAATTGAAGCATAGAATGATGTTTGCTCTTTCGTAACTCAAAAACCAAGTGGATTCCCGCAAAACCAATTTTCGGTGGATCTCTACTCCGTAAATTGAACATGCAAGCCAAATTTCAAGTCTAAATCTAACAGAAAAAAGCAAAAGTTTTACTATAAATATCCCCGTAATCCCGTTAAGAGCCGTTTTCCAAAATTACTGCTCTTAGCGGATTTCAATTCAACAAAAGAAAAATGCAAACCAAATTTCATTATTATAGTCCTTGTAGCTCGAAAAAAGTAATTTTTTTTGTCAATATGTCCCAGTAAGCCCCTGCAACCCCCCAGAACTTGATTTGCTTAAAATTTATTCTTAGTGGTTCCCTATTCAACAAAAGAAACATGCTTAAAAATTTCAAGTATATGGGTCTAACAATTAAAAACAGGAATTTTTTTCTGTAACTCCTCTTGACCCCTCGCAAACATCTTTGGGAGTCAATTTTCCTTTTACTCTTTGTTAGAGGAACTCTATTTCATGAAGGAACATGCCTACCAATTTCAAGCAGGATGATCAAGTAGTTTAAAAATGGAAATATTTATCGATTACGCCTCTTAATCTCCCGAAATTAAACTTAGTAGTTGATATTCGCGAAACCCATTTTGTAGCGGTTCTCTACTTTACGAAAGGAATCTGCTATCAAATTTCAAGACTGTACGTCTAACAGTTTAAAAATGGGGATAATTGTCTATAACGCCATTTGAGCCCCGCAACGCCACTTCTGGTCTGTTTTCACAAAACCCATTTTGTAGGGGAATTGCACTCTATGAAAGGAATCTGCTTAGCAAAATTTGAAGACTGTGCGTAAAATTAATTAAAAATGCAAAAAAATTATCAATAACGCCCCTTGAACCCCCGCAACGCCACCTAGGGGTCGATTTTCACAAAACACATTTTGTAGTGTATTTCTATCCTATGAGAGGAATCTGCTAACCAAATTTCAAGACTATGAGTCTAATAGTTTAAAAAAGAAATAATTATTTATATCTGCCCTTAACCCCCGCAACACCCCTTGGGGATCAATTTTCTCCAAACCCGTTTTGTAACGGATATTTACTCCATGAAAGAAACATTCCTACGAATTTTCAAGCAGGTAGGTCAAATAGTTTAAAAACGAAAATATTTATCTCTTACGCCACTTAATCCCCTGCAACGCCACTTAGAGGTCTGTTTTCACAAAACCTTCTTATAGCTGATCTCTACTCTATGAAAGAAATCTCTTTATCAAATATAAAGACTGTGCGTCTAATAGTTTAAAAATGGAAATAATTATCTATAACGCCCCTTAAGTCCCCTCAACGCCACTTGGGGGCAATTTTCACGAAACCTATTTTTAGCGTATCTCTACCCTATGAGAGGAATCTGCTTACTAAGTTTCAAGACTGTACGTCTACAAACTTAAAAATATAAATTTATAACGCCCCTTAAACCCCCCGCCCCGCAACACCCCTTGGGAGTCAATTTTCTCAAAACCCATTTTGTAGCGATTATTTACTCCAGGAAAGAAACTTACCTATCAATTTTCAAGCAGGTAGGTGAAGTAGTTTAAAAACGGATATATTTATCTATTACGCCCTTAATCCCCCGCAACGCCACTTAGAAGTCTGTTTTCACAAAACCCGTTTTGTAACTGATCATTATTCTACGAAAGGAATCTATATATCAAATTTAAAGACAGTGCGTCAAATAGTTTAAAAATGGAAATAATTATCTATAACGCCCCCTAAGCCCCTGCAACGCCACTTGGGTGTCGATTTTCAGCAAACTCATTTTGTAGCGGATCTCTACTCTCTGAAAGGAATCCGCTTACCCAATTTCAAGATTGTACATCAAGTAGTTTAAACATGGAAACAATTATTATTAAAGCCCTTAACCCCGTAACGCCCCTTGCGTTTCGTATTTCGGAAAATCCTTTCTTAGCTGATGTCTACTCTATCAAAGGAACATGTCTAGCAAATTTCAAGTCTGTAGGTTGAATAGTTCCAGAGATTTCGTGATTAGTCAGTCAGTCAGTCAGTCAGTGAGTATATATATATATATATATATATATTCGTAAATAAAAAAAATGCTAATGGCTAAATTTGTGTGGCATATTTCCATTTATTTTCCTTGTTTTATAGCTCCACTATTTAAGGTTTATTTTATTGTTTATTTAAAGTAATCTATATGTTTAAGACTTAAAAAAAGTGACTAAAAACCGCTTAATGGGTTTTTAATTTATGAAAAACTGAGAACTATGTTTTTACAAGTCATACTGGGGAAGTCTTGGAGACAAATCAGAGCTATAAGAATTCACAACTGTTTTAGACTTACAGGTCTTTCAAGGAATGTATTATTGTAAGGACGAGACATCATTACAGACGATGAAAACAAAGATGAAATTCTAACGATCGCTGTGTAGCTGCAAAATCATTGTCACTTTTTTCTCTTAGAGGTGAGAGAGAGAGAGAGTTGTTTTTCGTCGTACTACAAAGCTGCACGTGGGCTATTGGGGACAGACTTCATAATTTTGAACCATGGTCAGGTTGTAACCCCCCCCTGTCTAAACTGTGACCCGGCTAAAGGTGTGGGAGGAAGTGAAGGACGACTCGACATGATAATTTCTAATTATTTATTCAGCACTCTAATTAACTCAAAAACAAATCAACTAATAAGATTAAATAAGATGTTTCCAAGTAGCGAGCTGAGGTTAAGTGACGAGAGTCGCATGTTCGGAGAACAATTCTAATAAATTGATCCACTTTTTATTATTCAATCTTCTACTTTAATATTTGATTTAACCTGTAGTTATGTGACTAATTTTCACTTAAATCTCTTTATTAATTTAAATATCAAAACGCGCTATAAATATGACTGATACCTGAACTGTAGATAGTCTTCTTATCTTCTACTTCGTAATGTTTCAATCTCTTGATAACTTCTATTAAATAGCAATTTTCCACTGTATAACTATATCTATCTCTTTATAATTCTAACTTTCTATCTCTCTACTATCACACTGACTTACTAACTCTCTTCCATCTCTCCAACTTGTATCTCACTTTATCTCGCTTTATCTAACTCCTAGCAGGCAAATCTGAACTATATATAATAGACTTAATCTGCATATCACGGTTTCTTCTTCGGAAAAGGGTTGTTGATTTCATATCCCAAAGATTTCCAGGAGGTTAATGGAAAGACGTGTATAGATCTGTCACAAAGTGACGAGGACGACATCTGAGCTGGCACCTCCCTTCTAACTTCCACACCACATCAATGGAAAGACGTTTCAGCCTCGAAATATTGAACGTGCATTAGCCCCTTCGGCTTGGCGGGTTTTCAGCGGTACTAAGCTCGAACTTATGACATGCCAGCCACATGTTCTTGAACTTGACCACTCTCTAAGAGGTGAAAAGGGGTACTTTGATTTTTGTGATAAGGAGGTGTGTACTTTAGATATTAATAGCGACGATGATATCGTATTGGACAAAAGTCGCACTTTAAGGCTATGTGAGAGTTATTGGTGACGTACCACGTGATTTTAAAACACGATCAAGTAACGAGGACGGTATTTCAGTTGCTACTCTACTCACCAAACTTCCAAACTATGCAAAAGTGAGGACTTTCAGCCAGGGCCTCTTTTCCGCTTAGGCACGTGCCTAGGGTGCAAAAGATTTAGGGGCGCAAAAAATTAGAAGGTGAAAAAAGAGAAAAAAATTAATATTACAGTGAACGTACCACCGCACAGTGGTCAGTTTTCCCGATCTGGCGCACGGAAACCCCAAAAATGAAATTGCGCGGAAATAAAAAACAACCCACAATTTAAGATCCTCTTGAGTTCCCTAGCCATGTGGTAAACATTTTTTGTCAGTACGCGAATGGAAATTTTCAACAACCATCGGTATATATCGGGTTTGTTCTTTCTACAAGAAACACTTGAGAGCCTCATTTTCCAGTCGGAAGTTCAATCGTTTTATCTAAAAAAGATTTTGCAGATTTTAGCGTTTTTTTTTAAAATACATGTCATGGATAAGTAATTTCTTGATTTGACTTTCAAATTAGGTTCAAGATCGATTAAAAATTATAAAAACATAACATTTAGCACAGCATGTAACTCCTACTAACGTATGTTGGTTTTTTGTGTTTAATGGATTAGAACTTTTGGGATTGACACGGATTGATCACAGTAACACTTAAGTCACATAGAGTAGATATAGACCTTTAATTTAATACCAAATTTAGCTGCTACTTCCTGCAACTCCCATAGTTATGAATTTTTTTCAGCGTTGGCCGATGGTATTATTCGACGTGCCTTATTCAATGTGTGGAAGAAAGAGCAGGATCCCAAGCGTAAAACTAATACTGTTTTGAGTTTTGTTAGGACTACAATGGACTGTGATAAATATGAGGACAAGCTACAATTTTAATTTAGAAAAATTGTTAAAATTTCTACTCGTTTGCGGAGGGGGGGGGGGGAATGGGTGAGGTGCCGTAGAAATGAAAAGTTCTTCTCCAAGTTGAACGATGCGTGGTTGTCGGGGGGAGTAAGATTTATACCATCCAAATCAACTCCAGGTCGACCCTCAAAATCATTCGGGGAATGCAAAGCCATGGCAAAGAGGGAAAGAGTACGTCCTCTTCTTGCTTACGCAAGCAAGCAAGAACTAGCATTTTCAATAAGAATATCAATGCAAGCAGCTGGAGAAAGAGATGCTGCCTTAATTTTGAAACAAGTGACTACTTGCTCACCTAGACGTGCTACTAGCCTGAAGAAATGCTTAGCCCGACAGCCAGAATCGGCGAAAAAAATGACTCTTGACCAAGCCTTGGCTCTTTATGTCGACTCCAAAAGGTCAAAAGGCCAATATAATAGAAAAAAAGGAAATAGCAAAGAGTTCCACCCCAACTAGAGTCTAAAATTAACTGTTATCCTCCTGGTATCGTCATTGATGAAATATCAGCAGAGGTTCCAAAACAAGCTCTTTTTTACCACACCTTATGCAGATTAGCCAAAGCTCAGGAAGATGTTTTAAAACAAATTGATACCCAAAATAGCATTATATCACTGAAGGCGAGGTATAAAGCTAATGCATGGTAGACACCTAAAGGTTCGCCGGGTAATAATTTTAGTTATTTCCATCATTTGTTTTTCATAAAAGTATAATATTTCGATATTATGTGAAGCAAAAAACTTTAAATGTGGGAGATGAGCTTTTGGTTGAATTTTAGCATACATGTAGCTTCATTATTTTTTTCTCCAAAATTAATTAAGATTTTGTAAAATCGATCCCTAAAGGTGTTTAAAACATCCTTAGAAATTTACAAAAAATTAATTAACACAAAAAGAATAAAATTTTAAAAATTTTCAAATTAAAAAAAATAATAAATTTGTAAAATTTTGTGAATTATATGTGCAAAGTTTATCTCATATCATTCTCTCAAAAAGAAACGTTATATGAAATGCTAAAATATAATTTTTGAGTACATAAATAAAAAAAAAGATGCTTAAAGGGTGTCGAGTCCTTTTAAACACTACATATTAACCTTTATTGTATATGTACATTGTTATGTTTGATTGTGTTTGTTTAAATATGTCAAAATTTAAGGCGATATGGTACCCTAAAAATCATTAAACTGTCGAAAATTTTTTTATTTCCTTATTTGATACCCCAAACATTTGTAAATATGCCTGCAAAATTTCAAAGCTTTACCTGCATTTTTCATTAAGTAATGGAGCAATGTTTGATGCTAAACAGCAACTACTACGCCACATATCAGATTATCTGCTAGAAAAGAGCCTGATAAAAAATGAATTATTTATTTTTCTAATGCGCATCAATGATATTGACATTATATATGCAGTAATAAATTATTTTAAGAAAGAATTGTGCAATTCATGCAAAAATTCTAGTTTGTGAATTATTTACTGGGATTATCAAATGGATTTGGTCAAGATTTAAAAGGTGTGCGTGCATTTAATGATATTATTATGAATGAAATTAAAACTTCAAAACGGATTCTCCCAAAGCACAAATACTAAATCTCATTTTTATAACTCAGATAATTAAAAATCTAATTCGCAAGAATAGAAAAACTCTCCCATTTTTATATATTTGTTTTTGGTGATATATATATATCCCATGTGTGCGAGATTCAACACTTTTATATTATTAAAACATTTTAAGATATTTATTTAAACAAATGCCCATGTATAGTTCTTAGATTTTGGTGTATTTTACCTATAAATTGTTATTTGCTTTTGCTTTTATTCGTGTACAATACTTAACATGCGAAGGTTTTTAAAATCATGGAAATAAAAAATAAACATCTTTTGTACATGTTGTGCATTAGCTCTAAGCATGGAATCAGCTCTGAAGTGTGTGTATTTATTTTTTATTATAATTATTAAGATAAAGTTTTATGAAATATTGATTTTTCATTCGTTTTTTTCTATGTACTCATTATGGCAGTATACTGTTTAATTGTTCTACTTTGTGCAATTTTTTATGGTAAGTAGTTTTAAATAAGCTAATTAACAGTTCATAAAAGTTTCAGACTATTCGATGAATATTAAATCATGCTATTCATGGAATGAAAACTTCAAACTCATATTTCTCCATGTTGAATTTTTGTACATATACTGTTATTCAAAACCCTAAGGCTTTTTTGATAATTGAAGTATGGGTTTGAAATTTTTTATACATGTTCTGAAATGTATGTTTTGTAAAACTATGCATGGAATTAGCTGTAACATGTTTAGTACTTTTTCTAAAAAATTTCAAAATCAAAATTAATGTTTTTTTAGAAGTTTTGGGAGTTTAACTACAAAAAAATTAAAGAGCAGCAGCAGAAAAAAAACCATGCACAGTTTTATGTAGTATAGTATAAGGTACTTGGAAAAAATTTTGAATAAAAAGAGACATATTTAAAAAAGCCTTAGGAATTTAAAAAATGCTTAAAAAAGCTAAAAAAATTTAAATTTTACAAACATTTTGCAACAAATTAAAATTTTTTTGTATGGAATTATTATTAAATATTAACCTTTATGAAATACAATTAAAACTAAATTTCAAATATTAAAAATGAAAAAATTGTGAAGATGGTACCATATTGCCTTAAGTTTTTTAACATGCCGCTTTATTTCTTGTATATATTATCCCATGTGTCAAATTACTGCTTCTGTTAATATCCTTAGATCCTCGTTTAAAAACCAGTTCCCCTCAGCAATCATTTATTCTTGATCAAATTCAAACTTAATGTAAATTAGTTAAGACCCTATTCACCTTAAAAAAGACAAGAGAATAACCAATTTACATTAATTACTACGATTTTTGATCATTTGATATAATTATGAAGACTTCACATAGTTATAAAATAATTTCCGTGCGCCAGATCGGGAAAACTGACCACTGTGCACCGCCTTGCAAATCATGAGATAAACATTTCTGCCCTCAAGAGAGTAAAGACTGAATTGAGATCTAATATGGAAAATGAAAAGCTTAACAAGTTGATGTTGCTATACACTCAAAATGACATTGCTATGGAAATTGATTACAATGAAGTTATTAATGATTTTCTCGAAAAAATCATTCGTTTTTCTAAGAAAATCTTCGTTGTACACGTACAATGCCAGTGACTCAAAAAAGAATAAGGATGTGAAAAAGTAAAAGATAATAAGCGATAAACGATGGAAAAGATTATAACTAACAAGTTGTAAAACAATTCATAAATTAATGTATACTCTATACTGTAATTGCAAGAGATTTCATTAATTTATTGTACTAATTTACATAGGGGTGGGTGGTCCCAGGGGCGGCTCTAGGGCCGGACAAACCTGACCCATGTCCGGGGTGGCATTTGGACCAAATTTTAAAAATACTTTATTTTTGTTATGGAAAATTTGGAAGAAGTTAAAGTACACTATCTAGGGAAAAATATTCAGAACGAGATCATTTCTCTTTTATATGAGAATATTAAATTATACATTGTTCATAAAATTAAACAAGCTAAATATTATTCGATAGTTTTTGATTGCGCCCCTGATGCCAGCAAGATTGAACAAATGATATTTATGGTAAGGTATACATGTATTGAGAAATCTAATCCTAACGAAGTTATCGTTAAAACTAATGCGAGTTCTTTTGGTTTTCTTCCTGTTGAAAGCTTAACTGGAAGAGAACTTTCAAATTTAATAGTTGAGAAACTTAAAAAATAAAAAATTCGGGCTAAATGTGCTAAATATGCGGGGGCAGGCCTACAATAACGGAGTGAATATGAAAGGCGAGAAATCAGGGGCTCAATTTAAAATAAGAACGTTAAATCCGTGAACAATCTATGTGCCCTGTAGTAACCACTCTTTAAATTTGGTCGCTAATGATATGGTAAAAGCATCCTTAGAAGTCTACTTTTTTTAATATAGTTCAAAAAATTTATTTTTTTCATCAACTTTTCGTTGGGTAATATTATTAAAATGTATAAAGGGCATGAAACTTTAAAGCCCCTTAGTGTAAATAGCTGGGAAAGCTGAATAGAGGCTATTAAACCCTTAAGTTTTCAATTGGGAGGTTTTTATGATGCTTAGATCTTATAATAATGCTAAAAACTGACAACTCTATAAGAGATGAAGCCTCTTGATTATTAAAATCTACTTAACAATTCAAGTTCCTATGGCCCTCATTATTTGGTATAAAATCTTTAATTGCATTAAAATCCAATAAGCAAGCTATTGCAAACAAAATATTACGATCTACCATCTACTATGGAACTCTCAAGAAATTGAAAAGATTTTTTTAAGGGTGTGACTTTTGATAAAATGCACTGTGATGCAAAAGAACTGGCCGTCGAGACTGATATCTCTGCTAACTTTGAGATGACGCAACCAGGTCACAGAGTTCGATGGAAAAATGTAAATTTTGATTATGAAGCACAAGATGATCCGATGGAATATCCTAAATTAAAATTCAAGATAGAGTTTTATTTTTTTACATTGGACGAAGCAGTTAATGCTTTGGAATGCAGATTTAATTTAATGAGTACTGACAGTAATTGTTTTCATTTTTGTACAGTATATATGATTTAAGCGATACCCTTAATTAATTAAAAACTGTAAAAATTTAGAAATGATGTTGACCGACGGAGAATCATTGGATGTAAACGCGCTTGATTGAGCAGATGAGATAATGTCAGTTTCAGCTTTAGCAGGCAAAAAAAAAAAAAAAAAAAAAAAAAAAAAAAAATAGCCCAGTTGAAATTTTAAAATTTATTTCTGTTTTAGAATTTGCTTCAAATATTGCTATTGCATTTATTTTACTTTCTTTGCAAAAAGTTTGGCAAGTGTAGATATTAGTTTCTCAAAATTAAAATTAATAAAAAATTTCTTACAGTTGACAAATTCTAAAGATAGATTAATGACTCAGCTACATTGGCTATCGAACATGAAATAGCTGAACAAATTGATATATATATAAATATTTACTGTTAGCTCCCTTTTTCTTCGCAAGGAATATTCAAGTTTTATAGGTGTGCATTTATGAACAATTTATATCTTTTTTAATAATAGTTTTTTTCTTACTTTGGGGAGAGGGGCGGCATTTTTCATTTCTGTCCGGGGCGGCAAAATTGCTAGAGCCGGCCCTGGTGGTCCTTGATACTGTAAAGTAAGAAATGAACAAGAGTGACCAAACCACATACCACTATTCTTTCCTTACGACTGTCTGTCCATTACACGGCGGGTCCATAGATGGCGGATAATGGAGAGACTATCCAAAAAGCAAAAACAAAGAAAGGGAAAATTGTAAGATAGTTAAGTGAAAATCCCTCCCGAAACAAAGCATGAAAAGTAAGAACTGAAGGAAGAAGGAAAAAGGGGGAGCGTAGCTATTGAAGTGCCTAGGGCAGCGGGGAGGTTAAAAATGGCCCTGCTTTCAGCCACGATAAATTTCACACGCCTCAACTCCTCCACACGGTGGATCTTCAGTGGCACCAGGACTCGAACTTACGACTTGATGACCATGAGTTCGCAACCATGACAACTCGGTTACCGTTGCCACATTTCACATTCGAAGTAAATTAAAAAGATGATGCTTGAGACGACGAAGAAGATACTTCCCTCCTCAGAATAAGGAAATTAAATGTCAGCGCATTCAATTTCTGAAGTAAAAACTGTACCAAACCTTCTGAATACTTTCTCCAAAGGAAAAATGTAAACAAAAATACAATGGAATCTCTCCTAATCATCGAAAAGAATATTAATCAATTTTATTTGAAATAGAAATGTGCTTAATCAAATTTTTCCTCAAAGATGTAATAATAAAGTAATTAATACTGCTTCAAAATTCTTCACTTCTATGGCATGATAAATTTTAAATACTGATAATTTATTATTTTACTATTAATTAACGTGTAAGGAATTAATACCACAGGGCTACAAAATTAAAGATTTTGAAAAAATACAAAAGAGGGTTTCACAGTGATTTTTATATTATTTCGCGTGTGATTTCGAAAATCACCTCCATTTTTTCCCATCAAGTCAGAATGTTTGTAAAATCGATATCGATATTTTTGCTAAAACACTATTTTAAAAGAAATTTTCTCTAACAATTCAGCCTAGGAAATTTGGCAACAGTGGCTTTTATCCAGTTAAATCTATGTAAATATTGATTTTTAGTGAGGCAAATTAATTTCTCAGCAATTAAGAGAGAACCATTGGCTCTATATCTCAAATGCTGTATGCGATCGTGGGAAAAACAAGAAATTCCCTTGAGGTTTAAATATTTTACATCGAATTATAGTGCAGTTTCTAAAAGAAAATCAGCAACATACTATTTTAATTTGTTTTTATTATGGCATTTACATAAAATATATTGACGACGACCGAGAGGTGCAAAAATTATGCTTGCATACATAAAAGTTTGAAGCATAGTTTAGAATGCGCAAGAAAACAAAACAAATAAAGTTTCTACTTTGGTACCTTATCTTTTTCCGTTGAAACATCTTTTCGGCGTTTTTCCTTTACGTCTGATCTCAGGCCTATCTCGTGCTAACATCGAGCAATAGTCGACTAGCATGTTTTTATTCAATCTTCCTTAATGTTTGTACTCCCCATCTTTGATATCTTGGTGGAACCATTTCCTCTATTCTTCACCCACTAATCCTAATATTTTTTGGGGAAAGTCCACATGTGAGTTAAAGAAATGTATTTTCACCCTCATGAAGTAACCTTACTCTTGAAATTTCCCCAGCATATTTATTACAATTCTTTTGTAGTCAGGATCCTTATAATTGTTAAGAAATTTTATGACGACATCTTTGAAAGAAATCCATTCTTCTTTTCTCAGATTCGTTATCCTTCATAAGCTTCTGGATATCTGGACCAACAAAGATTCCTTCTTTCAACTTGGCTTCGGATAAACCTGGAAATTTTTTGCATAGGTATTTGAAACAATCACCATCTTTTGGAATAGCTTTCAAAAACTGCTTCATTACACCTAACTTTATATGAAGAGGAGGTAACAATATTTCGTTCAGCTCAACTAAGCTGTTCTGAATCCCATTCTTGGTATCTGGCTTAAGGTTTTGTCTTTTCAGCCATTCTGTTATGACCCAATGTTGAGCCTTATCATGGTTGTTTCACTCAGAAATGGAACATGGGTCTTGTTGACCAAGAAGCATGGAGATAACTTTTAGATCACTACAAATGGTCCAACCGTGATCGGTATATTTTATTTTGTTGAGGGTAAGGGCCAGAGTTTTATTATGTTCTTTAAATGTACAGATTGTCCAACTGGTACAGATGGATACTGGCTTCCATGATGAAGAACAGCTTTAAGAAGGCTCCTTTTTGATGAATCTATAAACAGCCTTCATTCATCTTTATAGTAGGTGATTTTAAATTTGGGAACATCCAAACAATAGACCAAGTTCTCATCTTCCTGAAAGTTCTTTAGAAGTTCCTGTTCTCAATTCCTGTACCAACAAAAAGAGATTCCCTTGGCCAATTAATTTTATAAGGCCCAGATATCTCAGTTTCATCATTAAGTTCAACCTGAGAGATAGGCTAAAGTGAATTTCCTCAAAAGGGCTTATATTTGGTATCAAAACCTTGAACTTACGGATGATCCGAGTTTGAAGACTTTTAAGAGATGACTGGCAACTCAGTTGGCAAAGGAACTGGCACATTAGGTCCAAGAGGAACGAGGTGTATGGTCGATGGAATATTATAAGAATAAGCTATTAGCTTTTGATTTTTGTAATTATACCTATAACAGGAACAAAAGAAAGAATCACCAGAGGGTTTTTTTGGCTCCCTCAATGTCATAGGAATTCAAATAGTAAAGTAGTCTTCTTTCTTTTGAGCTAGAAGCGTAGATTGTTAAGACACTTTACACAGAATTTATGAGGAGCCCATGATTTGTCTTTATCTCTGAGTTTCATGCCAAAATACGCAAGATAAAGCTATCTTACACGCTCTATAATGCTCCTCATGCGGTTTTTAACTATACTATATTAGCTGCATATGTAACAAAAGTCATTTGGCAAATTTTCGCAACGTCTTGAACTCAAAGCCATTTTTCATGAAACGCACAGAAAAAACAACTGTTAAAAGTGTTTCTGCGATGAAATTTCCATTTACACTGTATCAGCGCACACACTACGCTAAATTACGCATAAAAGAAAAATTGAAACCAAGCTCAAAATTTCAGCGTCTTACATTGAGAATCAATCCAGACGAGTGACAGTTTCAGCATTGTCAGGCCAAGATAAGGATCTAAGATAATGATTCGCAAGACGCTATTGGTAGAGAGATATTGTGACGGAGAGGGAGGAAAGGCGACGTGACGTGGAGATGTCACAGAGTGGTATTGTGTATGTTTCATCGAGGTTGGAAAACGGAAGAAAAGAGGGAAGAAATTCAACGGTGAAAAATTCTTTTTGGTAAATGTGCATAAAAATCAAAGTAAAACTAAAATTTTCAAAAAAACAAACGTGAAGTGATGGAAAATTTACATTATTATTTCTGAAATCAGAACCAAAAAATACATTTTCAGCTATCACCGATCTTGTATTTTTTTTTATTGTAGCCCTGTGTAATTTGTTCATAAATTGTACATTACCATATTGATTGTTCCCACAAAATCACCATTGGATGTTTAGAAATTTCAATGTTTCTACAAAATTTGATATAGTGAGCCTTAAATTGCAGTGAACTTTTTATTGGATATACATACGGTTCCTTATGATGGGGATTGATTGCATACAGAAAAAGTCCCATTTCCCCAGAAAATAAATATGGCGCTGTTTGAATTTAATTTCCATTAATAATTTATTAACAAATTTCACGTGTCTAGTTGTTCACTTTATGTAGAAAAATATCATGGAAACGTTATATTAAACTTCATATTACGATTAATAGACCCACAAAAACACAAGATATTTTAAGAGCTCAAGAAATTATGAGCTTTTTTCTGCTTGGTACCAACACATTTTCCGAATGTTCGTTCTTATTTTTATAAAAATCATGTAAAAATTAGAAAATTATGAATTTTGAATCTCGCATCCTCTTCATTTAGCCTAAAATGTTTTACAATGTTTTTTCTCTTCCGAAGAAACTTTATTCAGTAGACAAATTTAATATATCCCTAAAAGTAATTTAAGCGAAACAAAACTGTTCTTTAAATCTTTAGATCAGGGGTTGGCAGGGGTTCTCTGCACTACTCTACAAATTTGTCAGTTTTTGAGTGGATGGAAGTTGATAAATTTGTAAATGGACCTTATCTTTAGAATTATAGCCATTTACGGTATTACGAAAAACTCTGATAGAGGATTCTAAAGATCAATTTACAGCTATTTTGTACAAATTATTGAATGTCATTGCTGGAAACATTTAATTGTTTGAAGAGAAAAAATTGTATACGTTTTTGGTTCTACTTATCAAAGTAACATATCTTTCCTCAAATGAAAAATATTTCGAGTCCGCAAAGAAATGGTTTAACAACTGAATGTTCAGAATCGTGTCAAATTGAAAAAGTTAAACATTATACCCCCTCATTTTGTGATATGAAAGCAGAGCGGTGCAAGCACTAAGTTCAAATTTACAAATTTTATTTATCTTTTTATTTAACTGTAATGAAGGGAAATACTTATATTTCACGTTGTCTATTTCTTATTTTAATAAATATGTTTAGAAATACATAACACATGTACACAATTTTAATTTTTTTTCATTTATGTTGAAGAAATAGTTATATTTTATGCTGTTAATTTTTATGTTAAGAAATCTTTAAAAGATGAAATACAAATAAATAATAAAACTGTAAATCTAATTTATTGACCTCCATTTTCTATTTCTGCGTGCATTATTACGGGAATCGAATTGCTTCAGAAATGCCTTACTGTGTGGCACGCTGAGTCATGTTGGTACATTAGTTTGGCACACCAAAGCTAAGAGGTTGCTGACCCCTGTTTTAGATCTTTAAATATTTTTTCTTAAATCAGATATTAAAAAAATGTATTGTGATTTTCCGTACTTCTCTTTCAACAGATTGAATAGCATTAACAGTTATTTTTAAAAAAATAGATGGATTAATATATATCGCGCTTTACACAAATAGATTTACAAAATAAATAAATAAATAAAAAAACCATTGATTTTATTTAATGTTGAAATATATTGTAAGTTAAATAAGGCGTTGAGAGATAGTTTAAATTAATATATATTTTGTACCTCATGATTTCATCCGTAAAATCATAGTTTTAATAGATTCATAAGAAATGCAACATGAGGCATTTTTTTTGTGTTAGAGATCATAAACTTCGAGATATTACTAATTAAGTAATATCTAAGACGTAATATCTGCAAATATCTAAGACGAAAAGCTCTATTTTCTGAAAATAGTACATTTTTATTATTTTCGTCGATAGAACACTAAACGCCATTAACAGTATGAAAAGAATTATGTTTTTAAAATACAAAGTTTTAAATACAAAACTAGCTGCGTTATTTGCTTAAAACTAAAGAAAAAAGTTTGCTGAAAGCAGTAGTTGTAACTGCAGTCTCATTCACATAGGTTTACATAATATTTGAAAGATATAATAAAAAATTACGATTGAAAAAACTTCTAAAGAACTCAAGTTTTCACTGCAATTAAAAAAGTATGCTATAGATTACAAAAAATTGCTAAATTTCATGTAATTTCTACTTTATAGTTAAATAATGAGACACATACCGATGGTGAATCTTGCAATTTTGAATGAAATTCAGCTGCATAAAATGATAATGTCACTGACAGTACATTTATGTCCCGAGAGCACAGAAATCATGTTAGATTTTGCCCGAATAACTTCTATATTTTTATGATTTGAATATGTCTTGTTTGTTGAACTAGTTACCTTTGCAGAGTATAGAGTTACCTTAGCTTATATACTATATATAAGCTAATTCATGATTTTTTAAGGTTTAAATTACAAAAAAAATATTTCTAACTACTGATAAGAAAGAAATCATCATTAAAGATGCATTTAAAACTTTTCTATTTAAAAATTATACACATCATAGTTTTAACAACTTATTTTGAAGATTCATATCTACTGCAATAAAAAGTTTTTAACTGTTTCTACGACATCCGGAAAGGTTTAGGTATTGCATTATTTACACGAAGAATTGAATAACTTTTAAAGTATTGCTCTTATAAAAAAGATCCAATAGTACATTAATATAATAAAAATCAATTAGCTATGTTAACGAAAGAAAAGCAACTTACAAGCTTCAATATGTGTGTATGGGTAACAAAGGAATGACAAAAATCATGATTCTTCAATTCTTTTAATTAAGAAGTTTTTTATTTTTCAATGCTCATTATGCATTTGAAAACAATTAATTTTCAGTTAAAATTCCAGATACATGCTGTTGTATATTTATTTACTAATGAATCTTTTGTCATAAAAATATAAAAATTGAGCTTTTCTTGCTCTAAAAAAACAGATTACCAGTTTGTCGTCTTATTTATCATCCCAAAATGACAGTTATTAAAATGTTTTTCATAAAATGGCATTATTAGAGTGCATGTAAACAAAAGAGGAAATGATTGAACAAAAAGAAAGTTGATAAAAATGAGAATTTTGGGAATATACATAAGCTCCGAAAGAAATGAAGCAATTTAAAAATGTTAATCTAATTCTCGTACTTTTGTTTGCTAATGATTTTCACACACACAAAAGGGGAAAAAATCATCCTTCTGTTTTCGAAATTAATTTTCTTATTTTTTCAGAGAATTATTTTCTTCGCTTGATTACGCGCTCAGCCGTTCTTTCGTTTTTTTTTTTTACTTAAAATAATTAATTATAGATTTGTTTTTTGTTGTACATATATTTTTAATTTTTGCTTGCATCCATATGTTTAAGATTTTTTTTAATAATCGAAATACTGCTTTTTTAACTAACAGCTTGATAATTAATTCATTTTTAAAGCACGTGAATACTCGCCCAGAAAATTTCATGGGCAATTTTCTCACAGTATGTAAAAATAAAAACTGAAACCACATAATTAAAAATTTACATTGGTAAAAGCGAAATTGCAACATCACGGAGGAATGAGTGCAATTATGTGAAAATAGTAGTAATGTAGAGGTAACACTCACATATGCAAATGATTAATGAATCAAACAAAAATATGCACAAGGGAACTTTTTACTCAATATTTAATGTGGCCCCTTGAGTAGTTAGCTTTACAGAACTCATAATCGTCAATACAAAATGTCAATGAGGTCATTAATGGTAGCCTTAGTCCATTGCAGATCTCTCCCGTCTAGACCACAGATATTAAAACAAATGTTTGGCGCAGTATAGCCGAAGTCGGCTCTTGCGCCAATAAACCCCCAAAATCACTCACTCACTCACCCACTGCAGATCTCAATTTCTCTACAGCAGCGTTTCTCAAACTGTGGGGTGCGCCCCCTAGGAAGCATGATAACCCTAGGAGGGGCGGGAGCATTTTAAAAGGTCGAAAACAAAATATTATTATAAAAAATATTAATTTATTGAAAGAAAAAAAAGCAAAATAGATTCTGACATAAAAAATATAAAAAAACATTTGCGCAGGTATAATACACTTATAAATGAATCAGTACTGCGCAATGTATTGTATAATTAATATTTAACAATACTAAGTTAAGAACAAGTGACCCCACTGGCTAAGTTACCAGTGAACCCACGGGCTTGTCATATATATGCGTAAAATTATATGCAAAAATTAATACTTATCTAGATCATTTGAACGCTTTATAATTAATCCCTTTATTGTCACTTAAAAGTTACGCAATACACTTCCCAATGCCACCATTTTGCACCTATGCAAGCGTATGTGGTGTATTGGAGGGAAAAGGGGGGGGGGAGAAATGGAATAAATATGAAAATCCTCTGAAATAAGTGAATCCTTCGCAAACACACTGTCAAGATCATTTTATTGCATTCCAAAGCCTTCGGAATAGTTTTACGGATAGAAGGGAACAGAAAAGATCGTATTTCGGAATGACGTATATATACGTCCGTTGCAATTTACGCCTTGACTTAGCAAGACATTTATATACGCCGGAGGCACTTAAGAAGAAAAAGACGTATTCTAGCTTTAGCGTCAGAGTATCGTATTATCGAATTTAATACATTGTTATTTTTTGGAGGGGGGCGGGATGAAGTTTATGATTGAATAGTGGGTCGTAAGTATTCAAAGTTTGAGAAGCACTGCTCTGTAGCAGTGGTCTTCAAACATTATCGACTCACGGAACACTTAGAACTATTAGGTGTTTTGGGGAAACCCCATTCCACCCTTAGAAAAGAAGCAGTAATATTTAATATTTTAAATAAATTAGTAATATTTAAAACAAATTAACATGTTATAGGTACTTTATGTAATTTCAATTAAAGAAAGTAAATTATATTTTTAATAAAAGTTTTTAATATACAATTAATTTGTGTTTGCTCATTAATATTATTAACTCGTGTTCCAGGTGTCACCTACCCTAGCATTAAATTTAACGACTGGAACATGTGCTTGCATTTTTTTACTTAAAATGTCGAAATCTAACTCCGTTAAAGCTATTTGAAGTCACTTTTCCTGATAAGCTTTTAATTTGTTTCTATATTTTGTTTTTATTGCCACATGTTGAGGAAGATTTTTCACTTAAATTGTTCCGAGGATGGCATTAAAATATTTATTGAGAAATATTTTACACCTATACGTGTGAAAAGCTCCCGTGTATTTTACATAAATTTGCAACCAAAAAGTTTGATCTGCTCTTGCTTAAAGTTGAATCTGCTACTATAAGTCAATAAGTTGTTCTTTCTTTCATTGACAAGCCTTCTAACTTACTTTAGTATTCGAACTGATCTTTTATCCACTCATGTTTAGTTTTCTTTTCTGGAAAACTTGCCATTCTTTGCAGTTTTTTCCCTCTTCATTTGAAAATAAAAAATAGTCCATGATCTAATTTTTAACAATGTTATCTATATTCAATTAATTTACTATTAGAAAACTGTATGGTTTATAAAAAATTGTGGAAAATGATGTCTTGTCTTTGAGAGAAATTCTTTTAAGATGTATGAAACACATTCTTCACATAGCATGCAGAGTGTACTTGCTAAAAGCAAACATTTAGGGGCTTTTGTATTTTACAATTATAAAATAAAAAAATAGTATGAAAACTTCAAAATTGAAAAGTGGAATAAAATTTGTCCAGCTTCGCATTATATTAAGTATTATGCTTAATTTCATCCAATAAAAAATATGACTTTCTTTAAAAAAACATTTTGGCAAAAAATTGACCGGTTAAGAGGTTAAGAGTTATGGTAAAATGCTGAGCAACAGACTTAATAGTATGCTTAGTTATATGGAATGAAAAAAACGTCTCTTTTTGGACACATTTTGGGCGAAAAAAAATTGACCGCTTAAAGGGTTAAAACCAATGCATCTACTTGCTCTTTTTAAATTTTAAAAATATATACATTCAGTCTTTGAAGGTATATGTTTACTTCATTTAGAATGGAAGGAATGGTCTACTAAATAGGAATAGGATGGTCAATGGGAATAGTTTGCTAAATAGAACAAACTTTGCAACCATATTTCACCACATAAATTTCGAGTTTTCGTTTGTCTAAAAATAAATCTCTAACTCAAAAATCCTTCCAAAAGATCATTCCTTTCAATAACCATCTGACTTCTTAATGTAAAAGCAGAGCTCTGTGCTCTGTTGTGTTTGAAATCGCTTCTCACGCTTTTCTTAATCGCTTTTCTTAAATATACCTACCAACAGTTCTTAACTTTTTCATAATCACCGAAAATTACATTTTTGTAAGATTTTTGTTTAATGTATTCGTAAAGTAAAATAGTACTTATATTTAATGCAAATTAAAAACATTGACTTTCTTTTTATTTTCAGCAGCAATGTTCAGAAGAACACCGATTAAAATAACCATTCATTTTGCTCTGGTTTAGTGATGTTTTTGGTAAGATATTAAAATAGCAATTCCGCAATAGTTTGTATTTATTGATGATTAAGAATTTCAATTATTATGAATTAATTTATGGATAAAACATATTTTATGAAGTTTGAAAATTAATTTAAAATTTGCTTTGTAAATTATTGAGACAAAGTAGTACCTGTTTTCTTGTTAGAGCTGTATGTGTTAAAAGTACTTTACGTTGACACACATCACACTTATTCAAATAAGTATTATCTACTTAATAATAATCCTTCGAAACTTTTGCTTGGGGTCAGAAAGAATTTTAATCGAACAATATGCTCTGAATTAAAAGCATCCAATTTTCTAGAGAACTAGAATGATTTTATACTTTGGGTTAAAATCATATAATTCACTTCATTTAAATTATTAAGTTAATTAGTTGTAAATTTTATTGTAATATGGATTATGAGAAGTTTTACAAGTAATTTACAAAATATTTTACTATATTTTGAAAATTTCTTGTAAATTCTTTAGTTTTAACTCAAATAATTTCAAACAGCCTGTGAAAAAGATCGTAATTAAGAAGGTATTATGTAAATCCATATTATTGATAATAGCATGCAACAAAAAGAATCTGTGCATATGTTTCAAATTTAGACAAATGATGAAAACTCTCTTAAATGCTTAGAATGGATTAGAAAAAATATATATGCTTGTTATATATATATATTTCACCTTTATTATTTTATACAATAAAAATAAGGAAAATTAACACATTTTCTTTGAAATTCTCGGACAATTTGCTGCAATATATATTAAAAATTAACAATTACAGATTTGTTCTTTCATTAACACCACAAATCAAAATTATATATATATACTCTTTAGCAAAAAAAAAAAAAAAAAAAAAAAAAAAAAAAAACGAAGCACCATGAGGAAAGTAGTTGTCTTTAATGAAATTAAATATGTGTAAAGTTCATACACAGGCAATCAGATGATAGAAATATCAACGCCATAGGGTCCATCCATGGCTCACAATTCCACTTGAATATTCAAATCAGTAGTTGGTGGAACCACACCTGGTGCCGTTGTTAATGTCTCGGTAAAGAGTGATAGAGAGGTTCATGTCACCCTGCGATACATTCCGTCAGGATTTCTCCAGTTGTTGCTCCAGATTTACAATATTTTAGTTTGCCCGAATCTTGCACCCTACCATCTTAAATTGGTGAAAGGTCTGCGACCTTGCTGGTCAAAGAAGATTATTAAAGACACTAAGGCAGTTCAGAGATATGCAAGCGATATGGGGCCTAGCATTTTCTTGTAAGAAACCCCGATGACGTGCCATGAAGGATAATACAACCGGCCGCTGGAAGGTATAAGGTTGAGCTGTTAAAAATGTATGAAGATGACTAGAGATGACTTGCTGTTGTATGAGATAGCATCCCCCACCATCATACTAAAGGTTATGGCTGCATACCTTTATAAAACAAAGGTTGATTGAGACCGTTGGCCTCGGCCTCTTCAAGCTTGGAGAAGATGGTCATTTGCTTCAAGAGTAAAGCAAGATTCATCGATGAACACTATGGGATGCCATTCCGATGGAAACCATGATGATTGGCTTCGACACGACTCCAGACGATTTCGCCGATGTTGTGGGGGGTCAAAGGCAGACTTCTTAAAGGCCACTGTGAGCGTAACCTCGCCTCAGAAAAACGCCGTGAAATGGCAGGAAGTGTCACGAGGAGGGGGGGGGTAGTAAGGAGGCTGTAGTACGTTGTAGTACACAATGATACCGTTGAAGCAGCTCGGGCCTAAAGTTTCGCCTCTATTAACAGTTTTATATTTTGCTAGCTGCTCAGCAGAAACGCGCACTACGACCGCAATTCATATTCATTGGCCTTGAAAGTTTGATCATTCGCATGTTCATTTAAGATGTTTTTGCCTACGAAATTTCATCACAATCGGACAACTCTTTCTTGGTGCTTCGACTTTTTTGCAAAATAGTGTATATATATACGAGGTACTTCGAATTTGATTTAAAGCATTAGTTAAGAGAGGATTTCTAGTTGTTATCGCGGCACAATGAGGAGGAAACATCTTGTTAATTAGAAATCCACATTCACAGTGGCGTAACGGAAAACATTTGGTTCCCCTGCAAAGTCAGGTTTTGCGCCCCCAAGTTGGATTTTACAAAGGTACTTGGTGGCAGTTAAGCTTTGGGCCCGCGCGGTGCGGAGATTGAGGAGGTGTATGTTACGCCACTGCACATTCATTTAGTTTCGTAAGATACACAACGCAAACATAAATTAAGCAGCAACACAAAAAGCATACATCCATGATTTACAGAACGTTCACAAAATCAGTATCACTTCCGAAATATCAACCTTTTACAGTTCTGGTCAGCCAGAAGCTATGATTTCATGCAAAGTCTTTTCTTATAGGTCCGAACACGATGGTAATGCAAAACTGCATCATTCTGACTTAAAAACGCTGACGCGCGTTTCAGTTTTTTACAGATAAAGTTGGGATTATTTCCCGTTAGAAGGGTAAACAAGAAATTAATTATCACTCAAAACCTTGGAGAGCTCAAGACCATTATAAATTAAAATCTCTCTATAGAAAATTTAAATGAATAATATATATAATCACACATGAATTTTATGTAATGTCTTTAGTGAGATTTTCGATTGATATGATTTTTTTGGGGGTAAATTTAGTGTGAGATGGCAATAATTACATTTCTTACCCAATTATATAAATCAATATTTTCAGAAACAATCGATAAAAAAGAACAGTAATCTGAGAATTTAACTTAATTTAGTTAAGATGTCATTATTTCCAAAGGATTAGCTGCCAGGTTCTTCTGACAACTGGACAGAGCGGCACATTTATTTCCCGACTCCAGTTGTCCTCAAAGGTGTTCATTTGCAGTCTTTATCTTCCAATAATTAATTCATTGGAAGCTCATATCTTTCGCGACATTAAAATAATTAGCCATCTGCTTTAGCGCTCCGAGTGGCAAGGCAAATTTTCTCAGGCGGAAAGTGTCAGCGAAATTTTCGAGATCTAACGCTCCGACGCATTTTAATGAGAGCAAATCTTTTCTAAATCACTGATTACGCTCCAGTATTTTTAACATTGTTAACGCTGGGTTTTTACTGATGACTTGTTTATACTTCGGGCTATCGGCTCGACCAGGAAAGGATATTCTTCCTTCAAAATGCTTTTCGGGTCAGCAGTTTTAAAATATTCCGCAATGCTGTGGAAGAAATGAAGAACAATTTATTATCTTTGATTGAATTTACAGTCCATTAAGTACTCAAGGGGAAGAATGGAAAAAAAGGAAAAGGGAATATAAATTTCATATCATTGATTTTTCTATCCATGCTTGTGAAATGAACCCATTATTCAGACTAAGCGAATGGATTATTCATCCCGGCTTCATTTAATATTCATAAGAGGTGAATATTTTATAACGTAAATGATTAACATATTTTTTAAGGTCAGCTAAGCTGGAAAGAATATAAACTTTCTAAAACTATCTATCGTGCATATACTGGATTTAAAGGAAGGTACATTATTGCTATATGTGGGTTCGTATCATAATAAATAAGGAAAGTATTACTGTAAACAAGAGAAAAGCATGATGCATTCGATTAAGGTATTAAACATTTACTAAATATTAAGTTACTGAATGTCTCAAATAGAATTTATGATAATGAACGTAAAATATTCATTCGTACATACTGTTCGAATTTACAAACGGCAAAAACAGCATTAGTAAACAAGAATTCACATTCATTAAACAAACATTTTTGCGCGCAGACATGCATAGCTTCCTCATTAAAAGATGTATTGTTAGCCATATAAAATGCAACAATATAAAGAACAAGGTATAAAAATGAAATTGCGTGCACAAATGATATAAAAAATAAGGATGAAATAATTGAATAGTCCTTTTAACTTGCGTAACACAAAGAAATCAATATCTTTATGTAGCCGTTATTTATAGTAATAACTGTTTTAATATTCCTCATCATTGAAAGAAATAGATTTACAGCGACCCTTTCTCCAGCAAGTCGCAAGCAAAGGGCAGGAATAAAAGCGTTTAACGATTGGCCTGCATAGGGGAATTCGTTTTAGTCTCAGTCACCTCACGCGTGCAAAACTAAGTCTCCGGACCTGTAGGAGAGCAATTTAAATCACTCTACCTCCAAGCGTTCCAAGGTCACCATGGGTCAACCAGACCACATGCTTCTACCAATTCCACCATCTCAACAAGAAATTGCCCACAACGTCAACGAAAAAACGTTCCACCGACACTCAAATGAACTGGGGATGTGCATCACTTGCAGTAATGGCTGGAAAGCAGCCTTCTCTAAGTATCCCTCAGAAAATCCATCAACAACATAGACAGCTTTCTTCTCTAGGAAGGGTGTAAGCCCTGACCCCTTTTCCCACAAGTCCAAACAACAGAGCACAGGAATAAAAGAGCTTAACGCCTGGAACGAGTATGGATTCCTTTTTGTCCCTATCGTCTAACGCGTGCTCGACTCGACAGCTGACCGCTAGGGTGTGGTTCAAATGAATACTTGTCAAGGTCAACAGCTAAAAGTGGAAGATTTTTGATGTATTCTTGGGGTAAGCTTCGGATGTTGTTCACGTGGCCAGTCATTGACACGTATGTTCGATGGGCTCCATGTCAGGATAATAGGTTAGCCCGATAGTAAAATAGCCTGTTGAATAATGAAAAATTGTTGAACATTTTTTGCCATGTACTGTCATGAAATATTCTCTTGAAACATCACAATAGGCAAGTCTTGAAAGCAAGAGGCGATAACAGATTTCAAAACTTCAAACATAGTGATGAATCTTAAATATATTAGCAATGGTATTAGAGAAATAATAGATTAAAATACAATAACACTTCAAACCATAATATCAGATGAAGAACCAGTATGGAGATGTATGTTGGAAGAGTCATGCAATCTCTCATAATGGCATCGTAAGGCTTGGATACGACCATTGTTACTTTGTAGGCAGAATTGAGATTCTTCAGAAGAGATAACGTCGCTCTACTCATTGTCCTAGGTATGGCGTTCATCTTACTATTACGGCCACATACGCCTTCGGTATACATTCAAAATATATTGCAACAAGGGACACCCAGCTGAAGTTTTTTTAATTGCTTTTTATCAAACTTTTGATAAAAAGCATTTCTGAAGATATTTATTTAATTCACAACGGGAAGCATCTTGCCATAAAAATTTTCTGCTTTTCTTTTGCCGAAGTAAAAGTGTAAAAATGTTTTTTTTATTATAGATCTTCCTGCAATTTTGAATTAATTGAGGCATCCACACATTCACTCAAGCTATATATTTCAAAGCTAAATTATATACGATTTAAAATAAGATGCTGATTAAATTTTAAAAGAGTAAGGGGAATAAAAAACTTAATTAGTAATTGTTAGGCCAAATGTTCTTTTTAAACTAGCATGATTAAAACTTCAATGATTTCTTTGCTAGTGTTTGCTAGTTCTATCTGTAGAAGATTTTTATCCTTTGTCTCTTCATAAGCACAAAGAATGGGCCTTTTATAAAGGAAAAGCATTTTTTTGGAACTGTTTATTCGAATTGATCCAAAAGAATATGGTTCTTGTAATAAAATGCACATTTGAAATTAATGATATGAACTTTCCCATATTGTGTTTCTTATTTATTTACTTATTTTTGTCAAAAGAAGTCAAATATTAAATGTATATATATTGCATATTTAAATTTAAAAATCTTGCTCACTGCAATTCAATTTAGAGATGAATGGACAAATAGATAATTTTTTTCATCGCTCAATTATTTCCCAATTATCCAGGATTTGAATGTAATTAGGTTATTGCATCCAGTGAAAGAAAAGTCTTGGAATATTAGTATAATAATAAGTACTTACTATCGCAATTAAGTTTTTTTTAAATATAGCACAATTAAGTAACTCTAAATTTTACTCAGTAGTATTTTTTCAGTTCGTTGGAGTTGTTGCTAATGCTATCTGTCAGACCAAGGACCATTAAATGTGTTGCGACAAAGGGCTGGTTACACGCTTGTCGTTAACCGTAACTTTGAGCACCATACAGGTGACAACACGATTTGTCTCACCCAATTTTGAGGAAGAACACCCTAGAGGTGGTCAGGGACCTGAGAGTGACCTTGATATCGAAAGGAAGTACCATTTGACATCACTATTCTTTTTTTTAAAGATTATACTCTTTGAATTAATCCCAATTTCTTAGAAAATAGGATTAATTCAAAGAGCATAATCTTTGAATAAATCTTTGCTGACATTTTTTATAACTTTCGTTATTCTTATCATAGCTGGAAAACATGATTGATCACTCAAAGAGAGAAATATTTTTAAAGCTGATGTATTAAATAATTAACTTAACTAACACAATTACACTGGTGTTCAAAAGTTAAGCATAATTAATAATTATGTGAATAAAGAAGGAACTGTAAATCAGAATGGCGGGAAACGTGATATGCGAGTGCAAAATGGTTATAAAATAAGGAAGCAAATCAAAAGAATGATAATAAATTTTATTATCCAAAGTAGCAGTTTGAAAGAAAACTGAGCATAGCAAGGAAAGCACACTTTAAAGCACACTTTAAAGAAAAAATGAAAGAAAACATTACATAAAATACTGATACTGCAGTTTAATAAGGCGTGTGGTCACCTCTGACAGCCAGGCACGCTGCACAGCGATTTACCATACTTGCTATGAGATGATGAATGAGTTGTGGGCTCAAACCGTTCGAAGGTTCTTGGAGAGCTCTCTTCAGTTCTGTAACGGAGCTTCGTGGGTACGAAAGGACTGCAATTTGTCTCCCGAGCATATCCCATACATGCTCGATAGGATTTAAATCAGGGGAGGTTCACAGGCCACGACATGCGCTAGATGTTTTCCGTTTCAAGGAAGTCATCAATCAGCACCGCTCGGTGACATGGCGCATTATCATCCATGAATATGAAGTCAGGACCGACAGCACCTCGAAACAAGCGAACATAAGGCTCAAGAACTTCGTCTCTGTATCTTTGAGCAGTCACAGACCCCGTGTCAAAGAAATGGAGGTCTGTGAGGCCGTCCATCATGATGCCTGCTCATACCATTACTCCCCTTGATGGAAAATGAAGTCTTTCCGTTATGTTTCTTGGTTCAAAACGTGTTCCATGTTCTCTCCATATCGTTACCCACCGAGAATCACTACTCAGACTAAACCGGGACTCGTCACTGAACATCACATTGGCCCACTCTCCCACACTCCAATGTTGATATTTCAAACTCCAGTTCAAACGAGAGCGTTTATGCGCAGACGTGAGGGGAATGCAAACTGCGGGTCTTCTGGCATACAGGCCAGCATGATTGAGTCTCCTGTAAACAGTTTGTCTCGAAATTCGTATTCTTGTGGCGACTGTGAGCGTGGAACCCAGTTCTCTGGCAGTACTGCCCCTCTGACGTCGCTCACTTATTACCAGATATCGGTCTTGGCGAGGGGTTGTGACTCTTGGTCGAACTGATACTGGTTGTCGGGTAACATCTCCCGTTCTTTGAAACCTCTGCCACAGTCTTGAGATCTCAGACTGGTCCACATTCAGAATTCGAGACACTTCGGTTTGTGATCATGAGGATTAAAGCATTCCAACGATTCTTCCTTTCGTAAACATGTCCAATTGGCGTCTTTCTGCCATCATTCACCTTGTTTGATGGTTAATTACGTTCCTTCGCACAGAAGTTGCACGAAACTTGTCTGAACTGCCTATGCTGCGTGAATCAGTTTCTCCGCGTTCCGACATGCGCCAGTGTTTCGCGAAGGATGTAGTCGACTGAAAAGTTTTGCATAAACCCAATTTTTCTTCTTCACCCAATTAATATCCGCAAGAAATTTGGAATAATTTTACAAATAATTACTCCATGTTTTTCGCATTTTACGATTTGTGCTTAACTTTTGGACACCAGTGTAATTTTTAGAGAAAATTTTGTTTTTATGGATGATATTTTTTATCGCATAACTAAATTTTCAGCACAAAAACAAGTAATATAAAAAAAATAAGCCAATTCCTACTTAGGTCAGCAAAGAAAGTTTTTATTTAAGTTACTTTTTATTAAATAGTTACAATTATATATATATATATATATATATATAACACAACTATGTATATACATATGACAGATTCACAATATTAAGTGACAAAATAGAAAGCTATTTCCCTTGCAATTTTCCTTTCTAAGTATGGTGTTGGACTATTTTTTTGTTTGTTACTATTTATTCATTAATTAAATTTAATTATTCTAATAATAGTATTAAAAAAAGAAATCACATTCTCAGAAATTAGGCGATCTCAGGTGGGGTTCGAACCCACGTTCTTTTTATTAAAAGCTCAACGCGCTATCCATTGCACTAGAAGGACACAATGAACGATTTTCCTTTCTATGCATGCTTTTGGACTATTATTTTTGTGTTTGTTACAATTTATTCATTTTTCAATTTAATTAATGAATTAATACTTGAAAAAAAACTGTATTAACCACACACACACACACACACACACACACACACACACACACACACACACACACACACACACACACACACACACACACACACACACACACACACACACACACACAAGAATGGATGAATAAAAAGTATTTTATTAACGATTGAAAATTTAAACAAGATATATATATATATATATATATATATATATATATATATAGGGAGGGAGTCTTCTATTAGTAGGAATTGAATAGGCCTAAATTTCGTAAATTTTCAATTTAAAGCTTCTGAGTTTTGAGGGTTTTAAAAACTTTGTCCATTTTTGTTAGAGTACCTCAAACTTTTAATTGTATGGAATTTCCTACTCAAACGTGTCTACACCAATCAGCATCAACATGTTATCGTTCAATTCTAAAAGAGCAAGAAAATTTAAAAACGTGATATTTATAAAGAAAATACGAATCATTAAATAAATTCACGAATTCTTTTAAACGTACTAAAATGTTTAGACCTTTGAATTCTTAATGTTTTGTTATTGTTTGGTCGTGTTAAGTCCATGGTTGAGGTCTCGATCTCGGCTGGAGTCGATAGATTTTCTGGGTATGAAAATCATAGGCACGCATTGCACATGATATGGCATGAAAAAGATCCCTTGAGTATCGGCAAAATTAAAGCACGGCAATATTTAGCATCCGACGAGAGCTTGAATTAAAATTAATTCAAGTGATTAAGTTTGGTAGCTAAAATCGCCACTAAATGGCGCCACTATGAAATGCTCTCACACTTGAGGACTTGCTGTGTCTGCAAAGGCTTGGTTGCAATATGTAGCCCCTTTGAAAAAAAAAATATTTTCCATGTTTTGTAACTTTGAAATAAAAAAATAATGCATTTAGCACTGAATACTTCAGGAGTTATTCCAAGTATAAATTACGACACGCAAGTTATACTCGACACATATGAGGCGAGTATAACTTCAGAATTATTTTTATCGATTCATTTTTTACTTCAAAAACAGTAAAAATAAAAAATAAACACTACGAGGACCACTTTATTCTTTAATTAAAAGCACAGAATATTAATTAAAACAGTTTTCATTTTAATTAACGTAAAATAAAATGATAAAGGTATTGAAGTGTTATGCTTTGAAGAATAATCGTTTCCTGAAAATAATATCGTAAACCATACTAGAATGGTTTTGCTTGGATTATTTCTGGAACCAAGTATTATATTAGAAATATATATATATATATATATATATTTAGGCTAATTTAAAACAATTAAATTCTATTGTATTTTTTAAAAAAATGAATTTGTGGTAAGAAAATTATTTTTAGAAGTTTTTATTTGCGTTAACTTAGTTCATTATGTAGTAGAAAAGCAATTATAATCCCCACCCCCCTTGAATTATTAGCAGCGATATCAGTTCTAAGCATACTCGATGATAATCGTGAATGCTGTTCGGGATGCATATTTTTTTTTGTCGATTGTACCTTGTATTTTTTAGTAACTTAAGCAAGTTTCTATTTTCAGCAGTTTGTAATGCGATGAATGATTCCTCTTTTTTTTTTATTAGTGTCGTATTTCGAAGCTACACGAAAGATATTGGACCTTAAAAATTTCAATAACGGTCAAAGGACGAGGTCGACATTTGAGTACGTAACTTTTTCTCCAAACTTATACACTGTGTCAACGTGAAGACTTTGAGTTTTAACAATAACGAGAATTATTCTCTCTACTCGGCTATCAATGAAGGCTTTTATGAGTTGATAACAAAATCTAGATTCTTGGCAAATAATTCATTATCTTGAAACTTGATTTTAAGGTATCCGACAGCCCTAAAATTGTGAAATTTGCCAAAAGTTGACAAATTTTTTTATGGTTTTATTTTATAGGCCATCTTATTAACTTTATAAAAATACCAAGTGTATTATTTTCCGTTTTCTAGAACAAAAACTACAAGCGTTTTAGTAAAAGCAAATGTGCCATTACTTTAAGCAAGGTGTCATACTTCAAAACGCGTTTTACTCGAAATGTGCTTTTTTGAAAATGCTCAAATGGGGCCAGCAATTGCTAAAAAAGTTTTGAAAATAATTAAAAAAACTTTTTTGTGTGTATGTTCTGTATAAAAGTAGAAGTGTTTTAACCTTTAGATTTATCCATCACTGTTTTATTACAAAATTTACAGCCCCTTATATGAATATAATCACTGTTTTTTCAAGCAATTTCATATAATAACTAAGATAAAGTGCTCTAGTTTTTGTAAAAATTAAAATATCTCTTATCCTGAAGGTCATTTCAAAAATGAATAACACACACACAGCAATACACCATAATTGAAAAGCTGAAATTGTTTATAAACTTTTGGTACAGAATGGGCCGCGTTTATATTATTTTTTGTCAATTTTTACCCATTTTTTCCCATCTTAATAATAATAATTTCTTTTTCTCTTCTTAATTTTACCGTATTTTTTTAAATGTACTAAATGAATCTAAAGACCACAAAAAATCCATATATCCCCATTTTTTTTTTTTTTAAAGTATTCTCAAGTATAGTCGGATACCTTAACGAAGACTACTTTGCAGAATCTTGGGAGTAGGATTTCATAGAATATTCAATTTGGACTGAAAATATTCACAAATTTTAGAGAAGATGAACCTGTTAAATTATTAATGTGACTCTCTTCAAAGCAACGAAAGCCGTAATTTTAAACCTCGACAGTTTCAACGTGCATCAGCCTCTCTTCATGGTGAGTCTTCAGTGGCATAAAATCTTGAACTCACGCCTCGATAAACTTTAAAATCAAACTTTTAAGCGAGATGAGGACTCAGCTACTGGATCTCGTCACTTAACTATGGTTTAAAATTGTCAGATTCATCATTAATAATAGTTTGTTTCCTGTTTGCCTCATCAAAGAGAACAACTCACTAAATTACTCTCCTCACTAGGAACTAATTTTGTGTAAAATATCTCGGAATTAATTAAACGACGTCTTCTCTTTCCAAGAAAAAATTAATTACCGTAAAATCCTGCGTATAACGCGCATTTTTAACACAAAAAATATCGAAAATTAAGGTGCACGTCATAAGCTGGGTATAAGAACGATAGCTTTAAAAATATCAAAACAGATGAGCAATATATATATATATATATATATATATATATTTCTTATGCACACTATTGAGTGCCTCGTCACTTGTAACAAGCTGTGATCTCTTCACAAATGCAGTGAAGTGAAGTGATCAGAGATTGGGTGTGCCCCCGCTACGAAGAGACGAGAGTGTAAACAGATGGCCGTGGGCTTTCGGAATAAAGAGACATAGATACAACGACAGTCCACTGTGTTCTTGAGTATGAGTTTTTTAATTTAACTAGAGATATATCGACGGGCCAAAACACACACATCGAAATACTGTTTATTTAAGATAAATGAGTGGTTCTAAAGCACTATAGTTCCAGAAGTATACTATTTTTTCCAATGTCTGGGATAAAACCTCGAATAAATGACTTCAAAACATAAGAGCATTGTGTACTGACATTTCAGATTTCTTCGTAAAGAAAGAGGGTGTGCGTTTTACAGCGAATATACATAACAATTAAAAATATGCAGCCTGATATTATAGGTGCTCGTTATACGTCGGATTTTATTGTATATTAAATTGTCGAATTTTTCCTTCAACTAAAATTTTTATTTTTCTACAATCTCATCATATTTCTATTTCGATACAACAATACTCTTGAATGAATTTGTGGTTTCCAGATTCCCAGCATTAATGATTTCTCAAATTACAAATTTTTAATTCCAATTGGTTGTCTTGTGTTTATTGATACATTCTGTATATAAATCCTTTGTGAAAAGACTATTTATATGAAAAATCGATTGGTTAAATCTTTCCTAAGTGGATCTTACGGAGTAATATATCAATTCGACTGAAGACTTCATTAACTAGAAGAGGCTAATAAATTTGAACTGAGTAATTGTTATTCAAACGTTGTTCAAACATTGAGCAATTTATCTTCAAATGAATCTGTCACAATATTTACAAGGATATATAATAAATATGATGGTGGTAAGGGTTTCTTAGGCAAGATACGTAATTAGAGATTTATTAAATAGTTACTGTGTTGCATTGTTCAATTGTGTTGATTTGATTTATATTTTTAAATTAATTAATAAACTCTCACCAAAATCTATAATTACATTTTACTCTGACTTAACTTCAATATAGTTTATTTCCACTTCAACTAATGAAGGAAAAAACTTCATAAAAGCTGTATTTATCTCTCTAGAAAATTAGATCTAGAAAAACTGTATTAAATTATTTATCTAAATGTGTTCCTTGAACTCATGTTGCATAAACTTTCAATGACATTCATTCGCCTTAAATACAATTATTTGTGCTTTTATATAACTTAAGAAAATTAGATATTTTGTAAAGGCTATATTTTTGCATCCAGTTATAAATATGTACATTTTATTTAAGGAAACTTTTACATTATTAAAAAAGTCCTTGAAAATAAAAATAAATTTTACTTCTCTTAAGTACCTTACAAATAAAATTATTCCTAATTTATCTACATGAAGCATATTTGCAAAAAAAAAGTTATTACAGTATATTAGAATAAATATAAACTACTTTTTAGAAAGCCGTATTTTCAATACTTTTATTTGTTTGTAAATTTAAATCATAATTTGTTTTTAAAAATGTTATAATTATTTTAAAAATTAGCAAAAACTGCATTGGAACGAAAGAAAAATTTAGGACGAAATGATTTCTGTGGTGTAATGTTGTGTAAATCGATAAAAATAGTATCACAATATCCCATAGCTATAAAAACATGGAAAAAAATAAATAAAAGTTTAAAAAGAAACTTGAAGAATTAGTTTCAAGCATAGCTGTGTAGAAGACCAAAATATCAATGCGTGTGTGAGAGGTAGTTGGCAAGAAAACTTTAACTGTAGTAGGGAACAAAATCACACCCCTGATATCATGCATTCGTAGTAAGTATAATTTTAACGAGAGCTATTAGAGTATCGGTGTCCAATTCCCTTGAGTGCCAATCACAGACCCAAAACTGTTACTAATGATGTATTTCCAAGTGTTTCACTTGAAAGTTCCACCCATTTTCTATGGGAATTGGATTGGAGACCAGTCAGACGAAAGTCACGCTAGTCAGATAAAAATCTGCTCATATTCGTAATAAGTACTCGTTTCCATTGCTGATCTGTTGATTTTTTGTGTTACCGAGACACATAAAACATTATCTACAATGATCAAGCACTGATGACGCATACAGTATAGTTGTCGTGTAAATTGATTATTACAATTGCACAACTTCTTGAACACAATAAAATTCGATATCAGTAGTCCAGTAGTTTTATGCGAATTTTCCATTCCATCTCGTTTGTAGTACATTTTATAGGTCATCCATCATTGGGATTGCACGAGCATAAACATTGCTGAATCCTAGGACTGTAGTTTCCTGTAGTTTGAAATGAATACAAAATCATGAAATGATGTCAAACTAGTCATACTTCAACCTTCCTCTATCTTCTCTATGATCCCAATGGAAGTAGTCATCTAGAAGTCGTCTATAGGATTGCTTGTTGGACACATCATAATGAGATAACAACTGTGCACCTTTTAACCCTTTATATACCGACGGTGCTTATAAGTACCACTCACTAAAATTACATAGAATAACCATTTTTACGAATATTCTAATGATATTTAGCAGGAACTCTCTTTTAATTCCACTCTTCCAGGATACATGGAAGCACAGGTTCTATGATGAGTATTTTGGCTCGGAGGCGAATAGTTTAAAAACAGAAGTTGCATTTTCGGTTGATACTTATTGTGATTCAGTTTTGGGATACTTATAAGTACCGACAGTACACAGGATATTAAAGCAAGAACTTCTCTCTTTTTCCAAACGTGTACCTTATTATTGTTTTTCGTTCTGCTGTAGCGTCATTACTACAATGCAATAGAGTTATGCTTTCTTTGGCGTTTCTTTTTGGCTTAACTCATTTCTTTTTATTTTTTTACACTCATGTCCATAAATTAAGGATAATTCAGAATCACACAGAAATTGAATTCTAAAATAAAAATTTCACCTGTAGAATTATCACGCAAATCTTGAAGAAGAATATGCAAATTACAGGAAACCACCAGATGGCGCGGATAGTACGTCACAATGACGAGAGTGTAAAAGAGAGGTATATAAGGAATGGTGGCAAAGAAGTAAAATTGTTCACAAGCGCTTTAAAAGCCTTTCAGTGCAGAAACAGCATAGTTATGGCACAAAGGAAGCATTTGGATGATTTTTTACATGGTAGAATTATCGGACGACTGGAATGTGGACGTACCCAGCTGGAAGTATCCGAGGAACTTGAAATCTCCTAGAGTGTCGTCTCCAGCTTTGGCAACGATCCCAAGATGATGGTAATGTGAGTAGATGTTACAGCACAGGTCGCCCCCGAATTACAACGCCGAATGAGGACCGGTATTTGGCAGTTACTGCCAAAAGAAACAGACGGAGCACAGCATCAGACCTATCTCGTCAGCTCTCTTCAGCTATCGGTACGACAGTTTCAAAGCAGACCGTGTACAGACGCTTAGGGCACATTGGTCTATATGCTCGTATGCCTGTCAGATGTGTTCCCCTTACCGCAACTCACTGTCGCCTGCGATTAACCTGGAGTAGAGAGCATGCATTGTGAGAAACACAACAGTGATCTTGTGTGATGTTTTCCGACGAGTCCATGTTTAGTTTGCAGTCTGATTCTCGCCGGACTTTCATATGGAGAGCGCCAGGTACCCGTTACCACCAAGAGAACACCATTAAACGACACTGTTACGGTGGTACAGGATGGCTCGTTTCGGGAGGAATTATTCTTGGTTCCAGAACTTACCTCCATGTTCAGAGTGTAACGATGACAGGCCACATCTATCGGGATGTCATTCTGGAACAATATGTACGTTTGTTTCGGGGCGCCATGGGTGCTGAATTTCTGTTTATGGATGACAACGCCCGTCCTCACCGTGCAAACATTGTAGACGAATGCCTTCAATCAGAGGATATCACACGTATGGATTGGCCAGCATACTCACCGGACTTGAATCCAATAGAGCATGTGTGGGATATGCTTGGCCGACGAATTGCAGCCCGTCAACCCCCTCCCCCCTGTCTACCGGAACTTCGGAGGGCATTGCTTGATGAGTGGTGTAATATTCCCCAAGATCAGATTGATAATTTGATACTCCGCATGCGTATGCGTTGTAAGGCCTATATTGCATCGTCCGGGAGACATACTCCGTATTAACTATCATACTAACCATGTTATACTGTTTTTTGTAAATAGGTTCTTTTTTGAAATTTGTTCCAGGGAGTAAAAATCGCAATTTTTATTAATTATGTCAAACATATAGCATCTTTTTTGCTCTTTACCTTTTGTTTAATAAATAGACTTTACAAATAAGTCAAATTTGTTTTGCTTCTGTCTCTTTCTTTGCCTGAACTTCATTATCCTTAATTTATGGACATGAGTGCAGTTTTTCATTTTAAAGTTTTAAAAAAATTTTGAACTTTGTATCTGAGCTTGTTTTTTTTTACCACACAATTAAATAAATAATTAAATATCTACAAATTATTCGAAAATTAGCAACATTTTAATTTCTTTATGCGTAACTGCGATTTAACAATAATAGCAGTTCTCCAAGGTGCTATTCTTTTTTACCTTTTCTTACAGTGTATGGAAAAAAGAAGCTCAGTCTTCAAGAGGCTTTGGATCTATTATAGAACCTACCATCTGAAAGCAGTGTTGCTCTAACAAATGATTCTTTACATGAAGAAGTCCCAGGTAATTATTTGCTGGAATTTTCATTAGATTCTTAAGATAACGATCAAGAGACTGAAGAAGACTCAAAGTGCAGTAGTTCATATTTAGAAAATACAGTATTTCCAACCCCAGGATGCATGCTTTAAAAAACATTAGTCAAAACCTTACTCAAAATGCACGACATGAAATGAATTTCTGTGTATTAATGAAAAGAAAAACTGTTTCTTTGAATATCATCAAATTAAGTTTATGTCTAAAACCTGCTTTTATGTGTAAAAAAATAAACATATTAAAAAAAATTATAATTTTCAAAAATAAATATTTTGTGCTGTAAAATAGTAGTGTTCTCTGGTTATTTAGCATTTTTAAGAGTTAAAACTCCGTTAAAAAAGTCATTCGGTCATTTTGTATTAAGAGAATATTTTAAACCTCCGCCTACTGACGGTACTTTAAAGTGCTAATATAACTAATTAGCTCTAACGGATTAAATTTCGCAAAATTGAGTATTTTATTTATGTATATCCCTTTAGTGATTCAGAAAAAAATATTGCACGAAAAAAATTGCAGTAAATCCTAGTGCGGTAGATAAAGGGTTAATAGTTTTCACAGTAATGCTGAGAGTGCATCGCCAAAGCGTGTTTCATACCTTTCTGAGACTCGTCCATTACGTCATGCTGCATATATATGCATGCTTTACTATACCTGATCTTAATCGGTCTCTTCATTGGTCTTTCGGTTCTGTCCCCTACAGGATGGTTTCATTGATATGCTAATTTATCAGTATTGTACATTTTTTTTAAAAAAAAATTCAACTAAAAAATTAGGTTAATTTTATTTTGTTGATGATGTGAAAAAAAATCATAGCACCAATTTTCCAAATAGACTGTGCGTGTAGACGCGATTTGTTTCCGTTTAAGTAATAGCACAAATACAATATTTTAAAAAATACCACTGAAGCAGCTATTTTTTAAAGCTTGATCTCCATTCTTTAAAAACTCTGATTTAAGAGCAATGAGAGAGAGATATATATGCATATAAGAGATATATAAGGGGCCTTACTGAGGCCTAAATATTAAAAAAATGTAGATTTTTTTTCAAAAGTTTTGCTCTGAGACATTTTTAGTTTATTGGATCTTGAATTAATTACGATCGATTCACTTATGAAATAACGATTACAAATTTTATTGTTCTCTATAAAAACATAAATTTCATCAGGAATTATTCTGTACTGCATGTATAAAAAGCTTTTTTTTTAAAGTATGTACTAAAATTAAAATTGTATAATTAAACAATTTGCCAAGTCAATAAAAATATATTTGATAGAACTGAAATATAAATGACTTCAAGAAAGTTTCAACTTTGTAATCTGAAAAATTTATGACTTTATAATGAAATGCAATAGAAATCTTCAACACATAAAAATGTAAAGACAATTTCTTTAAGAAACTCTGTCTCAGGATTTGAAACATTTAGTAATAAAAATGAAACTGAATGCAATTATCAACTGGATGGGAAATTAATTTAAAATTTATATCTCCTATCCAGAAGCCCACGTGTGAATGACAGTTTAATTATTATGGAGATCTTTCCGGGATGTAGGAAGGCAACGTTATAGGCTGACACCGTTATTCTCGATTGAAAGAGACATAAGGAAAGAAAAATATGTATGTTATATTATCCAGTTTCAGAGAGAATTACTTAATTTTTTCTCACGCTTTTGAGTGGAATATGATTACTTTACTTTTGTTTTCTTTAATATCTTTTTGTTACACAGTATTAATATTTTTATTATTACACTTAGAGTATCTGAAAATGTACTGAACGGCTATTTTTTTAATAAATCAAAAATAGTCTATAGTAAAGGCATTTATTTCGGTATCCTTTTATCAGTTGAAATTTGGGGGGGGAAACGAGAAAATTCTTTATTGAGTCCTTAACTATTATTTGTTAGTTATTTAATACTTACATTAATGTAAACTAGTATATTTGAAATATATCAAAATTGTTACATTATTTAAAATTTGCTGATTTCTTGTATTTTCTTAAATTTAAATTTGATTTGTTTTAGCATATTTCAGTTTTACAAATCAGCAATCAAACGAAGGTGTTAAATTGTTTTATTCTAAATTGAATAGGGATTCCGTGTTTTAAATATTACCAAGCAAAGAAAAACGAACATTTAATAATTTTCTTAAGACTTGATTATAATATTTGGTGAGATACATGCTTAAAACGTTATTTTAAAGGTTTATGGCTCATTTTTAAGAAACTTTTTTTGAATTTGAAAAGTTTATTAAAACAAGAATGAAAAGAAATAAAACTGAAATTGTATTGCTATATTTATCATCAGTATTTTAGTCACATGTAGCTTTTTGTACTTTTTTAGATTTTTTCGACTAAAAAATTGATTATATTAATAGAAATTGATGATGCGAAACAAAGAAGTTAGTATCATATGTAATTACATGTTTAATTTCTCACATATTTATACATTTCTTGGCAAAGAAATTTCGCAGAAATTAGAAACTTAAATTTCATGAATAAAAATATAATCTTTGTTACTATAATCAAAACGATGTTGCAAGAATTCTCAAAAAGATAACAAGAAAAATGATTTATAGTATTTTTGATAAAATTGATATACTGGTTTTATGGAGTTTTGAAACAAAAACTAGTCTCAAGTACAAAATAATGAATAAAAAAGAAAAAAATAATAAATTTGAAAATTTTCATGTTACCTTAAAAGAACTGACATTTGATAAATACGTTTCTAATTGGCATACAATGTGTTTACTTTGAATTTTCTTTGTGTTTTTAATATTTTGAAGCATAACAAATTTTTGAAATTGTTCTAAGATATAACTATCAATAAATAAAAGTCAATTTTTAACTGACTCTCACACTTTGATGATTCTTATTTTAATTTGTACCTCAGAACTGGCTTTCAGAGGTATTTATCATTTACAAAAAATTAATAAACGTTAAGTAATATCAAGAATATGCGAAGAATTTTAACTCAATTTCTAATCAAATTTTGGATTTTTTCTTATGTTAAGATATCAATATTTGCATTGAGGAAGTTTTAAATTTAACTAGTTATTTAAGTAATGCTGCACTAACCTCAACAGACTTCAGATTTTTATGAAAATTACATAAAAATTGCGCTTTTTTAAACTAAAAATCAAGCGTATCTTGTAAACGCTGGATATTAAAAAGTGACTGAAATAATAAAAATTTTGAAAAATAACAAGTTACAATAACAATGTCTAGTAAAAATTAAATTAAATTTACTCATAATATTCGAAGTCCACGTTTTCATATTAAATATATCATCATTATGTGTACGCAATATTCTGTTTATATAAAAGCTCTTTTTTGTGAGGATTTGTCTATATCAGGGGTGTCTATGACAGGGGTGTCTATGGGTTTGTCTATGGCACGTTGTACAATTCTGATTGACACTCTGCCCTACTCCACACATTTGTAAATTTTTTAGTGGATTGAATTTGATAAATTTGTAATAGACGTTTAACAAACATCCTTAGAATTATAGACATTTACGGAATTACCAAAAAATCTGGAAGATAACTCTAAAAATAAACTTAGAGCTATGTTGTAAGTTATTGAATACATTGCTGGAGAGATTTAATTTTTTGAAGAGAGAATGTAATCGGCTTTCCGTGCGCTTTTGGTTCTATATATCTAAGTAAAAAATATTTCTTCATATAAAAAATATTTCGAGTTCACAAAGAAATTGTTTAACAACTGAATATTCAAAATAGTGTCAAATCGAAAGTCACCCATTATAGCCCTAATTTTGCGATATGAAAGTAGAGCGGCTGAACTTCGCTTTAAATTTTTTTATTTTTATTTTTATTTAATTACAATGAAGGGAAATACTTATATTTAATTTTGACGTTTTCTTATTTTAATCAATATGTTTCAAAATATGTAAAGTATTGTAGAATTTAAATTTTTATATTTTTGTTGAAGAAATAGTTATATTTGATGCTGTTTATTTTTATGTTAAGAAATATCTTGAAATGATGCAAAACTAATATACAATAAAACTATATTATTGACCTCTATTTTCAAACTCTGCATGTATTATCACGGTAATTGAATTATTTCAATTATATCTTATTGTGTGGCACGCTGAATCATATTGGTATAACGGTTTGGCACGTCACAGTTAAAAGGTCACCAACTCCTGGTTTATATTTCCCTATTTCTGTGTTCTGTTTTGCCTAAAAAATAAAACAAAGGTTAAAAAAAATTTAACAAGTTAAAAAATTTGAATGATTTATCAGGAATTAAATATTACCGATAATTCCTTTCTTATGCAAATTTTATTTTATTTCTAAAATAATGATGAAAGGTGTAGAGATAAGGGAGATGCATTTGTAGATGGGTTCTAAATAAAGTATACATTTCTTGACTCCAGAAGAGAAAGGTAAGATATTTAAAAATTTAATGTTTGATATAATGTATATAATAGTTCTCCCATTCAATGCCTTTATTCCATGAGTAATTATCAATATTTTCGACAAGTAAAATTAAAGCGGAAGATCTAAAAGATCTGTCATTTACAAGGATTAAATTTCTGAAATGATATTTTAATGAATTTAAATTAATATAAAATATTCTTTATAAAATTACTCTTTTAATTCTTAAATATATTTTATTCAAAATAGTATGGAGTACTTCATACAGAAACAAAGTAGTAAGTATATTAATATTACAATATTAATTTTAAATCAAAAATAAAGTTTTCACAAAAAGAAAATGTACACATTTCCATTCATTTATGGTATATATGAAATCAAATACGGATACTATGTATAGAATTTTATCTCTATTGGCTATGATTTAAAATTCTTTCTTTATGAGCAGATCAGAACTATACGAGAAAATTTTTAAAATGAGTGGCGAAATCTGTTTTTTGAGACGCACCTATAAAAACTCTCAATATTTTTTTATGACAAAAAGTAAATATTTCATAACACAAAACATCTACGGTTGTCTCGTAAATGACGTAAATATATTTTTTTCTGCTAACAGCACAAGAAGAAAAAAGAACTTCTTGAGTCAGTATTAAACGACAGAAACGTTTTGCGAAGTGGCAAACTCTGCGCCGTTAACCTAAATATACTCTTTGGTTGAAATATTCGATGTTCTGACTGTGTCGATTCTCTTTTACTGACACGGAGATATGATAAAAAAAAAAAGCTTTCCAAGTTTCTACGATCTGTCATAACTGAAGGACTAAGTCAACATAAAAAGCAGTCCCAGATGTATTATTTCCCAGAGAAAAGTCTTTGAACGAGAAAAGATTTCATATTAAGAAGACCATGCTCTTCAGAATCTTTTGTCGGCTCCAGAAATCTATTCACATGCTTTTCCGCACAATACAGATCCATTTTGTGATTTCCTATCCTCTTTTGACTACAAATATGATTTCTGAAAGCATAAAAAGGATGGCAGTTCGTTTGTTTACGCTGTAGTTTAAATGCACATTTGTGCCTAGAATTGGTAATGCTGCGAGGGAAAACTTATTATTTGAAGAAAGAAGCTCGAAATATGTGCATTCATCGATTTTTATTTCAGTTATTCATAAAAAGTTTTTTTTAAAAAAAATATATTACTCGATATGAATGTGAATAGAAAAATATTTCGCTTAAAATAAGGATGTATTAGAGATGGAGAAATGTTTTTTTTTTCTTTCAAAAGTATGCTGCACAAATTTGGTTTTTCATCAAGAGATGGAAATAGAATTTATTTAATGGTAAAATTATGTTTTTTAAAAAAGTTATTGGTGAAAGTATTATGTTCAACAGAACTAGATTCGATTCAACAGAATTTGAAAGGAGTTTTCTGCCGAATATTGATTTAAACCTGGAGTTTTCTAATAATATACATTCATAATTATTAAATTTTTTGCGTATTATTTCCTTTTATTTTTATTATTTCATTATTTTCTATTTTTGAGGCCTTTATATCTCTCTCAATAGTGATGATGGGGCACTTTAAATTCTTATTAAATGTTCTGAGAGGAATCATGCATTTAGGATAATGGTTAAAATATACTTAATTGAGAGTTAATAGAAATACCAAATGCTACCTACTTTAGGTTGATTTCACTAAGTTATGGAGTGGTTCATCTGTAAGTAGAAGCAGTTCTTAATAAATTAAGACTGAGTTTATTTTAAAAGCATTGGTATTTTCTCCAAATATATTTTCGGCTTGTTAAAGATGTAGTTTTAATATATATATATACATACTCGTGTGTAATTGATTAATTTTGTAGATGTAGTCGTGAAAAGTCTAATAGAAAACAACTTTTTCAATACAAAAAGTTATTTTTTTTAAAATTTAAAACTGAAAATTCTCATGGTTATTAACTTGTGTAAAGCAAATTCCGGAATAAATAATACTTATGGTCTCTTTTCTTAGTTATCAAACTTCTAAAAAAATAACTTGCACCAATGAAATACTTCTGTATTTAATACTATATTGAAATTTAAAGAAATTCATTGTTTCACTGCTAAAGATAATATAATTAACGTTTTCCAATTTGAATACATCTAAATATTTGTTCCCTCGTCTTGAATGAAAAATACTTAACGAATACTCTTAGTGTACTATTATTTTGAAATTACTTATTTGGTGTAGCTATTTAAAAGAGAAATTTAATTAATAGCATTTTAATAAAGCCTCTTACAGAATAATCGCAAAAATAAGTATTTGAAGTTAACTATTATTGTAAGAAACTCTTGCAAACTAAAATTAAATTATTTAATTTTTTATTAGATTTTTAAGTTATCCATTCTTCACAAACACTGAAAGGGAAAGATAACATTTAAATCAATTTTAGAGATTTTTTGGCCCAAAAAGGCCATACAGGACCTCGGTGTCCCCCAGATACTAGTACTGGTGAAGATAAACATGTTTTCTTTGTTGTCTTGTAAGATCATAAAGCCACGTAACGAACACTGAAGCTGTGGATACTTCAAAATGATTGTTAATCCTTTCAGATTCTAAGTAAGCCTTAGAAGCCACCACAGAAGGAGAGACCAACATCACCTCCTCCATAAATTTACTATTTGAGCAGCTACATCCCAAAAGGAAATCCTCTGGATATCTGCACATGCAAATATCGAAGGAAATGAGTGTGCTGATTCTTTGCTCAAAGAATCCAGAGACCATGGCCTTCCTTGTACCAACATCACACTTGCTGATGCAAACGCTATGGCCATATCTAGACTTTTACCCCATTCCTTTAAGAAACCCTTATGACAGGCTTTGATTCCTCAAGAATTATAGCATCCACAATAGCAAGACTAAGAACTCATCACTACAAGGGCATGAAAATCTATTCTTATGAAACAAGATGTTATATACAGTGTAAAAACCACGCAGAAATCCAACCACTCACTCCAAAACATATCTCCTAGTGTCCAGCTTTCACCACAAGAGCACTAAAAGACGATATAATTCCTCTCACGAACCCACTGTAAGAAATCCTCTATAGCCAGAATGCTCTGCAATTGGCAGACACAGTCATTTCCACTTTCGGTGGAACTCTATTTTCCTCTCTCAAATCCATGGACACGAGAACAACAACGAACACTGAAGCAGAAAGTTGGCTTGTTTGCGCGAAAAAAAGAGACCATACGAATAACAGAGTGCCTTGACGTCTACTGTACCACAGACTGTGAACACGACGACTATCGCTGTACCCTCTATAGACTCTGTAACTGACCTTCCCGAATACCAAGGGTTGTTCCATGCATTTAGCATGTTCTCCGGTTTCATTACTCATTACGAATATCTTATGTGTAGCGAGTGTGCAATAACCCTTCTTCTTGTCCACCATGTGACCCGGCTAAAGGTGTGGAAGAATGTGAATGTGTATCATTCGACATGATAATTTCCAATTATTTTATTTAGCCCTTTAATCGACTCAAACACAATTCAAAGCAACATAATAATTAGGATGTTCCAATCAGTCAACAGAGGGAGGGGACAAGAATCACGTTTTGGGAGAATACATCTAATAAACCACTTTATAATAATAGTGCTTCTATCTCAATATTACTTTACGCGGTAGATATGTAATTATTGGCCGCTTAACCTCTGTAATACTTTAAATATCAAATCTAATATGAAGGTGACAATACCTGAACTGCAAACAGTCTTCTAATCAATTAAGGTTTAATTTATCAGTATCAACTTCCTGTCTTTAATGTATCACAAGGCCTTTCTAACCTTTTGTGGTATCTTTACCTTGTATCTCCCTCGTCACCTTTAGTTAACTAACCTTCTAACTTTCTACTATCTATCCTTCTTCACTTTCTAGCTTACTAACTAACTCACTTTTTTAAATCGTGAACTTAGAACTATATATAATAAACTTAATTTGCACATATCACGTCTTCTTCTTAGGAGAAGATTGATGAATTTTGATAGCTCCAAAGATTTCCCTAGAGGGTTAGTATAAAGACACGTATAGATCCGTCACAAGTGTTCAAGTGTTGCCACTACTCCCTAACTCAGGGGTATCAACCTTTTTTCCTGCAGGGCCGCATACATATGCCAACTATTACGCGGGCTGCATACATATGTGAATTATTTTTCCGCGGGCCACAACATGTGGATTAAAGGGGGATGCTTTAAGACCAAGATAACATTGGAAATTTAAAATGAGAAAAAATGATAAAATATTATAACTCCAGTTTTGCTTTTTTTTAATTATTATTTTTTTATATTTTTTGTTTTTGTCACTAACACTAAATTAGAAGTTTAAGAAACACTCTTTCACAATTTCTGCATCAGTAAACGGTTTCGTATGATTACTAATAATATAGCAAACTTCATAGGATGCATTTTTTACCACTGTGATATTACCACTGACAAAACACTTAGTTGCTGTTGCAAAGTTTATTCAGGAAACCTATTTATCCCCTCTTGAAAGAGATCTTCAAGGAAAAGGATTTAAATTCAGAACTTTCGTGACAAATCAAAAGAATTACTGATTTATGTTTGTTTTTCATTTCAAATTAGTCAACCTCCCAATAGTCTTGAGATGATACGTTTTTTTCGAACATTTTTTGCTCGCAAGATATGAAAGATAGTAAAAAATTAGTTCCACCCATAAAATTGTTACTACTCCACTGTCGTCTGTTATCACTAACCGTAACCATTAAAAATAGAAATAGAATATTGATTCGCACCCGCACGACATCGACCGCAAAAAGCAAAATTTATATATTTGATTTCTTGACAAAGAATTTCCCACCAAATTTTTAATACTTTGTTCTTAAATAAGTGAATTTCTCAGAGCAATAGGCCATGACCGGGCCAACTGAAAAGGCTCGGTAGGCCGCAGGTTGAGTATCACTGCGCTAACCACTGCAATTAATGGACTCTGCCACTGAATAGGGACCGCATGAAATGATGCACCTCTGTCAGTCATGCAACTCAGTGTAATCGATTTGCCAGTCAGATGAGAGTTGATATTTCTGCTAGAGACGCTAGCTTTGGGTGCAGAACTCTGCATTCTTCGTACCTAAAATGCTTGATATTTCCTTTCCATCCTCGAGGAGTATTCTCGGCCAGCAGTGTATTTACTGAAGTAAACATCCAAATGATTTCCACTGTTATTTACACTAAATATGAATTAGTCATTTTAAAAGTGTAAATGTTGTTAGACTATTTGTCAACGTTTTTATTTACACATCAATTATTCCAGAAGCAAAATAATCCTACCAGAATATCACTGATATAATTTATATAATTCGCAAAATATCTCCAGAAAGAAGTGCAAAATATTAGGAAATATGCTGGTTGTCCAGGCTTAAACTATTAAAAAATAATGGCTTATTTTTACGGAACTACCTACCAGAATGTAATAAACTGTTCACCCCTGGATTGGAAAACTCTCCGAGATTTTTTGGGTCTAGCCCGATCGGCCGCACGTGCGCGCATTACCCGGCAATCACAGACGATAAACTCATTTTACACTATTTTAATTAGTAAAGATGTGAACGCCACATTTAAAGATGCAATGCATACTTTGGTTAACGGAATTTAAATCAGTCACTCGTGTACAGCGATGTGTTCGAACAGAATGGAATATCATTACTGGCTGGCTTAATAGACTTATGAGGACTCCTACAAAATGAATCATGCACACGATCAACAGAGTCTTCCATCAAGAAAACTTGAGGATACACTTGCCAGTTTGAGATACCAAAGTTCCCGGCTCCCTTAGAGTTCTTTCCCATTGGTGGATAGATTTTGATGTCAGAGAGTCGACATTTCATTCTGTTCGAACATGTCGCTGTATACGTGTGACTGATTTAAATTCCGTTAACAAAAGTATGCACTGTATCTTTTACTGTAGAGTCCACATCTTTCTAATGAAAATAGTGTAAAAAGATTATCTCATCTGTGATTGTGGAATAGTGTCCGCAAGTGCAGCCGATAGGATTAGACCCAAAGAATTTCGAAGAATTTTCCAATCCATGGATGAAGATTTTATTACATTCTGATGGGTAGTTCCGTAATAATAGGCCATTACTTTTGGATATTTTAAGCCTGGACACCCAATTTTATGATATAACTCTAATGATGGAGCATGTAATATTTTTAAGGAATGTTTTCTAGTTAAAAAATGTACAGAAATAATTATATTTTATGGCCAGGTGGAGAATATTTTCGGAGACAGCCTTGACTTGCAAGAGGATGTAGTGCTTAAGAAGAAAAATTAAATTTTGAGTAGTATTCGTAACAGATTAATTAATACCACGGTTTAGTAAAAATAAAGGACAAAACTAATTACTTCTTTTTATTACTGGAGCCATTTCAGTCGTACTCTCCTACATATGACTGTAAAGTTATTTTCAAAAAGTGATAGGAAAATATTGAAAACAATTTAAGAGTCTTTTAGAAACCTTGACGTATAATTATTTTATAGTAATGCCTCTGATTGATTCATTAATTGTTTATGGACTTTACTCTCTTAGAAGCAATACAAATCCATTGACGTCGAACATGATAATTCTGAACAGTTGTCAAGTGAACGAGGACTATACCTGAGCTCTGGTCATCCTCCATCCAAACTTGCACTCCCCACCAACATGAGGACTTTGTACATTAACGTGCATCGGCTCCTTTACAAAACTTATAATAATGCTAGCCGAAATGTGATTCCTTAAAATTTTCGGAATTTTTAACTTTTTAACTTCTTTTAAAAATTTTTCACAGAAGGCAGTAAATAACAAAGCTTACTAAAAATTAATTAAACAAGTTTAATCTATGTAATGCTAAAAAAACCTTATGTTTAAATTCCACGACAGGGAAGATAAGAACGCTTCGTTTTTCAGTTCAGAAGTAACGAACTTTATACACTTGATTTCAAAATTACCAAAAATAGCAATATAATTTAAAGCAAAAAATTAATTACAAAAAATTGGATTTAATTCCATCTGAAATTAGAAACAATTATATATATTAACATTCAGGCTCGCAGAAAACGGTTAGTTACTTGAAGGCAAATTATTTAATTTACTATGCATATACACTCATTACCATAAAAATTTGCGCCCCAAGAAATAATCGTGGGATCGTAACGAAACTTGGCATAAAGGAACATGTAGGGCGGATGACTAGAAATGCACGGTGATTGCGTAGTCACTAGAGGGCGTTGTTCGTTCTCCTTGGAGTATAAAACAGGTAAGTAGAGCTTTTTTGAGCGTATTTAATCTTTTGCAAGGGAAACGCTGAGGTAGACAGGCCGTTACGCAGCCATCGAAGTCAATATGAGCAGTTGTCAGAGTTCTAGAGGGAAAGAATCATCGGGATGATGGAAGCTGGGGGGGGGGAAAGGGAGGTCAGCTTGGCGAGTAGCTCGACAAGTAGGCCGTGATGATTTGATTGTGTGGAGGTGTTGGGATCAGTGGACAGAAGAGACGTCATTAAAAGGGTGACCAGGCTTAGGACGCTTTCGACAACAAACCAGTCGTCGAGAATACCATCACATCATAAGACACGCACGAGTAGAGTCAATTGCGTTATTGGCCGCTGTCCATACACAGGCAGAACCTTTACTACGGGTCTCTGTGTCTTCCTGAACCATCTCAAGGCGCTTGGCTGAAGAATATCTGGTATCTCGGCACCCATTACGTGTGCTGCCAATGACAATAACTCACCAACGCTTCCATTTGGAGTGGTGTCATGCACGAAGGGATTGGACAGCAACGAAATGGAACCAGGTCGTCTCCAGAGACGAATCTAAATTCAGTTGGAGCACTGATTACTATCGTGTTCAAGTGTGGAAGCCCCGTAGGGAAGGCCTCAATCCTGCCTTCGCCTTACAGCGAGACACCGCTTTCACAGCTGGTGTGACGGCATGGGGTGTCATTGCTTACGATACACGGTCACCCCTAATATTTATCCATGGCGCAATGGCAGCCCAGCGGTACGTCCATGACATCCTTCAGCCACATGTGCTGTCACTTATGGAATGGTTCCCAGGAGCCATTGTTCAACAAGAAAATGCTTGGCCAGACACAGCAAGGATGTTACAAGACTGTTTTCGTCACACTGACACCCTTCCCTGTCTTGCTCGATCCCCAGATTTGGCACCAATAAAGCATGTCTGGGATCATTTGGGATTACAAGTTGGACAGCATACGAGTTTGGTTGAGCTAGAGGCGCGTTTACAGCAACTGAGGAACGAGATGACTGAGGAAATCATACGGAACTTGTATGTCTCAATGCCCGCTCGTATGATATTATACATTCACGCTAGAGGGGGGGGGCCAACAGAGTACTAAAACTTCCGTTCATTTGTACTTTTTCTGCAAAAAAAGATTATTTTTTCTTTGATTTTCTAATCTCTTACTGTGATATCAAAGTAGTACTTACATATGTAAAATTTCCTTTCATTTTTTACGATTTTTTCTTGGTGCACACATTTTTATGGCAATGAGTGTATATTCAACTAAAAAAATTTTTTTGAGGTAAGGAAGAGAACGAACTTTAATTTAAATACCAAGTAAATGAAATATGAACAATGATCTTGAAATAGTCTTTTTCAGAAATTTCATATAATAAAATGTAAAATTTTATGTAAATATATATAGATGAAACAAAAAGAGGGAAGGTCTTCACAGTCAAATAACCAGTGTAATATTTGTAAAAGTTTTATGTAAATTTTTATGGATGTAAGAGGGATGTGTGTGAAAAATTTATATGTAACGAATAATGTGTTACATTTGAAAACATATATCATAAATTTTAATGATATATAATTTATTTTTCATTAGTAAATTCTTTAGAACTAAAATATACACTCTAAATAATTCAACGTTATAAAAGAAATCAGGTTAAGAATTCATTTGAAAATGAAATATTTGATTTCTCTCTCTGCAGTAGCCTAGGAAAAGTGGAGCGCTCAATTATTTCTAAATTATTCATAATATAATATCTACAACCGCCTCTAATTATATTTCCAGTAGAGAATACTGTGTCTGGTCTGTCAGAAAACGATAAATCTGAATTAGACGGGACAAAAATTCTCTATCGCTTAATTAACTCTTCCAAATGCGTTGAAGGGCGTCTTTGATTTACGCGGAATTTTCCACATGCGGCAAAGAATAATTAAATAAATGGAGTTCTAACTTCCCCAAATTTGCTTTGGAATGCATTTTCGGACAATTCTTTTGGAGAGCATATTATTGTGAGCATTACATCTAGTCGAATGGCTTCGTTGTCTTCTGCGGAAGAATATGCGAATAATTATGAAAATTTCTTTCACTATTTTCGGTTGGATGATAATAGTCTGGAAATTTAATATCGGAGGTATTCCTAAAAAAATTACCCCGTATTCCAAGATTTTTAGTCATTAACATGTTTTTAGAACAATGAACATATTTTGTTTGAATAATTGTGTGTGTGAATCAAATTACTTACTATATATATATATATATATGTTATTGTCAGATGATATAGCACCATGCACTCTGGTTCATTGACATAAAATAATATATGAGTAGCTTTGGAATACAATTTTTAAATGAAATCTATCTGTGTCTTTTTCCTCTATTATTTCAAAATCTGATGTAAAGGTAGCTAAATTAAAAAAAATTTTAACTTCAAGGTATCTTCAAATGGGTTTCTGAAATTTTTTCAAATTTGTATAATTTAAAAATATTTGTTTGATGTTTTTTAGGTATAATTAACTAAGATTACTCACTTCAAAATATTCTTGAAGCATTTTTTAAATCCTTTAATTAATATTTATGTTTCAAAGACTATGTTTATATGTGATTCTAATGCAGTAAACATGTAGATACTCTTATCACACATTTCATTTGATGAGAATAATACGAAGGTTTAACACAATGTAAAAATTGAAATATAAATAACATTAAAGTTTAGGGGTGGAAAATAAATGTGATGATATATCGCTTAAAGTTTAATATCTGTGTGTGAGTGAGAGCGAGAGAGAGAGACATTTTTTTAAAAAAACAAGACAACTTAAGATACATTTATATGCAAATTAACTCACTCTTAAGCTAGTTGAGGTAAAGCGATGCGTAAAGTTTTTTTATTCGTTAAAATTTCGGAAGAGATAAATTTCTTCAGAAAATTTCTTTCTAATAATTCCCTCTTAGAATTAAACAACGAATAATAAGTTTCGATGCTTTATTTGGTTCATTAGTGACTCAGGCATACCCCCATGCTGTAAATAAAACTAGTATTTAAAATTAGTTATAAATGTATTCACACAGTCAGAAAAGATTGAGAACTAAATTGTTTAATTACCTTTACTAGTAAATAAGTCAACTTTTATGAATTATATCTTAGCACAAACTAGGTAATTTCTCTAGTTTAAAACTACTCTGTATTAACACGGATGATATCATAGGAGATATATCCTTTTATATATCTTGTACGCAAAAAATCCAGAACATTATGAACATCTACTCAGTAACACGTTGCACACTTTCTACCTGCAAAACAGTAGCCTCTTGCCTTGGTATGGATGCCACAAGTTCATGGTAGATGACTAAATACAAGTTGCACCAATTGTCTAAGCAGTGGTCTCATAAAGTCGAGATACTCTGACATGAAGGTTTTTTTTTTTTAAATCTCTGAGCTGCTTTCTATGAAAACCCAAATGTGCTGCATTAGAATATAAGATCCTCCGAGTTAGGTTGCCAGTGTAATTGTGATTCATCTTCATGTTTCTCGAACCCTTCTAACACAATTATAGCCTTTTCACATGGAACGCTGCCTTGCTGGAAGATTCCATTTCCAGTTGGGAAAACAGACGCCATATAAATGTTCAACTGATCTGCAATGATGGTCAAACAGTCTACACCTTTTATGGTCCCTTCTACCAGAACTAAGGATCCAGTCACACAGAACTTTCTCCAAAGCATAATACCGCCATTATCGGTCTGTGCACATCAAGACAGTGATTTTTCGACTGTGGAAGACGGTGCACCCTGACACAACCTTCGACGTGATGAATGAAAAGTCGTTAACCATCCAAACTAGAAACTCTCTTCCACTTATTCATGGTCAAGTTTCAATGTTTCTCAGCCCTTTGTAAGCGTAGTTGACAATGACACTTGGTCAACAAAGGCCTACGAGTGTGACATCTGCTGTGCAGCCCCATGTAAAACAGTGTCAGCCGAGATGTGTGTTCCGAAACACATGGACCTGCATCGTATTGGGTTGTCAACTGATCCATTGTCTGGTGCTGGTTTTGCTTTACTAAGCGTGCCAATTTCCGACGTCCTTCTTTTTGGAGTTTACTCCTTAAGAATAGGTTTCCATTCTAAGCCCCCGATATGGAAATTTTATGAGGAGTACAATTTGCACAATCGTTGACAAAAAAAGTGTTCACCTGTGTTCTGCGCATGTGTCAAGTCTGTCGGATGAAAGCAGGAAACAGTTCCTACTTTTTCTTCGTTTCTAAAATTACGATCCTTCTCTTTTTACCGACATCAGACAAAAATAATTACAGAATAGGAAAGATCATTTATTTCACCACGATACGATATAACTTTTTTTTTTTTACAAAATTACAATATTTTGTATTTTTTATGATTTTCTCAAAAATGAGTCAATATTGATGCGTTTTTATGAAGAGAATTTTTCAATCGTTCTGTATAGATTTCTTATCATTGTAATGAATTGACTTTATGTACTAAAATAGTTCATACTTTGATCTCTTAGAATCAGTGATTTAAAATATAAAATGCAGAAAACTTTTTTAAAGATATTTCAAAAAATACTCAAAATTCTAATTAAATATTTAATAACTTCGTCATTTATAAAAATAATCACACGAAATTTTTTTTCTGTGTGTAAAACATTATTATTCGTGTTTTTTTTCTTCAAAAATTGAAAACAATTGCTTAAAAATTACGGATTTTAAAAAAGTTTTTGTGTTTTTCATCTGATATCCTTTCTACAAGAGTTCATTTACGCAGTATTTCTCTTTGCCTTTCCTGTTGAAAAATGACATTTTTTTAAATCGAAGTGTGAAATTTGGAAAGTACAACTTAAAAAAGTAAGCCATAAAAAAATTAAAACTTTAAAAAAAATTCTCGTTTCACCTACTGGCGTCATTGGCGTCGAAAAACGGTTTTCGAGCGAAACGACTTTTACGCGAGTTTTTTAGTCATCGCTTGGTATTTTTAAAAATTTAATAAGATGGCCTATAAAATAAAATCATATGAAAAATTGTCAATTTTTGGCAAAATTCGCAATTTTAGTGTAGTTGGATGCCTTAAGAGTATCAAATTAAATGATCTATGTTGATCCAAATGATTCATGAATCAATTACGTAGAATAAATAAATTTGAACAAATTATTTAGTAAATTTGGTACTATTAATTATTTCACTAATTTAACTAACGCCTTAAAATAATGTCCTCATTGACGTTCTTGTTTTTACTTTTTTGATTAGCTCAAATTTCAGGTTTCTGTTTGAAAGTTTATTAGTTATGGAATTACAGATGTAGTGCAGTAAACATTCGACGGTACATAATTTTCTACTAAAAATCTTTTTCAGAGTTTTTTTTTCACTGATAGCTATTTTTTACAATCTTAAAAAAAATTTTAACGTTTGATAACATTATTAGTTATAAATTATTAAACATATTTACAAAAAAAATTGCTACATACCAAACTTTTTACATATCTGAGTTTCTTATTCCATGAAGCTTCCAAATTCAAAATTTCATAATATATAAATCTCCAGTTCAGGAAATGTTAAAAAAATAAATTTGAAGTGCCGGAAATTGCGGATTTGTAAGGGCTGAATACTAGTTCATATTATGTTTTAGTGTCAGTCTTAATAGTCTTTATCAAGTAACTCTGGTGTTCAGTCCGCGTAATTGTGTGTATCTATTTTTTGTCGCGCATGCCATCCACCGACTGAGCACCTCCGCCAATGTTTTGATGTAACCCTCCGCACAAGTTGTTGTGGTAGCTTCCATCTTGGAACAGCGTGCGTATAGCACCGTCTCGTAAATAAACTATATACAGTCCAATAGTAACATCATTATTGAAAAACTCGAACCAGCGTTCACGAACATTTGATAATCACAACATTACATCTGGAATTAAAATTATATTCTATCTAGATTATTTGCTGCATTTGAGAAAACATCAGATTCGAGAGAACTATTTTTAGACATTAACTGTTGCTTAATTCTTTCATTCAGATCATAATTTAATTTCTTTTTAATTATTTGATATTAATTTGGTATAGTTGTGGCAAATTTTCAGAAAATTATTAAGAGTGTCAATTTTTTTCCCACCGCTGCACATTTCACAATATTTGTGTTTCTGAAGTCGAATGAAATATTAAACTATATTTAATAACCATCAACTTCTAACGTGTAAAGTTTTGCACAAACACAGTACTTATTTAAATCCTTAATATTTTTAAACAAAACGATGTGTGGACCCCCAGAGAAACACACACAATTTTTTTTTCTTTCCTTGGGGTAAAAATATCAGTTTATAATAGATATTGTGCAATAGTTGCAAGAAACTAGTATTAATAAGTACATGACCATGAATTTTTATTGATTTACTTGTTAAAAAGCATTAAAATATCTTATACATCTCAATATATTTTTATTAACTTACTTTTTTAAGACATATATATGAACATTGTTTTATTTTTTATAATCTAAATGTATAGCTTGGTCAAAATAAAGATATGTATGTTTCAGAAAGACAAGATAAGAGAAATTTAGAAGAAAAAACACACAGAATTAAGAATAAATAACACTTGTTACTTTTTCGGTTAATCTATCGTATTTAGTATGCATTATATATTATTTCAGTGAATAATTAAGATAAAAACTTCAACCTCAAATTATTGTTTTATTCCCATTATTGGGTACAATACGCCATATGGCAACATTACGCTTTAAGAAAAATTTCTGAATACTTTGTATAATGCAGTTTCATTGTCATAGTCAATCAACGAACAAGAATGACGTATGAAACAAGGAAAAATGATGGTACGTCACCAACGATGGAAAATATTCCCTCCGTCGAGTCATAAAAGTCATGAAAATATTCCGATCCTATTTATTTCTGTCCCTTCCGAGAAAATGGTGAATCTTTCAGGGCAAATATGTCTGGCTCGTATACAGTATAGTTGAACTTTCTTTCGCTATTTATTTTCCTTATAGTTTAATGATCACTATTACGTGAAAAAACACTAATTTGTTGTTAAAAAAAAAGTAGCTTCATATTCCATTTAAAATATGTAAAACAATTTTCAAAGTTAAAATTTTTTGAAATGGATTTTTTTTAAATCCCTTGACTGGTTTGCCCGTACACCGTCCGGGCTATCGAAAGTTGACCGTAACCGGATTGCCCGTACATTGTACGGACACTTATATTTTCTCCTTTCTGTATTTGATATGCACGTATTTTTAATTCTTATTGTGTTCTTAAGAGATGCAGGTTGTCCATAGTACTGAAATGTGCTTCTTATGATTTTTTTTTGTGGTGAACGCGGAAATTTAGATTCTCGAAAATTTCCATAAGGAACAAAAATCGACAAGACAATGCGCAATGTGTTGCCTGAAAAGAAATTAAAATGTAAAGATAATCCAAAAAAAAAAAAAACCAAAAAAAAAACGATACATTTATGTCTTTATGCAATGTAAAACTTTGTATTACATCATGGTTCAGTTGTGTGTGTGTATATATATGCACACACACAAACCCCTCAACCATTTGAAAAAGAGGTACAAACACAAATTTTTTTGTAAGTACGAGAAAATTCCTTTTAAAATATAAGAAACACATTCTTCTCGTAGCATGAAGAGTGTACAAACAAAAAGCAAACATTTGGAATTTTTTTGTGTGTGTTTCAATTTATGTGAAATAAAACATAATGTAAAAACTTTAAAATTGAAAATTAAAATAAATTTCTTCCAGTTTCGAATCATCTTAAGCATTATATATGCTTAGTTACATCCAATAAAAAATATGACTTTAAAAAATATTTTAGGCAAAAAAATTGATCGGTTAAGTTGTTAAGAGTTATGGTAAAATACTGAGCAGCAGGCTCACTATTTGTTAAACAAAAACAATTCCTTAAAAACCGCATGTAAAAATTTTTTTGAAAATAACATCATCCCAATACTCTCTGTTTCAAAAAAAAAAGACCCAAAAGTTGAGTTTTCCGTAAAAGAATGAGTTATTTTTCAAGTGCAAAACAACGTAAAATAATGGTGATTTCGAATTTAGCTTAAGTCCCCCCCCCCCATATCCGTGAAATGATCTTCAATACACAAATTCCACAAGATTTAAGGGGATGGGGGGTTTTCAAACAAGTTTAACTTGGTCATGTTATTACTATACTCCAAGGAAGAATTTCTACGAAAGGGGAACTTATACGCGACACATTAATCAAACTTAATGGTTTCCAAGTGCTTCCGCAAACACTAGAGGCATGTAACGAGTTTATTTATTACTTCGCAAGCATGTTATATTTTCGACGAGCTTCAATAAATTGACAGATTAGGATCCTGAAGTCATTTTAAAGTGACGTGATGTAAATTTGTTGACTTTAAATGACGTATTTTCAAGAATTTCTGGTACATTTTGTTAGTGAAATCCTTGCTATCTAAAGAATGCAGTTTATGTTATGAATTTAGTATCCTAAATTATTTTTTCCAACTTGATGTTTAAAGGAAATGTTTTAAAAATGTATAAAATGTAACACATTTCACGTTAATTAAGGCATCCGATTACTTGCGACAATTTTTTTTTTAAATGGAGATATGGGGATTTTTTTTGTGGTTTTTAGATTTGATTAGTACATTTTAAGAAAAGTATGATAAAATTAAGAAGAGAAAAAAATTATTTATACTAAAATGGGAAAAAATTGATAAAAATTTACAAAATATAACATAAACGGGCCCATTCTGTACCAAAAGTTAATAAACAAATTTACAATTTTTCAATTCTAATTATATTGTTCATTTTTGAACGATATACGTATTAGAAGAGATATTTTAATTTTTACAAAAATTAGAGCCCTTTCTCTTAGTTATTATATGAAATTGCTTAAAAAAAACAGTGATTATATTAACACAAGGGATTTGTAAATTTTGTAATAAAACAATGATTGATAAATCTGAAAGTTAAAACACTTCTATTTTACAGAACATACACAAAAAATTTCAGTTAATTTTTTTCAAAATTTTTTCAGTAATGTGTGTGTGTGGCTGTCCTCTGTTTGAGCATTTTCAAAAAAAAAAAAAACACATTTCGATTAAAGCACTTTTTAAAGTATGACATCTTGCTTAAAGTAATGGCATCTGCTTTTACTAAAACACTTGTAGTTTTTGTTCTAGTGGACGGAAAATATTAAACTTATTATTTTTTTAAAGCTATAATAAGATGGTTTATAAAATAAAACCATAAAAAAATATTGCCAATTTTTGTCAAAATTCACAATTTTAGAGTAGTCGGATACCTTAAATTTAGAAGGATGTATTTTAAAAAACGTTTTTTTTTCGTGTAACTGTTTGTAAGAGAGAGGCTTCTTTTTTAACACACTTTTATAAGTTTTACTTGCATGTAAAGGAATCTTAGAACTCGATTTTTACCACTTTAAAAGGTCGGATTAATTCGAAATTTTGTACACTTTTCAAGGACCGATGACAGTACAATAATTTCATAATTTGTTCCATTGTTCTTTTCAGGATCGTCAGAAATAACAATAATAAGATTTGGTGACAATTCTATGTACCACTTCCAAATTTGGTGACTTATTGCATAAACAATTTTCAAATTTGGCGACTTATTCCATATACCATTTTCAGATTTGGCAACTAATTCCATATACCATTTCTAGATTTGGTGACTTATCCTAGATTTAGCGACTAGAAGAATAAGGTGTAACCCTAAAAGTAAGTGTTTTTAATTTAAAGCTATTTAAATTATATGCAAAGTACACTTGTGGGGTTAATACAAATAAAACAAAAAAGTGTTCTTTATGTGAGAAAGAGGAGGGTGTGTGTGTTACCAATTTCTAACCATAATATAAACATTTTCTGAAAATGAAAATAAAAAAAAAGGCTCTCGCATGTGAAAAAAAAAATTTATTTTCTGACTGCTAATTTTTTTAAATTTTTTATAAAGCAATACGTTTAGAAGTTATGATACGAGTTAACATAATAGCAATACGTTTAAAAGGAGATAATGCGATTGAAACTTAATATTACCATGTTTTTATTAACTCGCTTTCTTGAATGTCTGTCCGGGAGGAATTTTGTAATTCATTTTAAACTGACTTCCCGATGAGCTAGAGACTTAAAATTTGGACCATAGCTCAGAAGTGGATGACAATACACGAAAATGTGAAAAAAGTTAAAAACGAAAAGGAGGAATTTTATACTTTTTAGTCCGTTATAAAAACATAGTACAGTAAATTTTTTTTAATTCGAAATTTTTCTTCTAGCCTCTCAATTCCGGCTACAAATATCAAACTCAAGGATGAATTCAACAGTGAATAAATGATAGTTTAAAAAACTAAGAAACACCCTTTTATACTGAATCGAACTAAAAAGTAAAAAAATAATTGTTAATATAAGAATAAAATGATGAACGAGAAAATTAATGTCATTGGGGTAAAAACGTGGGGTGTTCTATAGATATATCAATTGTTATAGTTTCTAACTTCTCTATTCCGAAATGTTGAGTTAGTTTAAAAATGTAGTACAAAGCACTTAACTTATTGTTAAATTAACTATCAAAATTGTGCAGTACTGATATATACATATAAGTATTTTATATAATTGTAAATGTGTATTTTTATTATCTCAGAAAGTATTTTGTTTTGATTCGTTTCAGTAAATTAATTTTTTTTAAATCTTTTATTTTTGAATTTTTCGTGTGCTCACGCCCCTCTGGCAGGTTTATCACGCCCCTAGGGGAGCGTGCCCCACAGTTTGAGGAACGCCGTGTTAAGCTCTTGAAAAAAATAAGTAACATAGGCGAAGTTTTCGAAAATTGACGAAGGTCAATAATTTTATAAAAATGAATTAACTACTACAAAAATACGAATGACCAATTAAGTCTGAGTGTTTACTGATAATACAGATAACAGCAATGAAGGAAGAATATTGCGAATATAATAATAATAATAGTGTACTGATTGGAGAAGAATAGTACAGAATAGTGTCATGTAGAGTTGAAGGCAAGAATTAAAAGAAAATTTGTGTATTTCAATTGATGAAACATTTTGGGTAAAAATGTAGATAGGTAATTTATATATATAACTGAAAAAATAATCTCTGTCAACATTTTTAAGGAAGAACTAGTCCAACGGGATAAGCAAGAATGAACATTAAAAAGGGTAAGTAAAGTAAAGAATATGATTTCTTTGAAAGTTTAATAGCTCAATTTTTTTTCCAATTATTTCTTTTAAGTTATCTTATTTAATATTTCAAAATCAATAGTACCTATATTTAAGAGGAATTCAGGTCTGTTGACCGGTCATGGTGTGAATTGATACATATTAAGAGTCAATACTCTTAGCGTTGATATAACTTTTATACATGAGATTATCCTACTTATTACTTCTTAGATTGAATATGATATTTCATTATTCGAGAAAAAGTGAACTCTCTCTCTCTGAGTGTGTGTGTATGTGAAATTGAATGGCATCCCCTTCTATTCTATGAAAGAGATTTTTTTTTCTGCAGACAACGACTGTCCACCATCTGTGTCCACGTTGAATTCAAAACAAATTGGAAAGAAAAGAATATGTTGCAGTATCTTCTGACACATCATTCAATAGATTCCAGAAAATCGCTGCACCTGAGGCGAAAGAAAAACGCTGCAGCCTTCAAATCTCTCGAATGGTTTGACAGTTGACACGGACGCGCCCTGTCGCCTTTTGTAATCGCATCTACGAAAAGGGCCTGGAGTTCCTCTTCTTATTGAAAGACAGTCATGTCAGCCTCTCTCTCGAATGTCATCTCATCTTATCTCTGAAACGACGCCAGCGTCACTCTTTTCTCCTGTTAATGACTTTATCAGAAGACAGAAATGTGAATACATCCTTTTGAGGTGTTTGGTTGAAGGTTTCCTTTACAATATGCAAATGACTTTTATGGCAGGACAAAGAAAATAAATCAGAGGGCAATATTCAAATAAAAAGATACTTTTTATATGGAAACAAAATAAATGAGAGATATTACGCAGATCCTGTCTTTTGTCTTGGATTTCTGTCATTTTATTTTAAAAGATGAGTTTACGTTCAATCAGCCTTATTGTATGGATAATTTGAACATCTTTTGTGTCAAACGAAATATTTCGGTAAAAACAGTGTAACTATCTCTTTTACTTCCAATTTTATTGAAGCATCTTATATTTTGTTTCCATGGAGAATATGAATTCAAAATATTATTTGATTTATTAGGAAAAAAAGTTTTTTTTTTCGGTTTACTGACACTTTTCTTCTACTCAAGAGAACAGGAGAGATAAGGTACAAATTAATTTTGAAATATGAATATATAAGCTCTACGAAAATCTTGTCAGTAGTAAGAAACAAATATCCCAAATACGTTGGTTGATAATCTGTATTTTGTTAAAGAGTAAAAAATATTATTAGAAACTAAACATTAAATTCGAAGCGAAATCAGAAGGCTATTATAGTGAAGTTCTTTATAAAATCGAGTTTTAAAGCTACACATTAATAAACAATATTTGAAAAATAAAGAATAAAATTATAATATGTTATTTTAAAACAATAAAAAATAAAAACATATTAACAGTGATGTTCTTGAACCAAGATCCTGAATTATTGTAGATTTAAATTTTAAGTTTCTTCTCCATTTTCAAATGTATTTTACGAATTTTTCTGTTTGCTGATTCAATTCACTAACAAAACATTTTGTATGAAACTGGAATAGTTGATATTAAAATTATTACAATAGGACAGTGCTTATCAAACTTTCAATATTCGCGACCCAATATTCAATCATAATTTTCATTGCGCCCCCTTCCTCTCCGTACAATAACAATGTACTGAACTCAATAATAATACACTGAAACGTTAAACCTACAAAACGACTTTAACCTCTTTTGTGTCACCAGCGTTTATAAACGTCTCACTCAGACAGTGTGTTAATTGCCCCGGACGTAAATGTACGTCTTTCCGAAGTACAGTATTTTCTATAAACTTTCCATAAATTTATTCCGAAGGCTTTGGAATGCAATAAAATGAACTTCACACATTTAAGGAATTAAGATAAGTGTTAATTTTTGCATATAATTTTATAGATGACAAGCCCATGGGGCTACTGGTAATTAATAAACTTGTTGTTAACTTAGTATTGTTAAATTAATTATAAAATACATATTGCGCAGTACTAATATATTTATAAGTGTATTATATCAGTCTAAATGTGTATTTTATTTTTTATTATGTCAGAATGTATAGTTAGTTTGTTTACTTTCAGTACATTTATATATAATTTTTTAAAAATAATCTTTTGTTTTCGACTTTTCAACATGCTCGCGCCCCCCTCGTAAGGTTATCACGCCCCTCTGGGGGAGAGCGCCCCACAGTTTGAGAAACACTGCAATAGGAAGATTTGTTTTTTTTTTTATCAGAATTGGATTTTTGAATCGTCATATTTAAATTGAGAGAATCAAGGGTCGAATTCGAGTTCTTTCGTCATTCTTGCACCGCTAAAAAAATTAAAAACCTCTGAAATATAGTTGCGTAATTGAGTTGTTTGCTCTCTATGGAAGGAAGAAAAAAACTAAACTCAACGTCTTAAGCCAATAGATATAATTTATACGTAAAAAAACATATTCTTAAAAATTTCAGAGTAATTTAATGTTTTCTACCAGTGCTTCTCAAACTTTCGATATTTGCGACCCAATTTTCAGTCATAATTTTCATCGCACCCCCCTCATACTACAATTATGCATTGAATGCAATAATAATGTATTTCAATGCTAAAACTATAATGCGACTTTAATTATAAACTGCACAAATTATCAAAATAAATATTATATTCTGTATATAATTTTGTATATGACAAGTTCATGGAAGTCACTAGTAATTACTAAACTTGTTTTTAAATTTAATATTGTTAGATTAATAATCAAATACTTTTTGCAGTGTTGATATATTTATAAGTATCTTATATCAGTGTGAATAAGTATTTTAATTTTTATTAAATCAGAATTATGTTTTGCTTCCTTTCAGTTAATTGATAATTATTTTAAGTATTTAATTTTTGACTTTTCGATATGCTCGCGTTCCCCACGTAAGGTTATCACGCCCCTCTAGGAGAGCGTGCCCCCCAGTTTGAGAAACGCTGTTTCATACATCAGATACATCTTAATATATTGATTTAATAAATAAAGGTATTAGCCCTCATCGGACTTTTTGCAGTTATTCTATTTGGCATTGATTCGAAGAGTTAGGGATTCTGTGTTGTCAAATGCTCCTTAATTGTCGAGTTGGTCAGACTAGATCCTTTGCCATATTAGACTCCAAATGTACTTTATTGGAGTTATCTATAACCAATGAAAACAATCAGTATAAATGATTGCCGTGTGCTGTAAACATTATCTTATAGAAATGCCAGTCCAGAATGTCGTAAAAAAGAAAGGAAACACACTGGAATGTTGAATCTTCTACAAAATAGCGTGCAATTAGAAAGTCTCGGATGGCAATGAAATGTGGCTGGTAGCTAGAACACGGAATGGAACTCAAAATTATAACTTTGAGTTGTCGGGATATGCAATGAGCAACAATGAAGTAAGCAGCCGACCACCATCATGGACGTCTTCAGACATATCTTCTCTAAATCATCAGTATTCTGTTTAAGGAAGCACTCATCCCTGTAAGTGTAGTTCTATTCCAGTCAGACTTAACATACATGTTACATTTAAAAACGTGGTTGTGGATGTGCAGAAGAGAAATAGAAATGCACAAATTGAGCTCAAACCATGTTCTATGAAATTCTCTTATCAATTGCTTTTGAGATGACTCATGTCCTCGTTCACTTTGGATCGTCGATAATAGGGTTTCTTGATTTCCCGGGTATTTCCATTCCCGGATTCCCGGGAATACATCAAAATTTTAAAAAAATTAAAAACAAGTTATTTTTAAATAAAATCAATACTCATTATATAAAATAAGGATGCATATAAATTACAAAACTAATTCTTATTCATATAATGAGCTAAAAAGTACAAAAATATATAATAAATTGATTATTGATTTTTGAAATAGGATTTCAGAAAGCATAAGCAATTCATACTTTTATCACTCTGGCATGGAAAAAATGTTACAGTTAAAGATTTTGTTAAGTAAAAATCTCGGGGGAAAAATTCACATTTGAAAAATAATTACTAAAATTAATGTTCCTTTATTGACTCACATGTGTTTGAAAATTAACCAGTGAAAGCTGAATCAATTATTTCTCTAATGTTGCGCTCTACTAAGAGATAAATATTAATATATACTTGAAAACTCATTTGCTGCTGAAGTGCCGATTATGTACGCTAAAAATATTAATTATTGTATTTAAGATATTTTATTTGTCTAACCGATTTCTTGTTTATGGAATTGTTGTATTGTTACATAAATATAAATAAATATTAATATAAGAATCTCACACGCGCGAAAGTTAAATTTAGAAAAAATAATAAATAAGAAAAATTGTGCAATTTCTTATAAAAATATTCTCCCGCAAACAGTTTATGGGTTCATTCCCTTTTTCAAATTGCTGATTCAATCAAATAGCTCATAATAAAGAAAGGCATCCGAATTTTTTTAAAAAAGATTAAATAAATAATAGTTTTAAGTATTAGTACTTACATTATATCCACATAAATCTAGATCTTGGAACTTCGATCACATAATGCTGGTTGGCAACGAAATGCGATTGCTTTGAAAACCCAATATTTCTTCTTAACCAAGCTCGATACACCCACGGCTAGCTTGGAAAAATTCTCACCCCCCAAAGTTCTCATATTACACTCTTACCCCACAGTTGGGTAACACATTCCACATTCCTTCGTCCGGAAGCTCGGGGTGAACGATCGCAAATTGCCACAGTAGGTTCAGTTAACGATGTCCGAGATTGAAATGTAAGGTCAAGTCCAAAATAGCTACCTCATAGATAATTCAAGCCCCGTGTGATTCCCGGGAAATCCCGGGAACGAAGTCTAATTCCCGGGAATAGAAAAAGTACAAAAATCTTATGATTTCCCGGGAAAGAAACCCTAGTTGATAATGATGTACAGGTGATGCGAGAGCCATTCTGTTCTTACATTCTGCTATCATTTTAAGTCTTACTTTCTCGGAGCTGTGGTCTGTCATGGCTCCACTATTCCTACCCACTTAGCAAATGGCAGCATTGCTCTGATTGACATGACGAACGATCATATGATTTGACTATCTTCATATTGGAGAAACTGCCACCAGAAATCATGCTTAAACTATTTCTACCTACAGCGAACTCTAAATTGCAGGTAACTAAAAAATACCTAATATATTTTTTGACAACTCATTTATTTGATCAAAGAATTCAAAACCTGAAATATTCCCCGAGGTTCACCACTTCAAGTCTAGTTTGTGAGCAGATGAAATAAAAAATAGATAATAAATCATTTTATAACCGGCCTATTTTAGCTAAATTGTATATCTTTTCCCCTTAGGTGATATATTCCCATCTTGTATATGAACTTGAATGCAAGGCATTTACCCCTTAAGTGGTCCTTTTTTTACCCAAAATGCTTTAAAAAAAGCACACTTTTTATTGTTTATAACTAAACACCTACTAATTCCCGCCTTCCCCACAAAAAAATGCCGGATGAAAAGAATTTCAATATCATAGAGGAACTGCATCGCCTTTCTAAAATACTAGCACTAAATAGTACACCGTAATAATTAAAAATGAGCTTAAATCAAAGAAAGAAGGAAAATATCAGTGCCCGTAGAGAGGCAAACCAGTTGCGGCTAGCTTTCGATAGCCCGTATGGTGTACAGGAAAACCACTTAAGGGGTTAATACAGTTAAAGTGAATTGACAGAATCCAATTCCAACTGTAATTATATGCAAAAATTGGAATTTTCTGCTTTTTGTTAAAAAGCAGACTGGTATCAGTTCCTGGATATTCAGTTTTGAAGCTTTTACTCCATTGTGGACGAAATTTCCATCATTTTCATGGTAGATAAAAAGTATTTTCATATGAAAAATACTGTAACACAATTAAATTATATTTTCTTTCTGAGACCGTATTGATTTTTGTCACTGAGAGTATATAATTCTTTTTCTTAGTTTGGGATACTGCAGATGAAAGTTTTCTTTTCTAAAGTATACCTATAAAAGAATACCGTTAAATTTAAAGCTATTACAAGTAACAATAGCAGATATTCCGATTTATATATTGTTTAAATAATTGAACTTTAGAGTTTTTATCGCAGAAAGGTTTAATTTTGAAGCTTTGTATTCCGATTTTTTATTTACTTTTAAAATATTTATTGGTAATATACAATTTAAAATAAAAGTATTGCTCAGATATATACACACTATAAATATCATTCCCTTGAAATACAACAGAAATATTTTACCTTTATAATAGAATATCTTGATAAAATTTTCAGCATTATATTTAATGTGACAAAAAACTATAACGTGCTGGTTTATTTCAAATATAAAATATATGTTGCGCAATATTTCTTTTTTTAATATTTTATATTTAATACAATTATAAACTCTGGAAAGAATTATAAAATGAATTCATTTATGTAACACAGATTAAATACGCAGATCTAAACATGAATGAGGATAGGAGTAAAAGGGTATGAATTCATTAAACTGGAAGTAATTATAGGGATTTAATCGAATTTAGAACTTGCCGAAGAAGATTTTACAGGCAGTTTAGTTTGGGGTCTTTGAAAATCTGAAAATTCCTGATTAACTTATCGTATTACCCTACAGTGAAATATGCAATTCAGATGCAGAGCCTAACATTTCAGGAATTTAATTAACTGGAATAAAACTCGTGCTCAGTTAAAATCTATGCACGAACTTCACAAATTAATAAAGTAAGGGGATTTATAAGAAAGGAAGGGAGATATAAGTTACATGAATTATGTAAAAGAACTGAAGAACTTGCAAGAAGTAGTATGAGTATTTAGATTTTGATACTATCAATTGCGGCATAAATTAAATTTTCAATGTTAGATGATATGTTCTACCTTCTCCAAGATCACACAGTGCTTTCAATTTGAAAAGGATCACGTTGATTAAATTTAAGTATAATTAGATTACTAAACTTTGCTTATAAACAAGGTAGATCTCTATATATGTAATTTTATATATATTTTAATTTGAGAATTCATTTCCAAGAAAGAAAGCATTTCAACTTTAACTAAGGAATACAGTAAACCGAGCATTATGGAATTCTCATTCAGCTACTGAAAATCAGTAAATGCGTGTTTCAGTTGCATCAGAGAAAGTCGTATGGAATGTATATGATGAGGGTTATTTAATTTCAAATTTATGCGGGTCTCACAGTTTTCTCTTGTCTTTGTAATGTAATCTATTGAATTGACACAGCTTTGTGCATGTCTATCCCTCTCTTTTTCACGTGCTTAATATCTAAGCCAAATTCAAAACTATAGAGATATCCAGTATAACTCGCTGTATTATTCTAGTAAGAGATTAATACAACCAATAAACTATAGTATATTTAAGTTTTCTGTTGTAACACTTTTTTCACCCCACAAATTTGAAAAAAAGGATATTTTTAGGAAGGAAAAATGTGTTAATTTACTAACTTTCAAGATTTATGTGTTAATTTATTAACTTTTAGGATTTATGTGTTAATTTATAACTTTTTAAGGAGGCATGGTACGATTTACACAAAATTTTTAAATTTGATGACTTTCATAATTTTTTGATTGCCTCCTATGTGTTTGTATAACGTAAAACAGTTTTTGTGCTCAAAATTTCATAAAAAGCTTATCATTTAATCTTTTAAGGGAAAAACTTGAAACTTATGAAGTGATTTTAAAATGCTACTCCTCCTACAAATAATTGACGTACATATATGAAACTTGATTTACAAGTATGTCAAACTATGTATAACACAAAAGTTGGTATGTGTTTTTTGCGATAACATGATTGGTATTCGTACAATACTTCTTTTTATGAATGCTTATTGAAAATTCCTTAAAAATGTGTAAATTTTAAATTCAATTATTTTTTTAAAAAAATAAGTATTGCTTTTTGATTCAAAAATGCATGCAAACTTTTATTCCATGTACTATTAGCAACAAGTGAAAAACATTTCCAAGTATTAGGCACAATAGAAAAAAACCTTAGCATTTTAAATGAAGACAAACTAATTATTTTGATCTTTTTCCGAGATAAGTCAGTTTAAAATTTTGATTTGTCATTGATATGTGAGTAAAAACAATCGTAAAAGTTATCACAACTCTGCATTTTTTAAATTTAGAGCTTTCAAATTTTGTGAGTTTGTAGAAAAATATATAAAAGATAATTTAGGCTTAAAAAATTAAATTTGATTTTTTGAGCGATTTTTGTCAATTGAATCGTACTGTGTCCCTTTAAAAATGTGGCTGTCATTTTATTAACTTTAAATGATGAAATTAAGGCAGTTCAAATAAAATATATAAACAATATTTTTACGTTAACTACTTCCCACATAAATGGATATTTACAATTTCGAGCTGAAATTCATAAAAGCAAAAAAAATCTCTCCTAGTTCTGTGTTAAATTTTTTCTATTAATTGTTAAATTTTAAATTCTAATTTTGAAAAAAATAGATATTTTTAACTAAAAAATAAACAGTTCACAGATAAAGTAACTTTACTTTGATTTTAAATTACCTGAACAAAAAAGCATAACAAAACGGTTCATTATCGAAAATTAATATTAATTGTTGTATTATGTTAAATATTCTTGAACTAAAAGAAATTTCAATAGATATTTAATTACCAAGGTATTAGAGTCTCTTAGCGGTTTAAAAAACATGTTATAGACGAGGATTCGTTTGACACAATGCTTGCATTTTAACGTACAACAAAGTTGAGGCAGTTTCTTAATTGTGTTCCGATTTCTGTATGTTAAGAAGGTTCAAATACATCGAATGTGGAACACATTGTAGGAGAAATACCATTTCCTTTATCTAAACGTACATACAGCCTTCTTTATTTATCACCAGATCAAAGATTAGTTTCCGCTTTGTCTGCTAAATCGATTTTCTGCAGCACTTCTCTCTCTATCTCTGAAAGGATGACGGTACAAATATTTTTCTCCATTTTGTGTGTTTCATTCGATATTTTCTACTCGAACAATCAGTTATTAATCTTCAGTGATTGTTTCAATAAGAGGCTTAGTGAAAACTTCTTTATTTGTTGATGTTTTACCGTTCTGTTGACAAGGAAAATTGCAAATACAAATGTTTAACAATGTGAAACATTTCTACAATTCGATACAGTAATTGAATTCCGGAGTTAATTAAATAATTTTCTTTTAAAAAGCTACAATAGTGTTCGTTTCTCTTTCAAATGATAATAACTATATCTGATGAAAGTTTAATGTATCTGATACTTACGAATGGATAAAGTATTTTAAATTATTACTAGCATTTGAAATATTTGTGTTTAATTAGGTAATTGAAAATTAATTTGCAAGAATTTGCATTTAAGGGTATCATGTGAAACAAATTAAATGGTTTATTGCAAATTCTACTACAACAAATGTTAAAAGGAAAATAACCTGGATATTTTGGGTGCGCTTTAATTATTTTTGAAGCAATATCATTTTCTATAATTTTAATATTTTTTAAATAACTTATAACTGTTGATTTATTTTTATTGTTTTAAGACATACTTCTTTTTTCTATCCAAAATAGATTGCTCCTTATTTTTTTGTCAAAACTCCTGCGTTGAAAATATATTTTGTCACATCTTGTAGTTATTAGTAGCATAATGAAAAAAATTCTACAAATATATTACCAAAAAATCCGGCGTATAGCGTGCCCCTATACTTTCAAGCTACAATTTTTAATTTTTAGGTATATTCGCAGTAAAACGCACATCCTCTCTTCACGAAGAAAACTTAAGCCTGCAAGTGCAATGTTATATCTTCTGAAGTAATTTATTCGAGGTATTATTCCAATCTTTAGGGAAAAAATAGCATACTTCTAAAACTATGTATAACCCCTTAAGTTCATAAGGAATGTCATTTCTTTTAAGTAAACAGTATTTCTATCTATGCAGAAGTCTTAATTTTTTTATGCTCATCTTTTTTATTTTTAAAGCTCTCCTTTTTATACTCAGCGTATAACGTACACCCGTAAATTTCGTGCTTATTTTCTGTGTTAAAAGTTCGCGTTTTACGTCGGATTTTACGGTATATATGTTCTGGAAAAATAAGATGAATTTTTTTTTAAGGAAATTTTGTGAAAATGGGGATAGATATACAAATTAATATTTAAATGTTATGTATTTTCTTATTTGAACTTAATATTTGTTTGTAATGTGTATTTTTAATGCGCATAACTTTTTAAAATCCAAAACCCATAAATTTCACTGATTTAAAATGTATGCTTGGGAAATTTTTTGTATAAAAAAAGAAAATGATTTTTATAAATCATGAAGTTTTTCAAAGAGTTTGATTATCGGATAACATTGTTAAATAGACTAACTGAAAAAATTGAAAGTTTTAATGTATATACTCTTCCAAACTAAATGATATGAATGAGTGTACATTAAATCAAAGAGAGAGTTTATGTGAAACACTTAATTATATTAAAAGATGAATAAATGCAGATCCATTACTTTTAATTTATACAACTCAAAATACATCACACTATTTTAATATCACAATGGTTGCTTCAATAAGAATATTAAACATGCAAAGAAATTATTTGTATGTATTTAAAGAAATTTTACATTATTTTTATTTCTTCTTTAAGTAAGATAATTTCTTTGGAACACAGGAAAACAATAACACATTAAAAGAAAAAAAACAATCCTAATGTGGTGTAAGGAACTATTGAGATAAATGAACGGAACTTTTAATAATAATAAAAATTGCTAGTATAACTAATGAGCCCCAGGCATCTTGTTTGAAGCCTTAACTTCAGATTAGTAGCTTCCCTGGTATGCTCCCATCTGACTAGCAGCATTCAGTAGCTGTCTCATCTGCATTTCGCATCTCGTTATCCTTTTCGGAAAGATTTATCCTCAAGATGTTAGGCAAAACTTTTACTTTCAGCTTGGTTGTGCGGCTGTAATTAATGGAAAATTAGTTGGAAGTGTTGTGCAGTGTATTTACCACATTGTTATTGCCCAGCGTTTTAACGAAATCCGAGAAGCGCTTTCATAGGTGATCTCCCACAATTTACGGCTTGCCTCCCAGTAAAATATCCTTTGTTGTAAATAACAGCGTGCATATTCTTTACATGTTTAAACAGTGGGAAGTTAATTAAAATTTTGAGAATGGCCTGCGGTTGTGTGGAAGTAATATATGGCTTATTATTCACTGTAAAATATGAAAAACAATAAGGTAATCCTTTCGAAATATTTGTTGTTTTAGAGAGTTTTCGAATTATTTATTCATCACTACTGAATTTAAATTATTACTGTATTAAATTATTTTCAATTCAACATGATATGATGTTTGCAAACCATTTAAAAATACTATCAGTCACTTTAATGGTAAGAAATGTAAACTATTTTAAATATTTAAAATTTATTGCGTGTGTGTGCATGATATAAGCAACACACACATCTCGTGCTGAGTATAAAATGTATGCCTTCTAACAAAGATCTTGCTTTGAGAGACATTCCTATTGCTCTTATGGTATCTGGCTACCCTAAAATTGTGAATTTTGCTAAAAATTGACATTTTTTAATGATTTTATTTTATAGGCCATCTATTAGCTTTATAAAAATACCAAGTTTATTATTTTTCGTTCACTAGAAAAAAAACTACAAGTGTTTCAGTAAAAGCAGATGCCATTACTTTAAGCAAGATGTCATACTTTAAAATGCGTTTTACTCAAAATGTGTTTTTTTGAAAATGCCCAAACGGGGACAGTGATTGATAAAAAAAAGTTTTGAAAATAATTAACAGAAATTTTTTGTGTATGTTCTGTGTAATAGTAGAAGTGTTTTAACGTTCAGATTTGTCAATCACTGTTTTATTACAAAATGTGCAGTTCCTTATGTGAATATAATCACAGTTTTTTTAAGCAATTTCATATAATAACTAAGGTAAAGTGCTCTAGTTTTTGTAAAAATTAAAATATATCTTATTCTGAAGGTCATTTAAAAAATGAATAACATAGCAACACATCAGATTGAAAAATTGAAAATTTGTTCATAAACTGTTGGTACAGGTTGGTACACAATAGGCCCCATTTATGTTTTTTTTTGTAAATTTTTACCAATTTTCCCCCAGTTTAATAATAATAATTTCTTTTTCTCTTTTTAATTTTTGCATATTTTTCTTAAAATGTACTAAAAAGTCTAAAAACCACAAAAAAATCCCCATATCTCCATTTTTTTTAAAAAAGTTGTCGGATACCTTAAACTATAATAATGAAGTTTAAAAAGGAAATTAAATTTTTAAAAAAATAATTACACATCATTTATAAGATGTAAACTTTCTAACTTTATTTCTGTTTATCTTATTATTTAATTAAAATAGTCTATATAATCTTATAATAAGAATTATAGCTTCATTTATAATTCATACTCACTAAATACATTAACATTTGGCCTTTCACACTTACAAGAGAATGAGCAATTAGGTAGGATTGAAATATTTTCTTACAGAATTTTGAAATCTACCTATGCCTAAGAGATGTAAACAAATTTTTTAAAAAAAATCTATTTTGATAAGTATTGCTACAAAGGATATATAGTTTAGGAATTGGTATTTTTTTATGGTAAAAAGTCAAAGTAATTTTTGTCAAAGTGAACGGCATCTTAGTGCTTTTTAAAATGTATTGCGATGAGAAGACACATATTAAATTGTTGCATGAAAAAACATTAGGTACACTTAACAAATTATTTAGTATCATTTTAAGAAAATAAAAACCTACTGCCGAAATTATCGTGCACTGCGAAGATCTATAGTGCAGGGAAAGACAGCTGGATGTGTGTTATGAAATGCTGCAATATTACACTGTACTACTCAATACTCATTAATATTGTAGAAAAATAATTATTTTGAGTCTGAAGTTGTCTAACAAAAATTAAGTCTTTTTCCATTTCTTTTCGAAATTTCGACCCCTTTGAGGCAATATTAAATTTTGAAATAAATTATTTTCTCCTAATCTCCATAGCATAGAACATATTTTCCGCATAGGTAGGCTTCGAGTGATAGTAATTTTTTTCACCGTACAACCATGATCCACACTAATGCACAATAAGAAATTATAAGGGTTGCCCAAATGAAAAGCGGACAAGTTCAATAAAAATGAGGATTTTATTGGAAATCAAAAGAAACATAATCTCTCTCGGGGTTATAACACAGGTCCCATCGTTTCGGCAGCAGGTCTTTGTTTTCACTCTAGAAAGAACGGGGTTGATTCTTGAAGAAGTCCTATCCAGCTTCCCTCACTTCATTGTCCAAATAGAAATGTAATACTGTCTTAAGTGGCCTTGTAATGGCTCTATTCATGTTCTCTTATAGTCCTCTTGGAGAAAAACGGGTTTTTAAAATTTATTCTATTGGAAACTTTCATCCTCCGAAGAAGATGCGATTATGTAAATTAAGACTTGTATATAAAGATTAAACTTTCAAGTTAAGAGAAAGAGGTTAGACTGCTAACGGATAGCAGTGATTTATTAGAGGGAAGCTTGGCAATAGAACGACGTTTCTTTTTGATTAATATTAAGATTGACGATTTGGTCAATCGGGCGTTTAATTTGGATTAGAACAAATTGAATTAGAAGATGTATTACTTCGACGTAAGTGATCTAATTTATTGTTAATTCTCCTAGCATCTCGTCTACCTCGGGATTGATTCACATATTTAGTAATTGGTGCATTTCTTGGTTTAAGTCGTTAAATTTGTGTCATAATTGAGAATTATTAATAAGTAGAATTTGTATTGACTATGGCTAATCTTCCTTCCGACCCTCTCACACTAATAGATGACAAGGACAATCCCTTACAGCCTACAGGTCTAGAAGTCTAGGGGACAAATCCAGACCATACAGTGGGTAACATTTCCCAACGCCTTTTTTTAAAAACTGCATTAGTTTTACGGGAGACGTAGGGTGGATATTGTCATGGAGATCCGATATCGTTTGCTGCCCTTGCCGAAAACTTTTACACCAATTGTTCCAAGACGTTTCACTTAAACAGTGCTTGTCATAGATTGCCACTATTCGTCGATAGATGCCGGCATTAAACTCATCTCCTGCAATCAGGAACCGTACTACCGCACATTGTTCCGATCTGGATGCATCCTTATATGGCACGACTCTACTTTCGATTAATTTCCTCTAGCATTAATAGGTTTCAGTTTTAAATATCGTAAGTGGTGTACATTTCCTACTGTCCTTCGTGTCAATGCTTGGATTGCAATTCGTGTCAATATTTGTCAATTGCACTCATTCTGATGCAATCACATAATCCCCTTTTCATTTGGGCAACTCTTATATATAGTTATTCATTTGTGTTTCTGAGGTTTTGTTTTAATATTCTCTCTATCTATCTGTTTGATTATATAATAATAATAATAACTGAAATTATTTAATAAATAAGATCGAATAATGAGAAATATAGAGTTAAAAGAGTTTAACTTTTTAATCCAAAAGTTAATTAGTTTGGTAGTAGAAAAATGATATTGATTTTTATTTCTCATATACCAAAGTTAACAAGTGAAAACTGGAAAACTCATCCTATACTCATAGCACAAAAGTAATTTTAGCTTTCGGAAATGAGTTGAAATTCCGAGAACTCGATTTCATTACTCTTAGAAACCATAAAAGTTGCTTTTCTAAAATTTTTCTCCACGACACCGAAGCCAATAAAGTTATGAAAACTCGTAAAAATAACAGGAGGAAAAGTTTTCTTTTCCTGCGCGTGGGTGTCTAAGTGGCAAAGAAGTGAACTTTCCTCCACCCTGTAGGTTAAAAGAGCCTCGAGAAGTGAGGTATTGTCGACAGAAAATAACAGACGACAATAGAGTAGTTAATTCCACGGGTCCAGGAAATAGAGCAAGAGCAACGATCATCTTATTTCTTTTCTGGGAACTGTTTCTCCCCCTATCACCTTTATCGACTGCAGAGTATAGAGGGAGAACGGAGCTGAACAAAAGGAGTGAAAAAAAGTATAGAGGAGTACTTTCGAGTTAACTTCTTTTCCTTTGAAGGAAATAACATCCTGCTTTTATAGCACGATTCCAATTGAGACGCTCTAGAAACCAGGAGGAAGGCTGGTCGTTAACCACCCTATGGAGCATCTTTCGGTTAAATCGAAACCGAAAATCTAGGAGCGAGTAAAATGGATTGCTAACGGTGAAGTAATGAAGGAATGTATGTGAAGTGACCATTTCCTCGGGAAGATGAATTACTTGGAAAGGGGTATATAAAGCTCAAAGGATGAGCTGTGGTTACTGATGGAAATAATCACGAAACAAATATCTGGATATTGTACCCGAGCCTTTTGTTATCTGAAATATTGTTGTCGCTTTCTATATAATGCTCTGCGATAACAAGAAATTTTTCCTGGATAATATTTCACTGAGGCTTAGGTTTATTCAGGATTTTTTTTATATATATTTCATTTTATGATTCTGATATATCACAGACATTGATTGCAATTTGTGCACTATGAAAGAACCTAAAAACTGGATTGAATGAGCTAATACTAAGCAATATTAAAATAGTGAGTTTTTATATCTTTTAGAAAAACTACGTATGTTTCATAAAATATATGGTCTGTTTGTATTAAAAACTATTTTTTTTTTGTTCTATCTTGCAGCAACATTTTAAACTTTTCTGAACTGAATTTCCTGCTTACACTCGATCATGAGTTCTTACCTTAATTGTTGTTTAGTACTTTTTGCATTAAATTCTAAAACATAAAACAGGAAGCATTAAGTGCATAATGAGACAGAAATGGGTAGATATGATGCACATGTATTAAAAATGAAATACTAACATTTACATAGGAGTTAAGAGCTTTGTTCAAAAAATACAGGTACAAGAGAAAAAATTAATTTATTCACTCACCTCTGACTTTGATGCAAGTTGCTATCTGGTTTAGCATCGACTCCTAGAATTGTTAAATGTCTTCCTGCAAAATTGCTTGCCATACAAGTTCCAATTGAGTTAGACTGACGAGATATAGTCTCCTGCCCATCATCAAAAATAAATTATCTCTGCTGGGAAGAGATCTGGTGATTGGTCAAGGAAGTGTTGGGAAAACATGACGATGTACAGCATGGCATTGTTCTGTTGAAATGTTAGCCAGTGGTTAGTCAAAATAAGGACCGCATTACATGGCATAGAATCTCGTCAACTTAACAACACATATCATAATTCCTGGTTGCAGAGCTGTGTAATGGAAGAAAGTCAGGTGTGTATCCTATTGCTGTCCTGGACGTCCCTAGACACATTTTCGTAAGTCATCAGGGCTCAATTTTAAGAGGGATACATCACTGTAAGTCTCTTGGAACTGGTTCTATAATCTGAAATTACATCATACAGTAATCCATCTTTCAACTTCAACAACCGATTAATATTGAACTGTCGCTGTCCGAAATGCTGTCCATTCTTATGAGCCAGTGTTTGTAAAAAGCCTCAAAAATAATCATGAGCCGTTAGAAATACGAGTAAGACTAAAATTACATGTCCATAAATTTCAAAAGATGGAATTTTATTGGATTATTAAGAAAAGCATCTTTTTTTGTTATGTGTGTGTGTGTTTACCAATTTTTATTACAAACGATTTAGCAGTTTTTGAAAAATCCGCGAAAATATGTTAGTGTTTTTACTACCTAAGCCCACCAGCGCATGGTTAGGATTCTATAAAGCAAGTTTAACCCTACTTCATTGCCCTAAGTCAATGACAGCTTTAGAAAATATAATAATTTTTCATTCTGGCCAACTGGCTTTTCTTCATACATTAGTTTTTTGCTCTTGGTTCTTGATTTCAGAATTTAAGCTTCCTTTGTTTAGTAGGATCTTCAAATCTATCCATCAAATCTTTTATTTATTATTATTATATATATGATAACATTTACTATAAAGAGAAATATTATATAGTAACATTTGGATACTATTCCTTTCTTCATTTATATCCTAGTATTCTAAGATTGTTTTAAAACTGTACGGACTAAAAATGACTCTACCTAATGGTCAGAAAAGTATGATATGGGAATGAAACATTGTAATAATTGGATACTATTCCTTTCTTCATTTATATCCTAGTATTCTAAGATTGTTTTAAAACTGTACGGACTAAAAATGACTCTACCTAATGGTCAGAAAAGTATGATATGGGAATGAAACATTGTAATAATTGGATACTATTCCTTTCTTCATTTATATCCTAGTATTCTAAGATTGTTTTAAAACTGTACGGACTAAAAATGACTCTACCTAATGGTCAGAAAAGTATGATATGGGAATGAAACATTGTACTGATAAACAATTATTGATTTATTACTTTTGGAAATCACTTGCACATTAAATTAAAATCAACGCGTGTTAAAAATTTTTTGTTACTATACGTTTGATAATAAATGTTTATTTCTAAGAAAATTACTTTTTTGTCTTTTGAAGTTGCTTTTTTTTAAATTTCCGTAGACATATCTATCAAGCTTTGAAAATTTTAAGGCTAAAATTGAACAGAAAATTGTATTTTTGAATGATTTTTCTACATTATTAAACTCATTTGTAGTTTGTATCATAGTTTTTACAAATATGTAGAATTGATGCTATATTTTGAATATTTCCTTTGTATACACAATGAATTCAACATATGTGTGTTCTATATTACTGTACTTAGATATTCTCCAGTATATATAGTTTAATTTAGTAAATAAAAAAAATTGTTATTACGATAATATTTTGCGTATTTTCATCCCCCCCCCAAATTTTGTTTATATTTCTAAGGAAGTAATATAGCAATGAACTAATTCTAAAAAAATATGTATATATATATATATATATATATACTAACAAATTAATTCTTGTAAATTTTTCATATTAAATAATACATTAGCAGTTTTCATTTTATAGCTATAAAGCAAAACTCGTTGCTTATTTTGATAGTAAAATGGTGATGTTGTCGTGGTCCATCGAGCGTGGGTGGGGGAAGGTTCGAGTAAAGGTCAGCCATATTTCAATCTAAACAATTTTATTGCCTATATCACCTAATAGACTTAATCAACTTAGCTGAGAGCCGGAGCAACCAAACTTATTAAATTAATTATAATAGCAATAAGAGTACTTAGCTATTATTCTGAGCGTTCTTGCTTCAAAACTTGATTAATTATTCCTTCTTGAATTAACTATACGACCACCGGTCACTAACGCTATGATTTCTTCTATCTCAATTTTCAACCATCATCCCGCCTATTCCACGACCAGCCCTTAAATTGATGCTCGTATTTACATAAAAATCAAGTCTTCTCTACGAAAAGCGGTTTCCAACTGAAATCACATTTAAAAGGAGAATTTTACCCAAGAGGATTAGTAGAAGCACGAATAGACCCGTTACAATATGAATAACAAGTGAATAAAAATGCGAATATGTCATTAAACGATATTTATCAGTATTTATACCTATTCTTCTATTATAGTTATAAAAACTGTTTGATTAGGTAATAGCATTGAGCAGCCTGTATATTCTCGGAATAATAATATATATGATAATGCAGAGTGGAATAGAAAACCAAATGTTAATATACAACACTTTTCTTTGTCATAAATGTTATCCTTTAAATATATAATTATTTACTAATAACATTTCAACTAAATAAATGAAGTGAATATTGTGTAACATTGTGAGAAATCAGTAAATAAATAGTGATAACCCTTCATTATATTGAAAATGAACTCTATAATCAAGATATACATTCTTTATAAATATCAAACATTTGAAACTAATATGAGAAAAAAAGTAAAAACTTTTATAATGTTAAGGCAAGTATAGGAATAAATAAAAATCTAATTTAGAATACGTTTAGCAAGGAATAAGGTTACTAACTTGCACGAAACATTTTTTTTAAGAAGTAAATGGAAAAACTATATTTCTTTGTAAATTTTTTTTCAAAGGAAAGATAACAAAAGTAACAAAGTGCAGCACGTCAAGATTTTTTTCACATGAACTTAATGCAGAAACGTAAATAGAATTCCTGAAATAGAAATAGACCCGGCATTGCCCTATTCAACAGTGGTCATTCAGACTGTATCATTTCAAGAATCTTGGAGCTATTTAGCTTCTACAACGAAACGAAACGTGCTTTGAATATGCATGAGAAAAAATGAAGGCTACATTATCGGAACTGAATCTAAATGGCTGCCAAGGGTGATAAGAGAATATGATACCTTGTTCATTTTGTGAAATTGAATTGAACAGTTAAAAAAGAAATATAATTGAACAAGAACATTATACTTATAAAACACGTGTAATTTGTTTCTAGATTCAAAAATTGAGTGCTATTTTAAGAAACACCATTGTTTTTTTTTGTCGTAAGTCTTAATTTACTTTTAAAATATGTGTCAGAAATTTCATCAAAAAGGAGCAGATATTTTATGGTTCAACAATTAATTAAAAACATTTTAAATTTACGTTGCATAAATTCTACTTAAAAAAGAATGCTATTTAAATCACATTCTGAAAAGTATCTCCGTACTTCATTTAGCTGTAATTTTTCTAGATATAGTCCACTCTCGCTAATTCAAACCTACGATAATACGAACCTCTCGCTGATTCGAAGTATATGCTCAGTCCCTAGAAAAATTCTTGATATTTCAAACTAAAACAAAACGTGTTTTGATACACTCCATATTTCGAAGTAAAATCTGTGGCTGGACAGACTACAACACGTGATAGTTCGAAGCTATTTTATAAAAATTTTGACAATTCAAACACTCACTATCATGTACAATCCTGTAGCAAACAAGTTGGAGCTTACATGTTTTGTGTTTTATTGTCGCTGTATGTCTCCCCTGTAATGTAACCCTTTTGATGACCATCTGCCATCCCTTCTTTGTATTTCCCGGTTCCTCTGGCAAAAAGACACTTTTACTGCCTTTCTTCTTCAAGTGGACAATAGACCGACCACACCTGTTGTCATCCGTCCATATCTTTCATTTAACACGTGACCTTGCTACACATGTGTTTAGAAAGGATGGTCCACTACTTTGAAGAAGAGATGCATAGGACTTTTTTTCGTCGGAGGGACATGAAGATTTATGAATCATTTGTGTGACTTATAGCATATGGCATCAAAAAAGGCATGGGTTGGACTGAACCCTCCCTTGAAAGACTAATGGTGTTGGGAACAGTGTCTGAGGAAAGCGATAACAGATTAAACAGACTTTTAAAGATAACAGTTTTTTTCATCAAAAAAGATTAATTATGAACAGTATGTATTCTATTAACAATTGTTTTTAATACATGACTTTTAACTTCTAATAATATTTATACTGTATAATATGAGCTTTTTAAAAGTACTTTAAAAAAATCTTATACATATGTACAATTGTTGTGTTGTTACATAATTTCAAATTTAAATGTGTTAGTAAAAATTTCTCTTCCTGTATTTTGGGAGTTTTCCCCTACCGTCTTGATAATTCGGAGTTTTTCATTGGTCCCTCCAACTTCGAATTATCGTGAGTCGAATCTGTAGCTAAATTCCGGTTTTTCCCATTTTTCTATATTATACATTGTATTCCGTAAATGAAAATACAAATTGAAGAGAATCCGCGATGATATAAAAAAAACAATTTCACACTTTAGGCTCCTTACATCGTCAAATGTATTATATTTAATGCATACACAATAAATCACTGGCCATTAGAAATGGATAAAGAAACATAAATGCTATTTACTTTACTTGTTTTACTTTTATGAGCTTATAAAAACATTCTTATAAGAAAATTTTTAAAAAGTATTGATTTTGCCAATTTTGGGGCTACTTTATATAAATTGCAAAGTCTATGACCCTATAGAAAGTTTTTAAGAGAAGCCGATAAGAAGAGTTAGTTACACGTCTTCGAAATACGACATTCAGAGCTTCTGGTGAAAAATTCGGGAGGAACTTCCTTATTCTAAGAGACTGCTTAGTGACAAGCTCAGCACTTAAACTAGTGTTTTATTAATCAAAACTTCATTTCACCTCGAGTAAAGATTTCAATATTTGTTTTATTTAATGAACAGAAGCCCGCATTATTTCGAACAATGAAGTAATGTTGGAATCAAAAACTGAACCAGCGGACGTGTTTAAAAATCATTGATTACGAAATTCATGAATCAAACAGATTATTTATTTTCTTCTAAATAAGTTACTGAACATCGGTTGCTAGATTTCCTAGGATTGTATACTCCTGAATACTTCAAGCAAAGATTTTTTTGTGGGGCATTTTTGAATAAATTTTAAAAAACAATTTCTCAAAAAGTTTTTTAACGCAAAAGCTATACAGGGTGTACTCAAAACAGCACCTACCCAAACTCTGCACAGTTAGTTTTCTCTTTGGAAATACATAAAAATGTCCAACGAACTGTACCTGTCCAATTAATAGTTTACGAGAAAAATACAGTAATTGATGATGCATGATGGCTCATGGTGGCGCTACGGGTCGTTTTTGAGCTCCTGTACATGATTGGTTAGATATGGCATAATTTAAACGCTGGATTGGAATTGTGGATCCAGCTCTATGGCCACTGCGATCACTATCTCTTACACTGATGGATTTTTTATATGGGGCTGTCTCAAGTATTTCGAGACGTAGTGAATACTCAAACGAACTTAGTTGCTCGTCTGCATGTTGCTTGAACTTTTCAGTACACCGTACTGCTGCGACGTCCTGTCACCGGCATACTTTATTTTTCGTATTTTTCTCGTAAACTATGGATTGTACAGGTACAGATCTTTGGACATTTTTTACGTATTCCTAAAGAGGATTCAAACTGTGAAGAGTTTAAGTGCTATTTTTGGGACACCCTGTATATTAGGTCATATTATAACATCCTTTAAATTTTTTCGTACCTAAGAATTTATTTAAAAATAAAATTTAACAACATCATTTTTTAAAATTTTTTAGTAAATTTATACATAAGTTACACTGCGGGGCATTAAAATTGCGTAAAAAGGAAGGAAAGCAAAAAACGTAATTTTACATATTGAACGCTTATATCACAGTAGGAAGTAAATACAAATAATTGTACAGACAATTTGAGGGTATACAGGGCCCGCTAAGGGAGTAAAAACATTTGCCACATCTGGCAACTGAAACGGCTCTGTCCCACTTAGACATTAAGTCTAATTTGTCTTGGATAACAGAAGCGGGCTAATCATTCCATGATTAAGTCTATGGCATACTTCATTAATTGTAGTGACTGGACAGTGGTGGTGGCCCAATCTCTCGGCAACACTTGACCAGTTTCTTTAAACGAAGGGAAGGTCTGGAGAACAAGCTGGTCAAAGCAACAGTCAAACACCCTCTGTGTCTACGTAGTCCAGGACACTACGAGCAACATACTGGGTTATTTTGTTGAAAGACGGTATCAACAAAATTACGGCACAGCCACTGGCCATAGAATCTGAAAAAAGGAAAGATGGCTGCTCAGATTAACGACGGCGCAAACAAGAGGTGTTCATGCCATGTACAAAATGGTTACTTATATCATCATACCAAGTACAGATCTCAAACAAGGATGTTGAATGCAAACAAGCAACGTGCGTTCTCTCAGGATCTTCCTTGCAAGAATAAGTCCATGATGATGCTCAACACAGAACTGGAACTAATCTGAAAAGACGACGTGATGCCACTCCGGTGACCAGTTTTGTCCTTAGGAGCATCACAGTTGTCACGCATTTCCATATTCAGAGTCAAAGGAAGCCGCAATAATGGTTGTCGTGTAGACAGTCTGTGATGCTGACGTCCAGACCAGTTGCAAGTTTATTGCACTGTATGAATTTGCATCCCTTCTATTCTGTGATCCGGCTAAAGATGTGGGAGGAACTGAATGATCATACGACATGATGATTTCTAATTATTTTATTTATCACTATAATCAACACAGACACAAACAACACTTTAAACAAGATAATTCGAATCAGTAATAGAGCAAGAGGGAGAGAGACGAGATTGCGTTGGGGAGAATATATTCAATCATACATCTCTACCTTTAATATAACTTAATACAGAGCTTACGTATTTAACGATCGCAGTATTAGTTTAACCTTCTAAACATCGACCTAATTTAAGATCACAGTACCTGAACTCTAGCAGTCTTCTATTTAATTTAATTTGACTTTAACACTTCCCACTATAACTAATCTAATCCCTTTCTTAATATCTAAACTTCTGGTTTCTTACTTTGTTTACGTATACATTTCACTGCCCATTTACTGCCTGCGGGTTACATTCACAATTCACTAACTCTCGAACTCATGAATAAGGAATATATATATTAAATTTAATTTTCATATCACGTTTTCTGCCTTTTGGAGAAGATTGGTTAAAAATGCTGGCCCAAAAGAATTCCCCAGATGGTTAGTGGAAAGACGTGTATAGATCTGTCACAACTGTCCATGCAGATACTCGTCGTGCAAACTTGCACACGTCCTAATTTAAAGACCGTGACTTGGCTGTTCGATCCTGCAAGGCTTACTTGACCATATGTTTCTGCTATCAAGCGTTAGAGAAGGGAAGACATTGAAATGTCGCATGGTCTATACTCTGACTCTCTTTAATCTTTCGATTCCACATTCGCATGACACTCTTTAGATTCTAATAGACGTGAATAGTATTATCACGTCACTTTAAACCGAACTCTTAATAGATTACGATCCTAGCGCTAGTAATTCCGATGAGGGCTGGAAGCCATTTCTTCACCTTACGCAAGATATGACACAATCTGCTCACAAACCAACATTCGAATGCGATTTCCGAATGATAAACCCGCTGCTTAACCTTCCTTTTATAGAGAGTTTGAGATGCCTTTCCTGTCGTTCTTTTCTGGGGCGTTCTATTACGCTTAAATGTTAATCATTTGCATAAATCCCAGAATTTTCTTTTCATGTAAATAAAACCTTTATAGCATCTCTCTTTCATAGTATTGCAATTTTAATGATCAGGAATGTATCTTATTGATAATAACAGGATTTGTTTGTGAAGTAACAAAAGTTACTTTGATCTTTATACAAATTTATCAGAACTGAATGATTTACCTCACATGCTGTAAATGAGCTTGTTACGATTGTTTCTAATGATCTCTGCAAGTACCTTTTAAATAATAAGTACGATTAAAGGGTTTAAAAGAGCGTTTCTTATATATAGAGATTTTATTCTGTAATGAGTTTTAAATTACAGTTTTCACATAATATTCTATAATAGATAAACTACTTGTGAAAACATTATGCTGCTTAGCTGGAATGACCGAATTTAATACATCACTCACTAATTTTCAGTATAACACAGAAAGCAATTGCTAATCTTTACAGAGGTAAATTCAGAAGCAAGGTATTTATCAATAATTCCACTTCATTAAAAACTCATATTTTAATAAATTGCTTGATGATAACCATGTCCGCAAATAAATTATGATTACATGCAAAAACGTTTTTATTTAGATGTTTTAATTTAAATGTGGGTTTCAAAATTTTCATTATTAATGAGTTCAACTTTCAAGGATATGACTGCAAGATATAAATAGTTTTTAAATTTGTTTCTGTAGGAAAAATTCCTAAGTTAATTAAATTTTCTCCTTCACTTTTACTCTGTATCTTTCGAGATACAAACATTTAATATTTGAAATATGATTTTGAAAGTTTTCTGAAATAATTGGTTTCTATTCATTTTAAGTAACCCCTATGATACCTTTTTGAAATTGTATTCTTTAAGTATTTATTTCAAATGATATAATGTAATATTTAAATTAAAATTCATATTGTAAGTAATAATTATATTTTTTATTAACAAATGTTAAGATAACCTATTTCTAATTTAATTTTTTAAGGGAATATGGTAGGATTTATAAAAAAAAAACTTTGATTTAATGTTTTATTATAATTTTAATCATTGTATATATATATGTATATATATGGATTACGTAAAACAGATTTTGTGCTCAAAATTCTAGAAAAAAGTAACGGTTTTAATTTTTTTAGAGAAGTTTTAAAATGTATAAGGGAATTTTTTAAAATGATATACTACTCCTAAAATAATTGACATGCTTTTATGAAATCTAATTTAAATTTACGTCAAGTTATGTATAACAAAAGCTGGTATGGGTTTTCTGAAAGCATGATTGATATTCGTAAAATATTCTTTTTATTTCTAAATGCTTATTGAAAATTCCTTGGAAAAAGTGTAAATTCTAAATACCAATATTTTTTAAGAAATAAGCATTGCTTTGATTCAGAGATGCACATCATATTTTGTTACATATGCTAATAGCAATAGGTAAAAAAAAAAAATTCAAAGCATTTGGCACAACAGAAAAAAAAAGCCGTAGCATTTTAAATGAGGATAAATTAGTTATTTTTTCATTCTGTCCACTTAAATTTTTTATTTGTCATTGGGATGTGAATAAAAAAAGATACGTAAAAGTTATCTCTCTCATATAACTCTATTTTTTTGTAATTTAGAGTTTCTAAATTTTGTGAGATTATGGAAAACTATATAAGGAATATAATTTAGATTAAAAGAATTATTTGAATTAATGACCGATTTTTTTAATTGAATCGTACTGTGTCCCTTTTTTTAATCAGAAAGATTGCATTATAAAATTAATTGAATTTGTAGTAAATTAACATGGCTATTCAGAAGTTCTACAATTTTTGTAATGGTTTGTGTGCTCAAATTAATTCTGCTGTTACTTTAGATATTAAAATGTGAATTTTATCAGAAAGAAATAGATTCTGCATAATTGCCGATTAAGGATTTTAACATATGAATTCACATGTTTGATTTATTAATAGATTGGTTGCTGCTTATTATACTGCTGGCCACCGTAAATGCAACACCCTGAAGGAAGTACGCAAATAACATGAAATTTCAACATGCATTAGCGCAGGTGAGATATGCAAATGATTAGAATTTCAGCGCAGACACACATCACGCACGCCTGTGGAGCCACCTCAAAGCGCTATTTAAGGCTTGGAGATTTCGACGATTTCAAGTTCGGCAATTGTGTTTTTTTCAAAAAACGATCAGTTATGTCTCGTAGAAAACAGCGATCAGCTTTTGATCAAGTATCCGAGTTCGACAGAGGAAGGATAGAGTAGCCTACCGAGATTGTGGATTATCTTTCAGGGAAATCGGTAGTCGTGTTGGACGAAACGAAACTACTGTAATGCGGATATGTGACCGTTTTATGCAGAAGGGTACGACGAACCGACGTGGTCGATCGCATCCACCTCAGTGCACCACTTCACGTGAGGACAGGCAAATTGTGTGCATGGCAGTGACGGATCACTTAATCACATCACGAACCATAGCCCAGCACATTGAATCTGTAACACATCATTCAGTGTGTCGCGTACCATTCGACACCGTATACAGCAGAGTGGTCTGTCCGCGAGACGTCTATTGCTTGGTCTACCCTTGACGCAGAACCACAGACTTCTCCGCCGCCAATGGTGCAATGAAAGAAGGATGTGGGCGGCAGAATGGAATGAAGTTATCTTTACTGACGAGTCTCGCATCTGTCTGCAACACCATGATTATCGGATTCGAGTCTGGAGACACCGTGGAGAGAGGATGCTGAACAGCTGCGTTATGCACCGCCACACTGGTCCTGTTCCGGGTATTATGGTATTTGGCGGTATTGGGTATCACTCTCCACTCCTCAAGTACGCATTGCCGGTACTTTAAACAGCCAGCGCTACATCACCGAGGTGTTGGAGCTCGTTGTCCTACCTTACCTTCAGGGCTTGGCCACAGCCATATTTCAACAGGATAATGCTTGACCACACGTGGCACGCATTGTCCAAAGGTTCTGCGTCAATCACCAGGTTGAATTGCTTCCCTGGCCAGCTCGCTCTCCGGATCTTTCGCCGATAGAAAACATGTGGCCCATGGTTGCTCAACGATTGACCCAGATTACACCCCCAGCTGCCACACCAGATCAACTTTGGCAACGTGTGGAAGCTGCTTGGTCTGCGGTACCCCAAGAACCCATCCAAAGTCTCTTTGAATCAATGCCGAGGCGTGTTGCAGCGGTGATCTCCAACAATTGTGGCTACTCTGGCTACTGATTCTGGCAGGAACCACACTTCACAGAAGTCTATAAATTTAATAATTTGATACTTCGTCAACATGTTATCTACAAAATAAATTTTGTTGTGCTATCTCTTGTCTTTCTTAGTTTTGCATTTACGGTGGCCAGCAGTGTAGAATCCCATTTTGAAGCAACACGAGGATTATTGGCGGCGATTCTCAAAAATTTGATTTATGGTCAAGTAATCAGAAATGTGGGTACAAGTTAAATAACTGTCGATTTATTTAAATCTTTTTATATTTCTTATTATGATTCACTTCATTGGAATCTAATGAAATAACCAAAGTTATTATTTCGTCATTTAAAAGTTTTTATGGATTAAGGGTACAAGAAGCACTCAAAAAAACATTTAGAAAATGAATTTTTAAAGAAAAGAGAGAAAAAGCGTCTTAGCATATAGTTGTCAATAATCAGTAACAAAACGTATTCGATTTGGAACCTTTTTCAATAATCTAGCGCAATTTTTGTTAACCCAAATGAAAAGTAGTTGAAAATCGTAAAATTCATGAAAAAGTCCATAAAAAGTATTAAAGTGTGTTGAGTATCTTAAGAATTTTTTTAGAAAAAGAAGTTGCATTGTAAATTTTGCAAAAAAAATTCTCTTCTATAAACAACAGGAATAAAAACTCATCTATATCTTTTTAAACTATTGTTTAAATAGGAGTAAATAATTTAAAAGATATATTTTTAATTTAAATCTAAGCGAACAATTAAAATTTACATAAAAGAAACACTGAGAACTTTTGATAACGCCAAAAGTTTTTGACAAGTTAAAAAAAAAATTCTGTATTATATAAATCTATACTAGAATATACATTGTCGTGGCAAAACATTATAAACACTACATTTATTTACTGATCTCGTCTGGATGACATGAAGGGCACTTTATTAAGGCTACACACAGTACCCTACAACTCTGAAACATACCGATTTTTTTTCTTGTGTCCCATATCATTTTGCAGCTTGCCACTAAATTTCAGTTCTGATAACAAATCAGTTTTTCAGCTATTTGAAGTTTTCTGAGTTTATGTTTTGGTTTCTTTTTGATTTTGAAGCATTTTTCCACTCTAAAATTGAAGTAATTAAAAATAATTTTGAGTACAATCAACTCTTTCAGTGTGAAATGGTGATTCATTTCAATTTTCATTACTAAAATCATTTCTGCTTGATTATGTTTTGAGTTTTTTGAGTTCTCATAGTTATTTAATTTAGATTGACTTCAAGGCCAATTTTTATTTTAAAAAATAGTTTATATAACTTAGAAGCTTTTTCATCAATTTTTCCAGTTGAGATAATGGCATGGCCAAAACGTTCTCAAGTTGCTATGAGAAACAATATTTCAAAAGGATGGAATACTACTGAAAACAATAAATCTAAATACGCCTTGCCCTCATTTGTGATACTGCAATTAGACTTCCAAATATAAGTATTCTGAATACAAGTATTGTGCAGATAAAAGTGAATATTTCCATCTTGTACCAAACTCCATTATAGTAAACATACTCTAATACTATATTATAGTATTTTAAAGTCGTCCAACAAATATTCAAACTTGCTAAACTGCCCCAATTTAAAACTGAAAAAAATTAAATTTTTTGTACAAACCGCAATTTTTAATCTAAGTTAGTAGCATTATTATTGTGTACATAAGTGTTTTAAGTTTCAAAACTTTTGTGAAAATATTTGATTAAGATTAATTTGAACAACCTGTCGTCATAACAAATGCTATAATCATTATGCAAAAATATATTTTGAATTAAATAAATATTTTCAGTCATATTTAATTAAAATAGTGTTTAAATGCAAAAAATAAATTGGGAAATAACATATTAAAAATTAGAGCTTCAAGGACTTGATAAGTTTTTGTTTTAAGCCTTTACAAACTTTAAATTCATTTTTCTCAGACTTTTAATTTTGGAGAAATAAGTGTTTTATAATCCCTAAAGCTATTTTTCTGCTCAAGATAGAGTCTTGAAATTTTTTTATATACTCCCTAACGTATGTTCTGTAAAATTTATTATGTATTTAGGTCACAGTTCTGTAGTTATTTTTTGAAAATATGCTGAAGTTCATATTTAAAAAAATCGTGTTTATTCCAGGTTTAACTAGAAAAATAGTTATTAAAAATCAGCAATGGAACGGATTTTCAAGTCTATACTAACTTTTGTTCACAATAATCCAAGAAACGTAAATCACTTAAAATGACTAAACATTTTAAAAATTGAAAATTTTATTAAATGTTTGAAACATTTTAAAAATTCCTAAATTTTTAAAATTGTAAAATAATAGCTGGTCAAACTGACTGTTTACTTATAGAATCATCTTAATAATATAATCTAAATATAAAACATAAATTATTTTGACTGTTACTGTCTCCAAAATTTTTTTTTTTTTGAAAAAGGATACTGTGTTGTGTAGTAAAATGGTATTTAACTGTTGCTGGAGAAGGTAAGGAGTCATTCTTGCGTGTACTTTTGTGAGTGATTGGAAAGGCTGCTGATCTAAGCGAATTTGATAGAAGGCAGATTGTGATGCTCCAAAGACTCGGAATGGGTATCTCCAAAACCGCACGACTGGTAGGCTTTTAACTATCTGCCATTTTTAGTATTTGTGCTTAGTTGATAAGAGTAACGGGGAAATCAGCCGTAGATGCCAAGCTGTTGGACGTCCGCGTATCATCAAAGACAAAGGACGTCATAGACTATTCCTCTTAGTAAAGCACCAGGCAGTGGGTTAGCTGACAGCCCAATACAATGCGGGTTCAAGTACAAGTATTTCGGAACACACAATTCAGTGGACACTGTAGGATATGGGACTGCACTTGCTCTGTAGTCCCATATCCTACTCATGTGCTTTTGTTGAACAAGCGTTATAGTCAAATACACTTACAAAGGGCCCAGGAACATCGAGATTGGACCATGGATAAGTGGAATGAGGGAATGAATATTAACGTCACACTATTCAGCTACTCGAGGGGTTTTGGAGACGTACCTTGTAATTTTCATCCATGGTCAAGGGACGAGAATTATACCTGAGCTGGCATCCCCTCTCCTAACTTCTATACCTCACCAACGGGAGGACGTTTGAGCCTTGATATATTAAATGTGCATCAACGCCCTCTGCACGGCGATCTTCAGCGGCCCAAGGCTCGAACTCATGACCCGCCGGCCATGAGTCCATTACCTTGACCACTGGGTTACTACGGCCACATGGATAAATGAAAGAGAATTGTCTGGATGGGGATGATTAATAATTTCGTATTCATCACGTTGATAGTCGTGTCAGGGGGCACCATTTTCCAAAAGCGAATTGTTTCTTCTCCAAGTGCAGCAGGTCATACACAGGCCGGTGGTAGCAGTACTATGCTTTAAAGGACATTTTCATGGGGGCTCTGAAACAGACCATGAAAGCTGCAGACCGGTCTGAGCATAATTGCAGATCAGTTGCACACTAACTAAACGTTTGACTTCCTAACTGGAAAAGGAATTTTCCAGCAGGAAAACATCCTATGTCCTAAACCTCGAACTATGTTGGAGTGATTCAAGGAGCATAATGATGAATTCCAATTAATGTCTTGATCATTAAAGTCATTAGATCTTAATATGATAGAGCAATTTTGGGCTTTAATAGAAAGACAGCTTATAGATCAAGCTTTTCTATGTAGGAGTAACTTCACGAGACCGATGCTTTAATTTGGTACATCCTGTCTCCTGTCAACTACCAAGAACTTTTGGCATCTCTGCCAAGGGAAGTTGTAGCTGTTTTGCAGGCCAAAAGTGGTGTAACGCGTTATTGAGTAGATGTTCATAATGTTTTGACTTGACAGTGTATATATTTTAAATTTTACGAAGAATCAAACTCTTTTAACATCTTCTTTATACTCCGTATTCCCTTAAGACTCATTCATATAAACGAAGTAAGTAGAGAGTGGCAAAGAGGTCATCTCAGTCAAAGGTATTTGCAAAAGGTGTCAAGGCTCTGACTGGATACCTTCACCGCTCGCTACTTACAGCCTTACTTAGTACGAGTGAACCTTTACAACCAGAAACATTAATTTTTCGGACATCAATTAAACATTAAGCACTTCACCGATCAAGGCTCTTCAAAAGAAAAAATAAATTGCTCAATGGGAGAACGTATTAATGAATTCATGTTTCCTGTTCATTATTTTTTTTCCTTTAAATTACTTCATTTTAAGGCTTTAAATTTTTATCGAGTGTAGAGAGGGAGAGAAGAGAGAGAGAGAGAGGAGAGAGAGGGGGGAGAGAGAGAGAGAGAGAATTTTTAACTGATATATATATGTTACCGTTAAAGTTCGAAAGATTTTAATATATGCACATTACTTAATTTATCTTCATATTATCTGATCTGATCCCTTAAATATAATCTATTTAGACTAAAAATTAACCTAGATAACCTGCACACTACTGATTCCGAAATTAAATGGCAGCATACTTTATGTGCTAACGAATTGTTTTCTTTCTTACAATTAATGAACCTTTTATTGTCTAAAGTTTCTCTAAAAGAAACATCGATTATACAGGGTCAGTGTAATGTTTTAAATATAAATTTACATTGGAAAGTGTGCTTTATTTTTCAAATATTTCTTATTATTACTAAATTTTAATGTGTATCAATTTGCTTGCTTTTATTACTTTTATGTTTGATCGGTGTTTTTACTTTTCTTTACTAATGCCCAGTTGAAAATAGCAGGTGAGATTTACAGGTATATGCATATGCTTTAAATTTACAGGATTTGACGTGTCAAAATAAACATAGTTAAAAATTGATATATTGATAAAAAACTTAATTAATCACAAACCCTATATTTTTAAATTTAATTTTTATCCTTATAACGGCAATGAAAATAAAAAGTGTTGACACCAGAAAAACTCAAAATTGTTTCATTTATTGGCTTTCAGTTTCGCGTTTCCTTTACTCCCTTTCAGTTACGAACGAAACTTTGAGCAGCTTTTTACTTTGAAACTTTTGTTTTTTTATGAATTTAACTTAAGTTATTCGAATACGTTCGGAAACTTCACTTTTAAAAAGCGTATAAATGAATAATTTTTTTGGTATCTAGTATCACTTGAATTAGAAACTACAACAGTTCTAAGAATATTATTAGCAGAAAAAAATTATTTAAATGCAATTCTTCGGCAAAAAAAGAAGAAAAATAACATATTTTCAAACAATTTTCCTTCCGTACAAAATATTTCTTTAATAATAATATTTTGCCTTACTATATCTAAAATGTCTCTACAGAACCTGAGCTAGGATTTTTGAAATGTGTGATTTATAAGTGGGTTTATTCATATTTTAATGCTTTAGAATAAGAAAAATTAATACAAAAAAATACCAGTAATTATTTGAATTGATAATAACTTGGAAAATAATGCGAGTTTTTCAAAAATCCTAGTTCAGGCTCATTAAAAAAGTCTTACCTATATATAGATAAAATGGTATAATTTAGAAGCATTTTAAATAAAATAATGTTTTGAAAATACGTCATTCTTTCTTTAGTTTTGTCAAAAAAAATTGCATTTAAATAATTTTTATTGTAATAATATTATTAAAACAATTGTATATGCAGTCTAATTAAAAGGACTCTAAGCATAAAAAAAAATTATTCCCTTTTACTCTTTTTCAAAACCACGGTTCCGAACGTTGTCACATACCTTAAGTTAACAAAATATTTTAATACAAATATTTCACGAATTATTTCTTTAAATTACATACTGCAGCATGCTGTTCATATCAAAAAAATGCCCTTTAAACAAAAATGTTCAAAAATTATTAAACTTGAACGAAAGAGATATATTTACTTAAAAAATCCAATTTAAACTATTTTAAAATTTTTATTTAAAACTTTAAAAAATGGAGCGTATTTTTTAAAGAAAATGTGAGGAAACTCTCTCATCTCTGTCAACTTTTCCTATATAACTGATGATATACATAGATTACTTTCAAATTGACCAATTAAATAATGGAAGTAAAAGGATGGAAAAAAAGGTACAGATAAAATAAATTAAATAAAGTCAAGTGAAGGATTCCTATGTGCGTGATACAAGAAACGTTTATTATTATCTAACTTTTATACCCGTATATGTATTAAAATAAACTAAAAATACTATGAACACCCCAATTATAATCTTTTTCGGCTTGTTCATATATCTTCACTTGAATTTCAAAAATAAATAAATAAATAAATAAAGGCCCCATATATTCGGAATGCAAAGATTAAAACGCAAACAAAAATATTACAAAAATGTTTTAAAAGGTCTTTATTTCAGGAAAAAAACCTGCACATTATACTTAAAATACACTTATGTTGTTTTCCGAATAACTTATTGAGAAGTATTGCTGTAAAGCACTTTTTCTTTGACATCCAATTTAAATTTAAGCTCAATTCTTTCATTTTATTTTGATTCATGCATTTATACAGATATATATGTGTTTGAAAATGTTTTTAATCGCATAAATATTCTACTAAGAATGAAAAAGCTCTCTAATTTGACAAGAAGATGAATGCAATTCTTAATGGGGGCATTTAAAACGAACGAAAGAAACTTACAGCTTCATTATTTCCGGAGATATTTTGCCCTCCTGTATTGCATTTAAAGGAATGAAGGCATTTAGTTTTAAATTGCTCGACTTCTTAAATGTCCGGACGAATCCTTTTAAGCGAGGCTATTAGTTTTCCACCGCATGCTAAGACTTCCTGTCAGGAACCTTAAGATGCAAAGGGGGGCTCTTAAATTTCACAAATGACGTCCGATTCAGCTGGTAATATCCGTAAATTTTACGGCATCCTCTTTCGCTACCAAATTTCACAAAAGAAGATGGGGACTATATATACGTTTCATAACTGAGTTTCGTTATTGGGAAAGAATCATATCTTCATGCTTGAATAATTGTATTGTTCAACCATGAGATACTAAACATCTTTAATTTCAAATTAAAGATGTTTTATTAGATACCCTTTTATAAAAGATTTTAATGCTACCGACAGGAAATTATTGATAATTTTTACACAGGTGAAAACAATTTTAAAAAAAATAAGCAACCAAAATATTTTTTAAGATTTTGATACAGTGTTAACAATAACAAACCTATAATATAATATAAGCAACTTAGATTTCATTTGAGAGCCCCGAATAAATGGAAATATTTCAGAAATGCATTTTTGTTAAAAATTTGACCGGTCACGGTAACCTAGTACTGGTCACGAGGTCGGGGTGTGTCATGAGTTCAAGCCCTAGTGCCACGAAAGACCCACCGTTTAGAGAGGCTGATACACATTAAATCGGTCGTGGCTCAAAGTCCTCACGTTGGTGTGCTGTGGTAGTTTTAAAATAGGCTAGTGTGTCATCCTCTTAGTTTGACCTTGGTTCAAATTTGGGAGGTCCGTCACTAAAGCCCTCGTGTTGCTTTATAGAGCAACATTAATATAATTCACTCGCCCGTCACTAATAGTCCTCGTATTGCTTTACAGTGCAACATTTATAAACACTTACTGACTTTAAGTTATCCGACTACTTTGCAAAATCGTACAAAAAAATATTTTGTTTTTGTTTTTAGGGTCACTTATATAAAGATTAGAATACACGTTAAAATTGTTTTGACAATACAAATACAATAAAGTAATATAAATACAATAAAATAATATAAATACATTAAAGAAATTTTTAAATGGCAACTTTGGCAAAAAATTGACATAGAATTACCTATTTTCAAAACTTTCTCCTTTTATGAAAAATGCTTCTATAATAACAATATTTTATCTATATACAGCTAATACTTCTCTACAGAGACTAAATTAGAATTTTTTAAAAATTCTCATCATTTTTAGAGATATACTACCAACTGTGAAATAATAATCAGTGTTTTTTTTGTTAAAATTTCTTCACTCTGATGTATTAAAATAAGGATAAATTTACTTCTAAGTTATATATTTCAAAAATCTTAGTTCAAGCTCTGTACAGATGTTTGTGCTATATATACAGGCCAAATATTATTACTATAGAAGCATTTTTCATAAAATGAGAATATTTTGAAGATAAATAATTCTATGTTTATTTTTTGCCAACAAATTGCATTTGAATTTTTTTTATTATATTAACATTCTTAAAACAACTTTATACGTGTATTCTAATCTAAGTGTGACACTAAATATTAAAAAAATATTCGTTTGTACGCGTTTGAAAAATCACGGCTCCGAACGTAGTCGGATACCTTAAGTTTGGTCTCTACAAGTTATCATTAAACAGTTTTTATAATGATAGCTTGATATCATTATCAAGCTATGTATTACTGGCCTTACAATTAAAAATAATCCTTATTATGCATGAACCAAATTCGCATTAAAATAAATTTGATATTCTATTCTACTTTGTACAGTTAATAACAATTCCAGAGGATTTAATGCTTACAAGTAAACGTTTTCCCATTTAAATTACAGCATATGACATGTTTACCCGTACGAATGATTTATTGACTGTTTATTAAAGTCGCTTTTTAAAGCTACAAGAAGGCTATTGGTGATGGGCCCCAGAATCTTGAACCATGTTCCAGTGACGATCGCAACACTTAAATCGGTACCTCAGTGTTTAAAATTCCCCTTTATGCCAACATGGAGCTACATTTAGAAATATATTCATAAAAACAAGATTACATTTTTTACCTGTACAAAATCTATATAATATTTATAGTGCTTGATAATGATTCTTTCACACAGTCAGTTTTGTTCATTTTGCTTGTAACGGGCTATTTCGCGATGTTTTCTTGAAATTAGCTTAGGGTTTTCTTTAATGTTATTCCAAGTCTTAATTGCCTCTTTCTTACAGAAGAAATGAGATAAGTTAATTGAATTGAAGGTGAATTGAAGTGATGAATGAGAGTTGTTGGTAGTGGAAAGGCTGAGACAGTTAGTAACCATATTCCTCTAACCAATTCCTGATTTTATTATATCCAAGAGAACATCCAGAGTTCCGTTAGAAGAAAGATTTTAAGGGCCAACTATAATAAAAAGATTTAGAGTGTATGTAGATGAAAGTATTGTACGATCCACAGTTTCTCTGCATCCTTTTCGTATCTGATAGTTAAGAAACATTTTATTTTATTTTAAAAATGCCAAACACTACAATAGCACCTATGCCATTAGTACACGTGCTTTCCAATATTTTTCGACAGTTGAATTAAGACTAGTTAGTGCAGGGCACACTACCAGATGTTCAGCGGTCATAGGCTGACCAGAGTCAGTCCGGTAATTTGGCAATACTAATTCTGTAGAGATGCGGTCTCACAGACAGTTGCGACCTCTCAAAAGTCTAAAATAAGCTACAACCGCTTTTCTAGGAGCCCCAGGGATTCAGGACGTGTTTTTGTTCAAGTCTACTAAGTTCTTGTCCTTCGACATCTCCGCAATTTCCATTTTAAAATTATGCTTAAAGGCCATATTAGAAAAAAGCCTTAAGGAATTCAAGGTAGAGGAACATTTAATTATTATAGTTTATACAGTCGTGTGATAGAAAGTCTTCCCACCATTAATGAAGTAGTTTGATTAATTGAATAAGATTAATTAACTGAGATTAAGTTAATCTCGTATTTTTGATGTATTATAGCTACGACATCAGCAACCGCATCGGATCCGAAAGCAAATATGCTAGAAGCGGAATCTTTGGAATTAAAACAATGCAATTTTCTTTTTTTGTGGGGGGGGGGTTAGCGTTACTAAAAGTTATTTTTAATTTTTTTAAAGTTTATCCAAAGTATGCATACAAATTTTCCTTTGATATATCAATGTAAAAAAAATGAAAACCACACATTTAAGCCTTTGAACCCATTCCAGAGTATCCCCATCTATATCGAATATTATTATTTTTTTCTGTTAGTTAAATTCTTGTTAAGATTATAGTTCGAATTTTTTATAAAAGATACAAACCTACGGATTGTATATCATTGTATTGTATTATATGTATAATAAACATATAAATATGATACATTTTTTAAAACTTTTTAAAAAATATTCACAATATCATGAATTATGTATCATCTAAAACTTAGGGCAATGCACTAAAAATGGATAAAAGATGGCGCTTGTGAAGATGACGTCAGGGGTGTAGGGTAGATTGGAGGAGCGTTGAGAGGGGATTTTCGAAACGAAAGCATCACTTTTCAGCCGAGCACAGGTGCCAAGCAGAGTTGCACCACACATCATTCAGAGCAACGTGCTTATTTCTCAAAGCATGTTTTCGCTCTCTCCCCAACAAAACTCGTGTTTCCTTATTTCCTTTTAAAAAATCAGCACCTTCTCTAAGTTATTGGAGGTAAGAGGATTTGTACATTTTAACTCCTGTTAAATTTTATTTTTTACAAAATTGTATTTTTTATGTTTATAAATCAAATACTGAACTCTAAAACTATTAAAAGATCATTGACAATCGTATTTTGTTAGAGTATTATAAATTATAATTTCTATTAATTAATAACAGCTTCGATGACAAATTTTTTTAGTAATAAAGTCACTCCTACCTTTTTTATGCTTTTATTTCATCATTGATCATCATTTTTATGCTATTTATTTCATCGCTTATTATATGATGTGCTTTTGCATTCCAGTTTTATATAATTCTGATTATTTCAGACAATAATTATTTATCATTGTGTAATTTTACTAATGAGTGCTATCAGTATGAACATAAAAACGTGTTTATTGTCTTTGCAATTTCTTTTGTATTCGAACCATTTTTGTGAAAATCACTACATAATGTTTACGGTTTAAAGAAAAGGTTTTAGTGAGTTTTGGAATTTCCAGTGGCAGTTAAAGTGGCTTTATGTATATTAATGAGAATTATTTTCAGAAATACATATGAGTATCAACTAAATATCGAAAAATTAGATCCGAAAAAAGGATTTAATTTAGTTGAAAATACTGAAGTAGTTTGTTTCATAATTATTTTTATGCGTCATATCACTATATCTAAATTCTTTTTAAAAAGATTTGAATCAGATATTTTCTGTTCGAATAATTTTTTTGACTTTTAAGTGATGATGTGTCAAGTTCAAATACTTCATTAAAATATTAGAGGTATCAACAAAGTAAAAACAGAACAACTGAATTGCAAAATATTAAAAGTTAAAAAAAAATTTCAGAAAAAAAAGGACAAATTTATTAAAGTAAGATGTTTTTTAATATGTCATGAATTGTTATTAAATGTTCTATTTATGTATTTTTGATTGCTCAAATGTAAAGTAACACGTAATATTATATTTGGTAAATGGCTCTTTCTGGTTTGGTGTGAGTAATGATTTTTCAATACTTCTTCCCTATTATTACATGAAAGCATGTGACTTATTGATGGGTATCTGATATAAATAAGTGCCTTTTAATGTTTTTATAAGTATCGGTAACTTTCTACGGTATGGAGGTTACGGGTTTTAAACACAACACCATTCTATGGATACTGCTTCATAAGTTTGGGATTTAGTAAAATGTATAGATTCATGCTCCGTTGTCTTACAATAATAAAGCATTAATATATATATATATATATATATATATATATATAAACAATGAGTTCAAAAATAGAATACTTTATGATTTAAATATAAATGCTTAATAAAGGACTTTTTACTTAGTCAAGTTTCAGTTGCACTCTTGTGATTAAAATAGTTAACTCAAATCGTTAGAAATGTATCCATTATTTGCATGAAAAATTGATGTAGAGGAACAAAAATCTTCGCATTGATTATTAATCGTTCATTTTTGCATACTTCGTTTCATCAATATAACTCTTAATTCAATTAATACAAGGCCTAATGAAATAGGCTTGTTGTGTGTTTATTATCCATTTTAGAAAATAAAAAATTTAAGTTTTTCTCCAAAAGCGACTTCTTGGATCTGCTTGGATTTATTTTGAACACTTGGTAAATTAAAATTTGGTACATAGTAAATTTTTATACATATTTGCACTAATTATATAATTATCAGGAGACTAAAATGTTCGGATCAAAACCAGTTACGATTTCAAAACTTTTTATTTATTAGAAGGACTAAAAAGTTACCCAACACAAAACGGTTATATTTAAATTTTATAACTAACAGTTATTAATAGTAAGTTCATAATATATATATATGTACAGTCGACTCTCGCTAATTCAAACCTTCGATAATACGAACCTCTTGCTAATTTCAAGTATATGCTCAGTCCATAGAAAAAAAAATTCCAGATATTTCAAACTAAAACCATACATTTTGATACACTCAATATTTAGATGTAAAATCTGTGGCTGGCCAGACTACAACACGTGATAATTTGAAGTTTTTTTATAATACTTTTGACGCAGTTCGAACACTCCCTATTATGTACAGTCCTGTAGCAAACAGGTTGGAGTTTGCAAGTTTTGAATTATATTGTCTTTGCGGGCTCTCCTGTTACGTAGCTTCTTTGATGACCATCTGTCTGCTAACCCTTCTGAGTGATTTCCGGTTCCTCAGGCGAAACGACACTTTCCTTCTTCAAGTGGACAATAGACCAACCACGTGTTGGTAACTGCCCATATCTTTCTTATAACACGTGTCCTTGTTACACATGTGTTCAGCAAGAATGGTCCGCTATTGTGAAGAGATTCGGAGGATTTTGTATATTGCGTCGGACTGACATGACGATTTTTGTGATTTATCTGTGTGACTTATAGCATGTGGTACCAAATAGGGTATGTGCCGGACTGGACCGTGCCTGGAAGAACCAATAATGTTGGAGACAGTGTCCGAGGGAACCGGGTGCGAAGCGATTTTATTTCCTGTATTCTTTTAATACAGGAATTTTAACTTCTGTACAATATTTATAATGTATAATATGTACTTCTTAAAAATATTTTAAAATAGTTATTTACATATGTAAAATTGTTGTTTTATTACATAGTTTTCAGTGTAGAAAAAAATTGTCTTCGTGTATTTTGGAAGTTTTTTCTACCCTCTTAATAATTAGAAGTTTTTTTTTATTTGTCCCTCTATCTTCGAATTATGGAGAGTCGACTGTATATGTATAAGCATCTAACTGCAAAAATAGAAATCGCTTCTACTGCAGGTATTGAGATTTAACTGAAAAGTCAGTTGAAAGTAATTCCTGTGCATTGTACAGAAAATAATCCCAATCTTGAAGACCTGAAATGCTTAGAATGGAAAATACGTACAAGCTTATACGGTTCATTTCCCGCAGTATAACGTTTTGTGAATGCTAGCAGTTTTGTAGCAAGTTCATATGCCTTTTGAGGATCTCTAAAAATATTGAAAGGAGGGAGTCTATGCAGCTGTACTTAAAAGATTTATAGCAAAAAATTTAAATATTACATTGTCCATATTTGAAAAAAGTTTAAATGTAATTTGAATAGTTCAAAAGAGAAAAAGTAAAGTGTTCACTAACTCACTTGATTATGAAGAAACCCAATTGCTTTCCATATTACCATTTAAGGTATCCGACTACCCTAAAATTGTGAACTTTGTCAAAAATTGACAAATTTTTTTTATGATTTTATTTTATAGGCCATTTTATGAGCTTTATAAAAATACCAAGCTTATTATTTCCCGTTCACTAAAACAAAAACTACAAATGTTTTAGTAAAAGCAGATGTTATTACTTTACACAAGATATGTCAAACTTTAAAATGCGTTTTGCTTGAAATGTGTTTTTTTGAAAATGCTCAAACGGGGACAGTGATTGCTAAGAAATTTTTGAAAATAATTAACTAAAATTTTTTGTGTATGCTCTGTGTAAGAGTAGTTTTAACTTTCAGATTTATCAATCACTGTTTTATTACAAAATTTACAGCCCCTTATGTGAATATAATCACTTTTTTAAGTAATTTCATATAATAACTATGATAAAGTGCTCTAGTTTTTTGTAAAATTTACAATAACTCTTATCATGAAGGTCATTTCAAAAATGAATAACATATCAATACATCAGAATTGAAAAATTGAAATTTTGTTCATAAACTTTTGGTACAGAATGGGCCACGTTTATGTTATTTTTTGTAAATTTTTATCAACCTTTCCCATTTTAATAATAATAATTTCTTTTTCTTTTCTTAATTTTACCATATTTTACGTTTTTTTATTTTTTGGAAATTTTTACCCATTTTTTTCCCATTTTAGTAGTAATAATTTCTTTTTCTCTTCTTAATTTTAGCATATTTTTCTTAAAATGTACTAAGCAAATCTAAAAACAACAAAAAAAATCATATCTCTATTTTTTTAAAAAAAGTTGTCGCAAGTAGTCGGATACCTTAAATTTATTTTAATTTGGAAAAAGTGGATATCGTTAAATTATTTTACACTATTTTTCCTTTTTCCCAAATTTTGTTGAGAATTTGGGGTGTGACTTAGAATCGATGGTGGCTTAGATTAGAATAAATAGGATAATTTAGCTGCAATGCTTAGAGAAATTTCAACAAAGGGAGTTAGTTTTATATATTACTCGATCTTTACACCTCCCTATAGCAGCTGTGAGACGAATCCATCAACAGTAGTTAAAAGTTAAAGCGTTTAGTTGCTTAACATTTTATATAATTGCATTATCTAAACAACAAACATATATTAACAGTATTAAAGCAGATTTCAGTGTAAGCAGGCTAACAAACAAATAAAGGAAATATAAAGACGATTAAAGGTGCAAAGAGGAAAATTTAATTCTTGAAAAATACTATTAATTTTTCAAAGCTAATTTGACGTTTTTCAAAGCGAGTTATGTATGGATTAACATTCTGTACATATATTAAATATATTAGGAGAACCAAAAATCCGTTGTCATTTGAAAATTCAATTATTCATAGAATAATGCAAGTAGAGAGATAAAAATTGACAAGCATGTTTGAAATTACATGGGGTTTTATTGAAACCAATAGAAAAAAATGTTCAAGAAACGGTCAACGGATGATACTGAACTTCAAAATGTCAATGATGCCGCATGAAAACTTTGTATAAAATAAGCTGTAGTCAAAGAGGAAACATGCGATAGCAATTGCGGCGTGTTGACTTTACCTGAAAAGGCATTGTTAGTTAACTGTTAGCAGAATGGAGATCCTAAACGGTCCTATCACCATCATAAGAAAATGAAAGATCTCTGGGATACATCGTTTGGTAAGGATCCCGTGCTGAGCAGCCATTTCCGCCATCCGTGGCCTTCCAGGTCCCCAGATCTCAATCTGTGTGACTATTGGCTGTGGGGTTACCTGATGTCGCAAGTCTACCACAATCTTCCGACCTCATTAGAGATGCTAAAATACATCATTCGACGGCAATTTCTCACTATACCTACAGATATCCTGTACAGTGCTGTTTTCAATATTGTCCCACAACTACAGGTATTGTTGATAAATGAAGGTCGACTTGTTGAACATTTGTTATAAAGAACATTATTTATTGCTAAAAATCAGTTGTTATGCTAATAATTGCTTTTGGTATAAAAGACGTCATCTGTTGACCATTTTTTGCAATTGTTGTGGTTTCAATAAAACCCTATGTCATTTCAATCTTGAGTGTCAATTTTAACCTCTCTCCCAACATTATTCCATAAATTATTGCATTTACAAGTGTTAACCAACTTTAGCGTCACCCTGTATTTTAATTGATAAAGTTAAAAATATTCGCTATAAATCATACTTGTTGCCCGTACTTCAATCCACAGATTACGAATAAATAATCAAAATATTTAATATGTGTGTAAAGATAAATAAAAATAAAGTATGAAATAAATTTTCTGAATTTCAATTCAACTAGCTAAAATTTTTCTTTTTCAAAAAAAAAAAAATTAAGTTTTTTAAAAGTTTGAATTATAAAAACCTTATTTATATCAATTGATTCATTTAATGAAAAAATAAATGTAGGTCTTTTAATAAGGCTCTTAAAACAAAAGCTGTCCCCTAAAGACCTTGCCTTTTATTTTTCTTATCGCTTGGAATCCCAGTGGATTAGCATGTTTTAAGATCCAATTAAGAAATTGCGAGAAAAGCAAGAAGTTCAAATTGGGTGACTTTTAAATGAAACTCGTACATGAAGAAAAACTAAGACTTTAATGAGAAATAATATGCCCTTTTGTCAGTATATTTTTAAAACTTTATTATTATCTGTATGTGTGTGTGTGCATCCATTTCTTCACAAACCGTTTCTGAAAGCGAATGATTTAAGAAAATCGACTCATACAAATTAAGATAAACATTTTAAAAACTTTTTTTCTGTAATAGAGTTTTTAAGATAACTGTTCTTTAATAAATGAAATTTTATTTATTATTTTTTCGAAAGGACGTTTAACTATCTTTTTTATCATTAATGAAATGCAAAAGAGCTCCGGAAAACATTAAATACCGAAGTTTCTTTATCAGCATGTAATTAAGAATGTTAATTCACGAGTTTGATTATAAAAGATAATAAATTTTTTTATTAAGTGAGACATTTAAAACGCCAGATTTTGACTCAGTGTTGCAGTAAAAATCTAAAAAAATTAAAATGATAGTTTTATAAGACAGCATGAATATAAGTTATTAAAAAGGAAAAATATATGTAAAACCGACTTTTCGAAATAATGATAAACAAAATCATATTATAACGCAAAATAATTAGTCCGTCTCAATAAACGTTGGAGTTTTCTCTTCTTTCCTTTTTAATTATCATTTTATGAACTTCAATTCTAAAAATAATATCTCTTAATATGCTTGCACCTAAAACATTTTTTTTTAATAAAATTGTTGTATCTATTGAAACAAGGGACGAAATTTTATAAGTATCGATGTTAATGATGTTAAAAAACTTTTTTAAAAAAACATAAGTTGAATTATAAGCAGTTATCTTTATTTAATGAAGAAGAATAACACATCATTATTTTAAGGACATATGATAAAGCATGAAATTATTGTTTGCCAATATTTGTTACAAAATTCACCCACATGCAATTAAGCTTTAATTTTCATTATTTAATTAGGTTTCAGTTTTAATTGTTGCATCTATGAAATTTATTACTTAATCTGCTTGCGACTAAAACATTTTTTTATAAAATTGTTGTATCCATTAAAATACGGAATGAAATTTCATACTCATCGATGTTAATGATGTTGTTAAAAAACTTTTTTAAAAGGTAACATTCAATTACAACTAGTTATATTTATTCAATGAAGAAGAATAACACACATCATTTTAGGACATATGATGAAGCGTAACATTCTTTTTGCTTTCTAACATTTGTTACAAAATTTATCCAATGAAACTGAGCTTCAATTTCTGTTATTTCATTAGGTTTCAGTTTTCATTTCTCTCATTGTCGAATTTACGAAATTTATTACATAACTTAAATTATAAGAATCCTGAGTAACAGTTTATCGTTGAAAGTATTTCTAGTTAACAGCCTTATCTGCCACAACCTAATTAGCTTCCTCGGTGAATGTTGTAAATCATTTATAGCTAGTCCTTTTTCAATCGATTGTAAATAAGTACTTGGTAAGTAGATGAAAACGTTTATATTTTTTATCCGTGGAACGTGACTTACATTCTTCAGTGGGAATGTAAATGTTATGTTGTGTTGAGAGAAATTAACTCTTTTCCAGAGAGTTTTCCTAGGAAAATTTATTTTAGTTGATTTATCTTTCTCATTTCAAGTTTTTAACTTTTTTTATTAGTTTTGGTTTTATGCATTCATAAAATCAGAAGAAAATGGGATATTTTTCTCTTTAAGTGATCTTAAAATATTTGGTCAAAATAATATTTTTATTTACAATTTAATATCCCTCAAAATATTAGTATATTTTAAATGAATCCTGAAAATTTAATAAGAAGAAATAAATAGGCAGAAAATTTTAAAAAAAATAAGTATGAAAAATAATATATAATGCAAAAGTCAAGGCATTTATTTCTGTGTTTTTCTCACATTTTCTCATTTTTTAAAATAAATAATGATTGATTTAATTAATGATAATAAAGCATGTTACTGGATGTGTAGAATAGTAATAACACCTATTTTTTTGAAAATAATGCCTTTTTCATAAAATGAATAGTAATAATTAATAAGTAAACACATAAGTTAAAATTACAAAACTTCAATAAGTGAAAATGTCTTTTATATTCAACATACAAAAATTGTAATAACTTATTTAGTTAAATAACGCAAAAATTACATGACTTCTTCATAAATGTTAAGCGAATAGCAACATAATATATAGGGTTTCCCAAAAATATCTCTCAAACTCTGCGCAGCTACATTCCTCATTGGGAGTACATATAAAATGCCCAACGAACTATACCTGTACGATTCACAGCTTACGAGAAAAATACGAAAAACAAAGTATGCCGGTGCAAGAAAAAAACACCGTATTGGACACATCAACAGCAGTATTTGCAAATATTTAAAAAGGCAGATGTTCAAAGTGTCCTCAGAGAAAATCAAGGCAGGCTTGAGCGCACCGTAAAATGGATGATAGCACCAGAGCAGTGCCCATCGAAGTACAAGCAGCATGCAGGGGAACAACTTTATCCGTTTGTGTAGTCACTGCGTCTTGATACATCAAATCCTGGAGATTGTTCCAAGGAAAGTCAGCGGTGTGATATCTGGTGATTATGGTGGTCATAGAACCGGAGTCCCAGGTCCAATCCAGCCACAGGAGTATGCCATATTCTGCCAATCATGTACAGGATCAAAGAAATGTGCCAGAACCCCTGTCATGAACCCCCTTGCATCATCATTCCCATCATTATTTACTGTACTTTTTCTAGTAAACTATAGATCGTATAGGTATAGTTTTTATGTACTCCCAGCGAGGAATCTGGCTCTGCAAAGTTTGAGTGCTGTTGGTACACCCAGTATACAATTAGTATTTTTCTAAAAATATTTGCAAAAATAATTTTTATTAAAAACACATTTGACTTTTGCTTTAACTCTTTCGTTGGCCATTTATTTGTCGTTTGAATTTCTTGCAGTTTTTTATGTTTTTCTCGTAGCTATTAAACAATATAATTTAAGGAAATATATTTTTTATTTTGCCGAATTTTATGTTTACGTTTAAATTTTAGGGTGGGAAGAATACTTCCCCAGAAACTATTCACCGTCATAAAGAAAATTAAATTTGACGGGGATAATTTGCCCTAAAAAGATGAGAAGCATGCTGCAATGCACAAGGGGACATCACATTCTGCACTCATATAGCGGGTGCTCTTTTCTTGCCTCTTTCTGTAATATTTCCTACATCGTCTATAGTTGGAGACCATTTTTGGCAAATGATTTCTCACACCGGCTAAACACACATCATTCAGAACTACACACTTCTTTGCTTAGAACAGGGGTCGGCAACCTTTTAGCTGTGGCGTGCCAAACCAATCTAGCAATACGATTCACCGTGCCACACAGTAGGGCATTTTTTAAACAATTTGATTCCCGAGATAATGCATGCAGAGTTATAGAATAAGAGTCAATAATATAGATTAACAGTTTTATTATATATTAGTTTTGCGCCATTTAAATATATTTCTTAACCTAAAAATAAACAGCATAATTTAACTATTTCTTCAACAAAATAAAAAAAATTCAATCTGTATATACATTATGTATTTTAAAAAATATTTATTAAAATAAAAATAGACATTATAAATTATAAATATTTCCCTTCATTATAGTTAAATAAAAAGCTAAATAAAAATTTTGAGGCGAAAATTAAAAGATAAATAGATTTATTTAAATAAAAAGATAAATAGATTAATTTAAATAAAAAGATAAATACAAATTTTAATAAGAACCTGTGCTTGCACTTCTCCACTTGCATATCGCAAAATCAGAGGTATAATGTATGACTTTCAATTTGACACGATTCTGAGTATTCAGTTGTCAAACAATTTCTTTGCATACTCAAAATATTTTTCATATGTGGAAAGAATTTTTATTTGATATGTAGAACCAAAAGCGGAAAGCAGAATACATATTATATGATTTTCTCTCTTCAAACAATTAAATCTTTCCAGCAATGACATCCAATAATTTTGAAAACAGTTGTAAATCTTTAAAGTTGTCTTTCAGGTGTTTTCGTAATTTCGTAAATGCCCGTAATTCTGAAAATGTTTGCAAGTAAGGTTCATTACAAATTTATCAACTTCCATCCACTCAAAAATTGAGAAATTTGTGGAGTAGTGCAGCGTGCCGCTGACAATTGTACCGCGTGCTATATGTTGCCGATCCCTGGCTTGGAAGCTAGCAGGTCCTTTGAGGAATATCCGTCTATTAGCTGCTAAGCTAATGCTATACGAAATGTTAGCTGGTCTAAACTTCTGTTTCTTTTGCTCACATGCCATAGTATGAAACTATTTATGATGGTTAGGTCAATAAGAAAATAAAAGATACGCGCAAGCGCGATGCCACCAATTTATAGATCTTCTTATTTAGTATCTTTCGTTTCTTTGATCGAAGCAATCAACCTTTCCCATGACAACGTTATATACAGTGACAGATTTTGGACAAGGTACTTCCTTTTTAGTATCATCTTCTTTTGTCCGACTTGCAGATGTCATAACAGCTGGATTATGTGCAGTAGTACAAAACTGAAGCTGGAATTAGTCTTTCCACCGTTATGATAGCAAGACCAATATATTATAATGGGTTTTGTGCTTCTCACAGGCGTATTTTGTAAGCTCATGTAGATGAGAAGTAATCTCTTCCCAAGGCCCACGAATGAGTTAAAGCAATGGTTCTTACTAACACTAGCAGCAAATTACACTGATATATTTATCTCTTCTTCATATCATCATCATAAATTGATTAACTATACGAGTACAAGGCTGAAATATAAACTTGATGTCCATTATGATACCCTATGACGTCGTTTACTAAAGTATTTTTCTTTCTTTTTTAACAACAATCTTTTAACACCCTACAAACAACATAATCTTACCGTAGATGTTAAATGTAAGACGCCGACTCAGGTGATAACTTATTAATCTGATCTTAGATGAAATTAAGAGGCGTACTGATTGTTTTAAGTGGATTTTTGAATAACGCAGAAATAGGTAGCCGAAAATATGGATCAGACGAGGAAAACAGCATCTGTGTCGATACATCTTTCTCCTAACTTCCACACTACGAGAAAACTGAGGCCCAAATCCATTTAACTTACAGTAGGCATTCTAATTCTCTTTGATGAACTTCAGCGTAATTGCTACTCAAACATATAATTTATTTACAATTTCCGGCCATGAAACCGGTAGCTTTAACCGCTGGTCGGCTGCACGCTAAATATTTTAAAAAGTACAGAACTTTTTTTTTCAAATTTTTGTACATTCCAAAGCTCAAAAATGAATTTTTTAAATTTAAAGTTGCATTTGATGACAGGAACAATTTCCAGTTTTCGGGAATTAGATAATAAGAACTGAATATGGTTTAAAATGCAGATCAAAATCAATTCAGAGAAGATATTTTTATCTTTTATCTGATTGCAATCCAAAAACTAGAGATATTTCTGAGGTTCACATCAGTTTGGAATAAACTTAATTCGAACAAACATATTTATTGTTTAGAACAATATTTAGTTTTCTAAAAGTTACACACACACACATACAGAGTTGATTTATGCGCATAATATATGTAATTGGTTTCTAATTTAATACTTGTAATCTATTTTTCACTATGATATCATTATAGTATTCTCATATGCACATATATAATTATATATAGAATTAAATGTTATTTCTCTGTTTATCAACTTACGTAAACTAATAAAATTTGTTATAATGCATAAAACTATTAAAATGTGCCTTAAAACTTTAAAGCAAACTTTAAGGTAAACTTTACAGCAAGCCTTGACAGCCAATTATCATTTAATTGAAATCTCATCAATTCATTTAGTTGGTCCCATTTATCATTTTAATGAATGATAGACTAATATTTTCTATTTAATTGATGCATAACTCTTTCGATAAAAAGTTAGATTCAAAAAGGAATGATATTTTTAACTTACTGAATACGTAAATATTGAAGAAAGATTATAAACCGGAAATATACATATGTATAGTGAAGAGGTATGTTTCCGCCTCACCTGTAAAACTAATTTAAATTAATGCTTTCTGCATTGTCTTTAATCTATTACATCTCCTATTTCTACTGATTTGTTCCGTGTGTCTGAAAGAGGGTTAATTAAAATGTTCGCCTGGATGAACGTAAATCTATTTTTCTCTCAATTTGGATTGCTTTCGACAGAAAAGTCGTTAGTATAGAAGAGATTTGTTGGTATACTTTTCAACTCTGCATTCAAATGTAAAACAGTCGGATGATTTAAATAACGCTATGGCTCAAATTCGGATAATTTTTACATGAGTAATTCAGCTTGAAATGTTCCGATGAGGATACTAGAAAATTCGCTTGAAGTTTTTTTTTTGATTATTGGTTTTAATTAGTTTAATATATTTCTCAATTTAAAGAAAATCTTTGTAAGCATTGCTCAATAAATAAAAATGGTATACTTATTGAATAAAACATACGGTAAACGTGAATGACAGGTAAAATTTAAAAATATATTTAAGCGATACAGTTTATGTCAAAGAAAAGAGAATTATGGCAAAAGTTGTTTCCAGCTGCTTTCATATCCACTCCTCTAAAGTTTTATTTGTCATTTAACAGATACATTTCTAAAATTTTATTTCAGTATAACACAGTACTTTTAAAACATGGTTTCGATATTACGCGATACATAACTTGAATTTAATATTACATGGTTTTGATTTAATACGATTTTAAAAAAGTAAATATCATTTTCGTTCAATAAGGGGGATTCCCAACTGGATTAATAACTCCACTTCCCAGTACCTGGTGATTACGAAAGCATTTGTAATATTGTATAAGTAGTGTGTGTGTGTACTTATTTAAATTTAATTGATCTGCAAGAAGGAACAGCTTTAACTAATTGTTTTTTGTTGAGAAAGGTCCTTAAGTAGTACTTAATGGAAAATTTAAAAGAGAATTGCAAAGTTCTTTAGCACCTTATAAAGAAATTCTGAAAATATTGAAAGTTCGAAATAGACAGGTAATTGCAACTACGCGGGAGATAATTTGTGTAATGATGGAGAAATAATTAGTGAAGAAGAGCTTCAATCGACAATGAGGAGAAAAATAGATTAGCTGTAGTTTCTGATGAGATAATAATAATAATTATTTTTGAATATAATTCTTGTTGTATTTTTAATTTTTCTACGTCACCTATTTTTGTTTTTTCTTTTATTAAAAACTTGAAGCATTGAATGTAAGTAAAAGAAACTTGAACACATTTGAATGTTTTATTGGAACGAAATTCCAGCTATCAGAAAATTTTACATCTTAAGACTTGATTTTGATATAACACGCCTTAATTTATATTATTACAAAGTTTCGTATGACTCGTTTTCGATACAACACGGGACACATTGCCCTAATTTATATCATGTGCATGCATAATTAATTTAATAAATAAATAAAATTACAATTTAAATAAATAAATAAACTCTCGCATAACACTGTTCGATATATGAGGGAAGCCCATATTTGATTCCTTCATGAAAAAATCGATTTATAAAATATATAAATGCTGACATATATTTTTCTAACTCAATGTGCAGATAAAGTATTGAAAAACAATTCAGTCGCAATATTTATCAGTGTTATAAAAAAAGGGATTGGCAGATATATAATTATGGAGACATAAAGACATCCAAAAAGTATTTTTTGTTTAAAGAATTTCGTTATTCTCAGTTAAATGAATATTTAAAGTTACATTTAAATATTTCCATTATTGATTTTGGCAATAGCTTCCTCACTTAAAAGCAGAAATTTGCACTGGATGTTCCGTTAAATGAAATAAGTAATCTTTCATTTAGATGAAGAGTCATTAAGTTCTTGACTTCCACCTTTAAGATGTTTTAGAGATGAGGGCTGTCAAGAGAGCACTTTCATTTCATAAGTAACTAAATGACTTACAATTAGATTGTAGAGTGAAGGGAGAGATAATCATTTTTTAAAAGCTCAGAGATAAAAGTTTTTCAAAAGTAATCCTTTTAACTAAAGTGAGATACTTAAAAGTGCTTTTGAAATTGGGATTTTGGCTTCTTCTTGCTTCATATCGCAGTTACAAAGTAGCAATGTTTATTTAATTATGGTTTAACCTGAAAAAAATAATTGTAAACCTACTCTTATTTAGAGGGAAAGAAATAGTAGGTAGAGGAGACAAAATATAGAATGTAAGATTTACGAAAAATTCCAGAAATCACCTTCAAAGAAACTGAGAGGTGAGTATTGGTTGGTTGAATTTCAATATCTATTGGAAGAGAATTCTATGAAGTCGAAGAACAGTTTGATAAGGATACAAATTATAGATTCACAATATTTTTAAAATATCTGGAAAGAAATTACTATAAAATGAACTATTATTCGAAAACTAAAATTTAGATGCTCAGAAGTTAATCATTAAAATTTGGCATTTTTTAAAAGACATAATCAACAATTTACAATTAATCAGTCAGATGCACGATGCTATTAAAGTGATGCGTATGAAATGTTGGATTTTTTTGGGAAGTTTGCCTCTTTGTTTTTGTTATGCTTTTGGCATAACCTCGTTTATAGTCGTATTGTCCATTGCCAGAGTCATATTTCAACAAAGATTTTCTTAAGTGTTCCATTTTGTTATTTGCTTTGAATTTTGCTAGGATATATGAATGCAATAGATATTCGTGTAGTTTTTATCCGAGTACAAACTTGGTAATAATACTCCAAACAGCGAACGTAATATAAACCAACCATTTAGGGAGAATATTGTTAACGATCGAGAAGTGCAACGTGTTGGTTTGAAAAATTTCGGTCAGGTGATTTTTTCCTACAAAATGAATCACATAGAAGGCATAAAACATCTGTAAAAAACGATGCTTTGAAAGCATTAGTGGAAACGAATCCAAATGTATCTATTTTATTCAGGTACGTCTTAAGATTCTTTGAGGCCCTAGACCCAGAGAAATCTTAAGATATTTTGAGACCCTATACAAAAGTAGGCCCTACCTGAGATCTTTAAAAGTAGACAGTATATAGCAGGGGGGGGGGACTAACTGGCGGCATGGTAGAGTTGTAACAGTGGTACGCGAAGACTTACTGAAAAATTTAAAAGTTTTTGAAAAGATAATAACTAACCATTTATTACAATTTTAATGAAGTGGGGTAGTCTCAGACAAAAAACCTCAAAATTTGGATCAAAACATGTTTGTGAATAAATGTTTTCTGCTATAATTAAAATAAATATCGTTCAAAACTAGCGGATTTGCACCTACAATAACTTAATTTTGTACGCATCTGTAAGAGCTAATTTTAATATAGATTGCTTGGTAAAAAAGTAGTAATTCAAAAGCCCCATTAAGTAAATACTGAGCGCTTAGTAATTATTTTTAATGAAATTATTCAAGTTACTCATTTTTATTCTATACCTAACCTAATGGATTGGACTTGTAAAAGGTTTATTAAATAAAAACCTAAATTTATACTTTCGTCTTATTTATTATATTGTTTTTAAATTTCGACTACAAAGACTTAGGCATTAAAAATGTGCTATTTGCGTAAAAATCCCATAATAGGCTTATAAGTAACATTTTTTTTCACTTTTCCACATCTGTTTGTTGGAAAAGTAGGAAGTGGCACGTTTAATTATTTTTTTTTATCAAATAGTGGCACTTTTCCCAAAAAGGTTGGCCACCTCTGGTATATAGCATCCATTGTCAAATACTTGTTCAAGCGGTAATTTAAAACAAACGTGCACGACTCACAATCTCAAAAACCTGGGCACAGACCACTCGATCGACAGCCGAATTTCGACTCAATGAGTTGAATGATTGTGTAAGGTATTAGGCCTAAGCCTAGACATTGACAGTGGTCATCATATAAAAATACAGTCTTACCACTTTTGCCAGTTGACATGCAGTTTAATAATCCCTGTTTATTGGAGAATATGTACGTGAATAATACTTGACAATTAAAATTATCCGGATCATGATCTTATTAAGACAGAGTCGAGAACAAAATGAGGCTTCCACCAAGGGTGCGGTCCTGGGTCCTGGCTCAGTTGGCCTTAAGACGTCCCTGATTATTCTGCCCGTACATTGATGAAATGCGTGAACACACTCTATACGCCAATCACTTGTTTATCGGCATGACCCAATACTTACTCATGACAACGCTCGGCCGCATATGTCGTACACAACAATTACGAAACTAAATAAATTAAAATATGAAAATTTTTATCATCCAGCTTATTTTCAGAATCTTTCGTCAACCTACTTTCATTTTGTTAAACATTTAGAACATTTTTACGTGCTAAACAGCATGAAATTAAAAACAATCTGAATAATTACATATCAGTTTATTGATTCTAAAGATTATAATTTCTTTAAGACAGGCATCTACGAATTAAAATCTCGTAAGGAAAAGTATGTTGAAGCAAATGGAATCTATTTTGATTAAATAAACAGCTTTTGAAGAAGGATATGGAATCTCATATATTCACTTAAAAATCCTACATTTCATGCGCATCAAACTAATACACATTTCAAATTACTAGGATTGCAAAAATCCAAAATTCAAGCTTCTAAAAGTTGCAAAATAATGATTAAGTAAAAGTTGAAACCTTTAAATAAATAGTTAAAAAGTGTTTTATGATAAATAATATTTTTATCTCGATTCAAGTATTTCAAATTGCTATAGACAGCAAGAGTTAAATGAGTGATCACTGATCAGAAGTACAGTTTATGAAATAAAGTTACAAGATATACTAGGAAATAAGAATTTAGGATTCAGGAAATCCAAAACGAAAAAAAAAAGCATTTTCATTCAGATCAAGTAAAAAAGTATGACAGGAGAGCTAGTGCTTTCTTCCTAATTTACTCGCCAGATGGAAACGAGCTTAATTCCCTTCTACCCTGTAACCCGGCTAAAGGTGTGGAAGGAAATAAAGGATCATTCGACATGATAAATTACAATTATTTTATTTATCACTTTAATCGACTCAAATACAAATCAATACTATAAATAGGATAATTCAGTCAAGCAACAGAGGGAAGAAAAGAGACTCGCGTTTGGGGAGAACACACACAACCATTTAATAATAATTTGGCTTTTCCTTAATATTACTTTACTCAGAAGATAAGTACTTAATGCACACCTAACCACTTTAATACTTTAAACATCAACGTGATAGGAAGGTGATAGTACCTGAACTTAGGCAGTCTTCTAGTCAATCCAATTTATCTTTAACACTTCCTGAGTATAATCTTTTACTAGGACTTTTAAGCCAATTCTGGTAATCTTCACTTTATAACTATCTAATCAACTCTTATTAACTAAACTTCTAACTTTCGATCATTTCCTTCACTCTTATCTTCACTTCTAATTCACTAACGATTCACCAACTTTTTAACTCGCAAAGTAGGAATATATATAATAACCTTAATTTGCATATCAGTTTCCTTCTTTAGGAGAAGATTGGTAATTTTTGCTGGCCCAAAAGAATACCCAAAAGGGCTGTTAGTATAAGTTCTCGTATAGAGCCGTCACAAAATCACAAGTTTAACTTAACCCTCTCGCTGTGCATCCCGCGATTTCCAAGGGCAACGTAGATTTAGCAGGCGTAGCCCTACGCAGGGAGAGGGTTAAATTTCATTTAAATTTAAACCTCATTTTATTAAATGAAAGTCTTGATAATAAGGACTTGAGTGTCACCGTCATTGAGGCTCGAATACAAAAACCATTGGTTAATGTGCCTTAAACTAGCATATCTCATTTGTCAGAACAAAAAATGCTTTATTGTGTCATTATTACTATTATTTAACACTAAATTTATAATCTACATGGAATATTTTCCATATTATAATTAATTTATAGAGCAGTAATGCAGATTTTTTCATCACTTTATTTGTATCGATAATGCATGATTTTTTGGAATCCTCATTGCATTTTATAAGAAAAAGAATACTTATATTCCCTAAGCTGTTAGAATGTAAAGAAAAATGTGTTTTAAATCTGTAATTATACATTATTTTCTACTTTGAGAGTAAATCGATTCTGAAATACCAAACAGCTTACTTTTTCTTTACATTAACCGGAATGATTTAATACCTCGCGTCCTTGTGTTAGAAGATAAAAAGTACTTTTTTAAGGTTTCATTGATTAGGCTTTAAAATGCGATCAATCATGTGTAACAAGAAGTCTTACTGTAGATTCTGCGAATCAGAATGCTTAAGAGATGTGTCAAAATTTTCGTTTCAGGACTTAATAAATGTTTATCAACACAGAAACAAGAAAAATAGAAAAAGTAGATGCAGTAATGAAGAAATAAAAAATAGAAAAATAAATTAATGCTGCATGAAAACGTCTTAAAAGCATACTAAAGTATTTAGAATCGACAGAGATATATCAAGTTAAGAAAATTCCTAATACAATTGAATTTTGTTCTTTATATTCTTTATCTTTTTTTCGATGGACTATTACTTTCATAAATATTTTGTAAGTAAGCAAAATAAATAAAAATAGTTCAAATTGTGTTCGAGCAATTAATATATTAACAGCTGCAGATAAAAATATTGTTAAGAGCTTATGCCAAGAAAATAAATTTAGAAATTTACGAGAAATCAAGACAAAATGCTGAACTTAATTCGAATCTACCAACTAAGATAAATAAAAAAAATCATACTTTTAATTTACTTGTGAACACAGTTCATTGTAAAAGAAACACACTGTGTGGGAAATGAATCTTAGAGAACTGAGGTTCAATAGTTAAAGGGTTTGATTGTCTTTCAAGAAAAAAGTACAATAAAATTCATCATTCTAAAATTATTCTATAAAAGGAGTTTGACTTATTGAAAATGTTAATCAGTATTAGCAAACGATGTATAGGAAAAGTTTAGTTTTAACAAAATAACATGAAAAAAGCATTGATGCTTAACTTATTAAGATTGGTTTAGAGTTGTCACACAATGATCTTAAGGAAGAAAAGCAGTTTCATCCATTATAATAAAAATCCGCTATAAAATTGATTCTAAAATTAAATATAGAAGTTTTTCATGTCATTAAAATATATCAGTATTTAATACTCTTTACTTTGATGTTAACAAAAGTGTTCATTGATATGACTATGTGTGGATTTTATCTCAATCATTTTATAACTGACTTGCATGTTGTATATCTTAAATTTATAGCCCTAGTTTCTATTTTTTTTCCATAATTCTTCAATAATTTACATTAAAATTATCATAATAAAAAAAGAGTTATTGAATTTGTATTTATTTATGAGTTATGTTACATTTTGTGAAAGGTAGAGTACCTTAAATAGTACCAATCGGAATACAACTTAAAATAATTAAAAATAAAAAGAAAATTTGCAACAAATTTAGAGCAAATTGAGAAATAAGCCTTTTTCTCAACTTTTCCACGCTACAATTTTTTAAGGGGAGGGGGGTATTTTTGATAAACCCTTCCTCCAGAAAAACAGCCTTTCTTTTAGATGGAGTAAAATGTAAATCTAAGAAGTATATAACTCATTACAAAACCTTGAGCTAAAAATATTAAATAGGGGTCATAAAAAGAGTGGTTCGATCAAATATTTTTATGCATTTTTTAATAAAAGCTCACGTTGACAAGATTATTCCTAACTTCAGTAAGATAATCGCTATAAATACACACTAATTTTTTCACCAAATTTGTATTTTAAGAAGTATTTCAAAACATCCATCGAATCTGAAAATTATTTTAGTTTTAAATAAGTCTAAATGTTGAAAAAAGTACTTAAAAAGTTATTTATTTTTTATTTTAGATGTATTTTTCAATTGCAAAAAACATTTACTTTCTTGCATCCAGATGATATCAATTCCCATAAATTATACTTAAGATCTAAAATCTGCTCTATTGATGGAGGGAGTAAGATTTGAATTGACCACGCGAGCGTCACACAAGACACAAATACCTCACAAAGATTCTTATCCATTTATTCTGGAGACTTTTGAGCTGAAAGATCCCTTAAAGTCAAGACCTTTGCCTTTTTTTATTGCTCCCTATGGTTTAATTTAAGTGGATCAGTCACTATATACAGCTTTAGACCTTCCCTGGAGCTAGGGAGGAAATAAAAGTGCACCCCTATCCGTTAGAAGGGAGGGATTGCAACGCCTCGCCAGAACTAGAGGATCAGGTGCTTTAGTCCACTGCTTTTATGGGGTAGTTTAGGGAAAACGCGTTCCAGCGACAATGAGAATATATATACAGAACAGAGAGATAACTTTCATTTAAACTAAAAATACGAAGATTTAAACATAAAAATAATAAACTGAACAATCTAAAATACAGTTTATTGGACAGTTTTATGTTTTAGGTAACTGTAAAAATTATCTTTGGGAATCACCTTTCTTCAGTCATTTATAACACTACTGTACTGAACTGGAAGAAATTTAAGGTAGCAATAAAAATAAACTTTAAACCAAGGCTCTCTGTGACTTTGAGCTAGTACAGATATACCTTTTATTGCGTGTTTGATAGTCAATGATATATATTATAGTCATATACGCGCGTAAACAATGTTATTATTACTTATAAAATATCAACAATTGCGAATTAAACCTTTTTACCATGTTTTATTTAATGTGGAGGTAAAAAGCAACTTAAAGAATTCGTAATAAAATAATATGAATAGCAGGCAAGAGCTTGGAGAAAGTATATATAAAATGATTCCTTTGTGATTTGAATTTTAAAACTGTAAATAAAAAATATATGTTAAATTTAGTACTTTATATGTTACCTTTAATACGCAAAACAGATTGTATAGTACTTACCAAAGACCGATGCAAAAATTATATGAATTTTAGTGCAATGTTACTTGATATAGATCAACTAAGTAGTGATTATTGAACAGTTACAACTACGAATGATGAAATGGAGACTAAAATGTAGTAAACGCATCTCAAAGATTTTTTATGTTAGGCAAATCGGTTAACCATGAGGTGAACAAGGAATTAATACTAGAATAGTCAAACAAGAAAAGTTGAAATAGGCATCGAGGTTGTTTGTAGTACTTTTTTGTTGAAAATAGTCTCAATCTTTAAACTTTGATTCCAACACCTCATGAACATGTGATGACTATTTACTGTATCTGAAAGTAGTAGAAGAAAAGGGAGAATATACACTAAATTTTAGTCATAACGCAGACAAAACAGCCTAATATTATGCTTCGTAATACAACCTTTCATAAAACTAACCCACGTCATCAGTGAATTTTCTGCTGCTGTTTTATTGCCCTAGAAGTATGACTGTGGGGCCATTCTTTGACCTTCGTCTTTATTAATTCTGGCCCTTGACATTGATGGTAAGAAAAATCCTTCCCTCCTGAAATCGTATGTATAGTTTTGTTCTCCATTAGCGTAGATGAGTTTCTGAATGTCGCTACTAATGTACATGCTTTGTTTGTAGATTGAAATCTCATGTTGAATTCCATGCATGGCGCTAATTGCATGCAAATCGGAGGTTTCATCTAAGGTAGCCAATAGTGTAGTTTCAAGAAAGAGAAACCAAGCAACGAAACATTAATTTTACTTATTATAATAGCTCTTCTAAAAATAAATTGAATTTTCCTCTGTGAGCAAAGTTTATTTCTCATTATTTATAAAAACTTAATTTTTTTACTTTAGCCCGTATTAATTTATAATTTTATTTGATTTAGATTGACAACGCATTAGATTTTATAAATACCACAATAGTATCCATTTATTTTAATATACAGGGTGGTCTCGAATTCATGACACAAACTTTAAGTGTAGGTACAGGACATTGTAGCAATAATTTATTGTAGAGGAATGTATGGGCACAAGTGACGTGATGAGGCACAAACACAAAAAATAAGAGACGAAAGGAAAGACAAAGTTTTTATTGAAAGCGTCGTTGACAAGTGTAATGTTTACAATAACTGTTCATAACTGTTCAGCACATGAGCCATGAAGTCCAGCTGTAGGCAGTCGGAGCAGATAGTTTGCCGGATTCAAAGCTTGTACTCACTGATTGTAAAGCGATTTTCGTTTGACACTCTACAAACGGTCTGATGACTCACACTTACGTGATGAGCAACATCTCTTGTATTTGACTCAGATCTATCAACCACAACATTCAAGAGGCTTACTTCTAGTCTTGGACTGCGTACAGATCTTCGATGGCCAGCATCATGTCTGGTGACGTGGAACAAACGTGTTTCACGAAGTTGACGTTGTAACCGCTGAAAAATTCTATGCTCCGGCAATCATGGATCAAGAAAAAGCGCGTGATACATTCGTAGCGCAGCTCTGCCAATACCATTTGTACGGCTGTACATGTAATGCATGCATGAATTTTCGACATGCGTTATGTCTCCCATCGTAAACGTCAGCACAATTGTGAATGGTGCTTTCCACTATTCAGGTGCAATCCTAATCCCAGGATTGGTCCCGAGATTAGGATTGGACTATTTATTAAAAACACTTACATATTAGCTTAGTTGAAATTGCATAATAGAACTGAAAATATAATTAAAAATTGATTTAATGTTATTTTAATGAAACAAATAAAAAAATTAATTAATCATAAAAAGCAAATAAAAATAGTACCAAATGAATTTTTTTTTCTAAAAAAAAAAGCATTTCTTCATTTCTTGTGTTTCTGTAAATAAGCTTATAAAAACACAGCTCATCCAGCGTTTCCTCGTTGAAACGGCTTCTTATTTTGCTACAAATTGTCCTGCCGAAGAAAATGCACGTTCGGATTCTTTTCTAGTAGGTGTTATCGTCATTAAATAGGAGTATGTTCATTTTAGGTAGTCACCACGTCTCCCTTCATTTTCAAAAAAGAGACATTACTTTTTGAATTTTTGATGACAGTACCTCAAATCTAAAAGATTGCATTGGTGCATATATTTCTTTGATCTTTATTTACTTCTTCTTCTACACTTAATGGTTTTTATATGTATAAATTGATCCAGTTATTGAATCAGAATAAGAATCAATTTCAAGTGTTATCTCATTTGAAATTGAAGATCCAGTTGCATGGATTGTTATTAATGCAGTGGAATTTGAAGTGTCTCAAGTCCTCCAAGCAGGTCCGCTATTAATTAAAGGCATTTAATTTAAGAAGGAAATGTGATAAAATCTATTTTTGAGATGTTGCTTATATTATTGTGTAAGCTTTGTAGTGAGCCCATACGAGAAATGACAGCTGTGCATATATTTTTTTTTACCTAAAGCACTTATACTTGCACAAAAAAATTCTATGAACATATTTCACAAACAAAATATAAACTTTTGTAGAATACATTTCTTAGAAAATTTTTATGAGAAATTTTTTTAAAAATATAATTCAGAAATTAAATCCCGGTTTTAGTTTTTTTAATCCCTGGATTTCAGGATTGGAAAAAACACCGGGATCCCAGCGGTGAAAACCCTATTAGATATCTTCCAAAAGATCTAATTGCCTCTCCCCAAGTTAACTGGCACCGGACATCCTGAGGGTGGGAGAAATGTCCATTTTTTACCCCACTTGCGATGGGGAGAAAGTTATAGAAGAAAATAAGAGAAAACATATCAAATTTCACGGTTTAAGACAGGCACCCACCTCGAACCCTTCAAGGCTCAACACGTAAAAAAACTGACATTAAACGCATACAGTACAAAAAAGTAAATAAGATACATTAAATGGAATACCAAATTCACAATACTTTGAAAAAAGAATTCTAATTCTAATTCAGACAAAAAAAAATTAAGTCCCGGAATTAGTTATTTTAATCCCGGGATCCCGGGGCTGCAAACCCTAATGGATCATGTCGAACGGCGGCTAGACATCTACTGCCCCCTACCGGCAACGCAACCAACAGATAACTCCATTTCTCTTTTCTTTTATTTCTCATGTTTTCGCCTCACCTCGTCACTTGCTTCCATACATTCCTATACAATAAATGATTGCTATAATATCCTGTGTCTACCCTTAAAGCTTGTACCATGAAATCGGGACCACCCTGTATTTATTTATGCATGAAAAAGGATGAGCTGGGTACATGTAATATTAAAAGCATTTTGCGCGTTACAAAAATATTTTAGAATTATTCTTATTTTCTTACTTTGATTTTTATTTGAAATTTATGATTAAAATTGTCTACTCTCTATGTTAGACTAGAAAACAAAATAAAATATTAAAATATGACTCTTAAATTCAACAAATATTTGTAGGATTACGTAAAGCCCATTCTGAGAAAAATATTCATATCAACAAATTATGTAAAACGCTGTAAAAATTAGGATTATATTGTTTTAAAGAAAAGAACTCATAACAAAACGAATTATGAGGGGAAACAACAATTAGCTTAATTTTTGTGTATAAGAAAAAACTTTAAAGATCTCATTCTAAGACCATGCGAAATTCAGACATTATTATGTAAGTCAAGTCTCAAATTTTGAAGGAAAAGTTTTACTCCAGAAAGTTTTGTATTGTGACTGGAAGTGTCATCATCTCAAATTGAGTGGAATTATTCATAAAGATGTCAAGTTAAAATTAATGTTTAAGTTCACATGCTTTTATTGCGGCATAATAAGGAGGAATAAAAAACCAAAACCACAGAAAGCAATACGAAAATCATCTAGTTGGAATAGAATGGAAGTTTGGCGTGACAATTGATGCAGCACGCGTGCCTTTATTTACATAATTACAAACGAAAACGGGTGAATTTTTATGCTTCTGTAAAGAAAATAATCGTAACAAATGGCTACACCATTCTAAAGAAAATTTTACTCCAATGTTCCTGATTACAGTAGGAGTTGCGATTTCAATAGATTAAAACTGAAAAAATTTCAAATATATATTGCCTCATGATAAATTCTCAGCATGATCAAAAGAAAATTATAGAAGAAACATCTGATCAAAAAGTTCCCAGTTTATATGAGAAACACCCTATCACACACACGCATGAAGTATAGGTGCATATATATATATATATACAAGGTTTCAAGTCTCACGCAACGCCAGCTGCCACATATCGGTGGGGCCGCGGTAGCTTACTGGTCAAGGTAACGGACTCCTGGCTGACGTGTCATGAGCTCGAGTCCAGTACCATTAAGCGGTCCATCGCCAAAAAGCCCTCGTGTAGCTGAACAGTGCAACGTGAATACTCCCTCACTCACTCATCAGTACCATTAAAGACCGGCCGTGCAGGGGAGCGATGCATGTTAAATCTGTCGAGAGCTCAAACATTCTCCCGTTGGTGTGGTGGGGAGTTAGGAGAGGGGGATGCTAGCTCAGGTGTCATCCGGGTCACTTGACCATAATTCAAAATTGCGAGGTCCATCGACAAAAGTCCTCTTGTAGCTGAACAATGTGACGTTATTATTCATTCACTCCCCCTTAGCTTGGTGGCCACGGTAGCCTAGTGGTTATGGTCGCGGAGGCGTGGCTGGTGCATGGCGGGTTCGTATCCTGGTGCCACTGAAGACACTTCACCTGCCTTTAAGAGGAGCTAAGCTTCCAGTGCTATTTGTTATGAAAAATTTCCAAAACATCTGTTTAAAAGGGTTTTTTACAGTCCATTAGATATGATCTAATAGCTGAGTTTCCCCATCATTTCTAACTATACCTGATTTCTATCCCTGGTTAAATTAATGTTTCATGTGTGTGTGCCTGAAAATCACCTTCTTCCAATTGTTAACAGTTCATGATCAGTATTTGTTGACCCAGGCTAAACTTCTTTCATCATTTTTTTTAGTTAGAAATTGTTTTTCCCCTATCTTGTTGCCTTTTCCGACAGTTGAGATACTCATTTTAAACACCATAACCCAATAACTCCCTCCAAAGGTCAGTGATTGTCTTTCTTCGATTTTTTTTTTCTATTTCTTATTAGAATTTTATTAGATCTTCGAGTAGTTTTCCGTTTGTGCCCGTATTTTTACTTTTCATTTTGTAGGAGAACTCTGAAATGTTCTTAAAATTCTTGAAACACTTGATTTGTCCACACAAACTGCAGTAGTTATACGTATCGCAGTCATAAAAGTGTGTTCATTAAGAACAATTACTTTAAAAATCTTCCTCGGAGTAATATCTATCTTTGAACAACCAAAAATAACACGTGTTGCACGGAACGCAAAATTATAACGATCAGCTGCCACACTGAAATGTTCACAACTGAGCTACCCATACACTAAAAACAATCAAACAAGTAAATTTTAGTAAATGTCGATCCTTCACACTGCTTCGAGACAAATGTGATTGGTTTTGGGCGGCTCGAGTCAACACATTGGTTATAACATAGTAACTTAAACAAGAAAAAAAAAGATGTTTGTCCCAATTAATTCGAACGCTATAGTATGTGAGGTTTATCTGGGTGTTATGAGCCCGGACTACATTTTCATGGACCATAATGCGAGAGCACACACAACTCATATTGTTGTTGAATTTCGGATCACAATTCTATTGAATATATTTGGAATGGTTCAAGAAAAGCCCTCTAGCATAGCTCTCTCCCTCGACTCCCCAGGAATTAAAACATCCAGCTTCTGAAAAAATGGGCTTTGTTACTATAAATACTCCTTGACACCCTCATAAACAGTATGGCAGTTCGTTGTATAGCAGTATACAGTGGTATCGCCATGTTAGGCAGACTTCCCTGATTCACGATTTCCCACTTTTTGATATGACTTATATCTTAATTCACAATTAAAACCTTTTCCATATTGTTATGTTTTATTTATTGAGAACACTTATGAACCCTGTGCCCCTCACAATGTATCACACGGGGGCTTATAACACAAAGGAAAGAAGGAAGGATTACAACACAAACATCCATGATTTCTCCCAGGGATTTGAACTCATGCCCTACGGCATCGCAGTCAGCGTCACTAACCACTATACCAGATGGGCGGCATTTTGAAACGTATTTTTCTGACACTCTAATATTTCTCTATTAGCAAATTTCGTGACAACACAGTAAAAAGTTCAACAGTTTTCCCAGATTTTAAGTTTGAGACCTTAATTTTAGACATTAATGTAAAATTATATAGAAAACTTATAAAGCTGTCTCTTCAATAGAATGTAACGAAGGAGTTTAAGTTTGTCATTAAATAATTATACAATATTTTGGCAATCTATACAAGTTTTATTAGCTATTCTTTAAGAGAAGCAGCAAAAATTGTCCTTATAAAAGTTCTTGAAATATCTTCCGAATAAAATGCATCATTATATTTTCTACTTTAAACTGTTTGCACAAATTAGTTTTATTAATACTTTTAAAATATTGTATGACACTATCATATAAAGCTACAAAATAAACCAAAGGTGTATTTTTTGGCAGCCACCGATATTTTGTGTGCAAAAAAAACACCAATGCAATAAAATCTTCTTTACTGTCCTGGCAAAGCTGTAAAAAATCTACAATTTTTTTGCTTTTGATTTTATCTTGTTTACGGTTCGGATTATTGTAGGTAATGATGAGTGGAAACTTTTGATTAGATATTTTCCTACAAGAAATTGCCTGTATATCTTGCAATATGTTTGTCACTTCATTTATGTTAAGTGAAGGATGGAAACATCTCAACACCTAACGGGTGAAAACGCTTGTGACGCGGTTCCGGCCACACCCTGTTTTGGAGTGTAACTGTGTACTGTGTGTGGGTGAAAAACAAAGAGCTTTAGCAGTCTACTGTGTTGTGTCTTCTTGAGTCGTGTCAATTCATTTAGAGACACAGCTATCGACCACTTTTAGTGCTAACAATTTAAACAAACAATAAATCCATGATAGGGACCAACCCTACATAATGGTCCATCATTAACGCAAGCAACAATATTATTCAAAAAGTATTATTTTTTGTAAAGTATGGTTTCACAGTATTGAATATACATAATTCTGTTAAGATCTGCAATTAGATTTATTGCGAATAACATTTCTTCTCATAATGTATTGCTTTCATCAAAATAACGTACATATGCCATCAATAAAGTTTTATTATCTGTATAATGGTAGACTCGTCCAGCTGCATGGAAAATTAAGATTTTTGGAGAATACTTATAAATTTTTCAACATTAACTGCTGTTTTTTCAATTCGTCGGTTGACCGTACTAACGCTTAGGAATAAAGTTTTTAAAGTTTGGAAGTACATCTTGATGCATTACTCTTTAGATAGTCTTTTACAGTGGGTATTATTACACAGTGTCTTCAATATTACATCTTTCACATCTTTTGCAATCGGACGTGAAATGCAATAAGTTTCAATTAATCTATTTTCGTTTGCTGTATGTTGTTTTTTCAATGATGCAATAATTTGTGAATGATTTTGCGCTTTTATTTGCATATTTCCTGAAAATATTCAATGGGATTGTCCTTAACATTTGTATATTTTCTAGAAACATATTTTCGCAATCGAGTTGATTTCATTTCCTCTCTGAATAATGTTTAATGACAGAATAAACATAATGGATTCTGTTAACTTACAACAGATTCTATGAAAACAATCTTCAGAACTCTGACAAATAATTATGAGAGTAATTTTTGGGGGGACATGGACACACACAATATTTTGTTTGAAGCAGTAGGCAGGTGTTACGTCTTACAAATAAATTGCATATTGATATAAACGAATATTATTCAATATTACTACTAATCACAGTGCTACTTGGTTACTTCGCTTTTATATCATTCGTGATGGTGCAACTTCATAATGATGATGTATCTGCCCCATAACTGCGTAATAATAGCTTTTATTTATGACATTTTATAAAATATACACAATGAAGAACTCAATGAAAAACTAATAAAAAATGTTTTTAAATAATGCTGTGAAACAACCACTTCAATGTTTTTAAAAAATCAATTAATTTCTAAAATAAAAGAAAAGTGCTTCCGTATCAGACAAAACCCTTACAGCCGTTCAGGTAACTGAAAAGCCCACCAATGGGAGGTAGGGATAAGGTTAACCACCACTGTGATGCAGGGTGAGATCAGTTACAGCATCACCTAGCTGCAAACAAAGCAATTAGTATCCTATCTCGAAATCGGTATAAGATACGAAAGAAGCTAATCACAAAGTTGTAGAGAACATCCTATATTAAATACCAATAGAAAATACTTCTTCCTTTTAATTTTAAATTTGTTAGAGTATAACATGTAAACAGAAACATGGTTATGTACACAAGCAAACTTTTAATAGTATACCAATACCATAATGGTTCGGTTTTTTCAATGGATTTAAATGCATAAACTATTAGTTATAATTTTATGTATGCGTGTGTATGTGAATACATTTTTTCACATTTAAATTTTAATATTTTCTCAAAATAAACTTGCTGTAAAATCTTTTAAACTTAGTTAAATATAATCGTTTTTTTTTGGTTCATCATAAACTATCTCTCAGCTTCTCAGTCTGAAAAAAAACTCTACATGTAATCTTTTCGAAGAGATCTTGTAGTCTGGTCCCTGCAGTTATTTCTCTAAATGTTTCTTTTTACCTGGCATTTTGAGAGAGAGCGGAACAAATTTCTGTTTACTGCAACACATGCAAAGTAAATAAAGTTATTGAAGGGAAAATATGGAAATAATTTTATAGATAGCACCGATCTTTGGTTTATTGATAACTAAAAAGTTGAACTTATATTAAATAGTTTTGAATAGTTTGGCGAATACATTTTACCAGATAACTATACAGAAAAAATATTTTTGACTATTTAGATTTTAGCATATTTAGATTTTTTTTCAATATGTTCAGTTTTCTATATTTTCTGTAATTATTTTGAAACATATGTATAATTTTTATCCTATAAGAAACTAACCTCAACAAATAAGAAAGAACTTTCATTATTTTTTGAGTCATATATTATTAATTTCATTTACTTTAAGGTTTACTAAAAAATGAAAAACATGCAGGATTTAATTTGAAAATCTGAAAAAAATAATACGATTAATCTATATCAAAATCAAAAATAAGATCTCGAATATTGTTATTTTATATATTAGAAGAAATTTAATTATAGATTCTTTAATCGAATTCACTAATTTTCTATGTTTTCATTTTTCTGGATCAATTGTTTCTAACTATGTCAGAAATATTGGACACTATGTATCTGCCCAAACAATAATAATAATAAATAATGAAATCAATAAAGCGTTTACTTAAAAAAACTGAAAATAATTATCTATCTCTATCTCTATATATATATATAGATAGATACTGTTGGACATTAAAACTACAATACCATGAAGGAGAAATGATGCAAACGTCAAATTCTTATAACACGAAGAAGAAAGTGGGATATGCAAATGATTTCTGTTTAAGGGTCATCAAACGACGCAGAAGGGCGAAATGGCATGAGTTTGAAACATTTGAATGTTGGTTATTTGTTATCAGATCGTGTTATGCCTTGTATAAGAAGAAAAGAAAAAAACGGCAACACCAACATGTATTGGAATTAGATAACGGATGGATAGTGACCCATCTAGAGTGCAATTTATTGTTCCACGATATTTCTATTCTCACTGGTAGGAGTCCAATGACTGTCACGCGAATATGAAATCGATGAGTGTAGGAAAGTCTAAGCGTATGCCATGTAAGGTTTCTACGACCTCCCGCCACTAACGCAGTATAGGGCAGACATATTGTCAGTTCGGCCTGGCAAGATCGAACTTTGAGTTAGGAAGTAGGTAAGTTTGTAGTAGCTGGGCTTTCTGCCCAATCTTTGACGTTTCGGACACGTCTCTACTAGATAATACTAGATAACGCCAGCCATAATGTTACCTGTTGTTTTCTGACCTACTTCGAAAAGAGAATGGTTGATTATTGCTCTAGCCAGTACGTTCTCCAGATCTCTCCCTCTTTGAAAACGTTGGTATACAAGTACCTTATGGGTATTGTATCTTAGTGAATATATAATAGGGTTTCTAACATAGACTGTCGTACTTTTACATGACACAAAAATTCTGTAGTTATAGATTTGTAACATCGCGTGTAAACTCGCAGAATGTTTGCAAGACGATCTATATATTTTTTCACTAGCCTAGTTTGTAAATAAAATCATTGATGAAGTTAAACATACGAAGACACGTGAGGAGTTTGGTATTTTTAAAAATTAATCGTGTTTTTACCTTTTGCAAAGTACTATTAGATAGTAATCTCGCAAAGCAACTTTTATCACTACCCAGGGGTACGTCTCCAACATGCTGAAATGATTTTCATAATTGTAAGACTTACACATGATCACGTAATTAGTAAAACACTTTGTGATACAACTCCAACCAAACAAAAAGGAGCAGTTATTTTTGTCGGAATGGTTACACATGATTTACATTGCCTTACATTTGTTTGCCCTATGCTGTACTTTATTTTAAATTGTAATTATTCACTTTCTCTTCTCTTGTACTAAAGCGTACAACTTGAATTGTTACGGCTTTATAATAATTTGACCTTTGCTATTCAAAAGGTCGTTCACACTTTATGAAAACAATTTTGTTATTCATTTCCTCGTTTGTATTTTGAAATAAAACTTTGAAATTTCAGAATAGCCATCTGTTAAGGTATTTATAATACATTAAATTTGAAAGAGAAAAAGTGCCTAGTGGAAAGTAAAAATGAAAACATGACCACGAAATTTCCTCCTAAGACTGTTCAAACGCAGATAACTATCAAGAAAGTGAAGTCTCTGATTCTAAAAGAAAATCTGCTGACTGAAAGATTCATTGCATCGAAACTAGGAATGTCTTCCGAGAGAAACTGTAATTAAAATCATTCATAAGGCTTTAAATTCAAAACAGATGTTTCACTTCAAAGTTTGTCTCCTTTTTAAAAACATATAGCTGAAAGAAAAGCAAATTGTAGAAAATTATGCAAAAAACACTAGCTATTGAAAAGTGGACATTTGTGGTCCCACACTCGATGAGGAATGGATATATTTAAGTGATTTCTGTAAAAGAAGATCAATTTTCTATTGCTGAAATGACGGGAATGACTGTGCGAAATGGCTTCGTCAGTGTACAGTAAATATCCTAAAGGGATTCATGATAGTTGCAGGATTTTCTAACAACGGCAGAGTAAAAATCAAAAAAGTCTCAAGTAAAGCCCAAATTAATTCACTCTACTATCAGAAGAATATTTTAGAATCAATTTTTCAGGAAGAAATCCCAACTTTATAGGGAAAGGACATTGATAAAGCTGAGTTCCATATGGACAAAGTCTCTAGTCACATGTCTAAGTCAACTGTCGCTTAATTAGCAAAGAAGAATCAGAAACAGGAATAAAATGTATTCCATTTGATGAAATACCTGTAAAATCACCCTACGCTTCTCCACTGGACTTTTATGCTTTCGGCTTATTAAAACGAGGCTTAGGAAAATGGAATCCAAGAACACTGGAACGGTTTAAGATTAATGGAGTAAAATTTGCATGACAGTACTAAGAGAAAAAGTTTACTTTGAGAAAAACTTCAACCTAGAGCTACTGTCAAGAATCATGGCTATCAGATAGAAGCAAATTTCTTAAAAAAATATGGTATTTATTAATAAAACGTAACTATCAAAATCGTTTCCATAAAGTGTGAACGAACTTCTGTATTGCAATTCTATGTGCCATCAGCGTCTTTTGAAAACGTTCATAAACAATTCTGAAATTAAAAAATGAAGTATGTTTGTAAACATGCGTAGAAGAAACCTCTATGTTGTTGTATCATATTGAGATTTTTCGTAAATATACAATTTTTTTAAAGACTTGTCATATTTTTAGAGAGTTAATGTATTTGTTTTCTTTACATATTTACATCACTTTTCTTGTCTTAACGAATTCATTAGGAAAAGTGCTTTTAAATGCAATAGAAGAATTATCATATAAGACAAATGATCCTCTTACAAACAGAAGTTATGCTGGTTTATTTTGTTGTTTCAAATCTTTTCAGAATTTATCTTTAAAGATCTTATTTACTTTTATCCTCAATACATTCCTCTGTTTAAACCAGTTATTATTCAAATTATTGGTAATTTATTTTAAATTAAGTTAAATATTTGTGTTATATTTGCTGTTAGACAAAAACTCTTTCTTTTTTACTTAAATATTGCAGATATTTCTTCACAATATTCTTTTTACAGCTATAAAACAAAAACTCGAAGAATTAAATACTTTTTTTAGATTATAAATGCTAAATTTGGGTTACAATGTTAAGATATTATTAATCAAAACTGATTTAAACATGCAGTGAGATAATAAAAATGTTAATGTATATAACACAATTTTTGTTTCTATCGACTAATCACAGTAAAATGATTAATTAAATAGAACTTCCATTTGAAACATCAGTAAATATTTTATAATTCAAAAATATATATTTCTATACTTGTAAAACTCAATTTTATTAAAAAAAAGTCAAGAAAAATAAAATTGCAACTGTATTTTACACATCCTACATATTGCTATTAATTATGCAATGTGTATTCCTTTTGGATATCAGTCGTGTTGCCTCAAAATCTTAACTATAATTATTTCATAATGAATCTTTCCAGTGATAGCACCAATTACATTTATTTATAGAAATCATAATACGACAAACTAATCAGAATATAATATAAAGTTAATTTTCGAGTAATTCTCCATCAGAATTTGATAATTTAAGATTACCTTTGAAATAGATGCATTATTTATCCGTAGAAAGCATTTCCTAAATGACCATGTATGAAGACGAAGGCTAAACTTTAAATGACTCTCTAGAGATTCAAAATTTAAACTGCACTAGAACTATTCAGACTGTGCATGCGATTTCAAACGAGCCCTACCAGGAATTATAACCTCCATTATGATAAGCGTGAGAGTAGACTCTAGCGATAATTCCTTTCGCTCGCTTATAGCTAGCCATGGATAGCTATATAATAATTAGTTGAGGTTGCGTATCAGGCATGCATTTAGAAGAGCTCATATTTGCCAATACTGAGTTTGAAACTTTACCTACCAAATATATTTTGCCGGTAATAGCATATTCAAAGGGAAATAATGCAGGAATTCTTTAACTTAATTACAATTTTGCCTCGACTTAACTATTTAGTGGTGAGGGGTACCCATATAACCGATAATTGTAAATAAGATAAAAATATACAACAGAAAAACACTCTTTGGTGTTTTGGTTCATATGGAAGATACGACAATGGAAAAGTAGATAATATGTATATTTTATAACTAGTGATAGAATAATAACTGGAGTAACACACATTACATAGCAATATGAAGAAATATCCGTAAATATTTTTAAAGTATTATAGAATGAACAGTTTTAAGAGGCCCTGGCATGTCAGTAGGAGCCAATGTTAAATTACAGAAGTTTATTCACGTTTTTTTCTCAGAAACTAGTTAACTTATATAGGAGAATTTTTCACAATCATTGCGTGTACTAGTAATAAAATTTTGATGTAGGACTCTTGTGAGCTTGTTAAAAATAAAAATAATTGTGATTTTTAAAAATAATGCCCAGTATTTTTTTCTGCAATTTAGTATAAAAAAAGGTGCTATCTGAAAATGTTTTCTAGATATATCTTATTTTTTTTCCATTAAAATACGTACACATACTAAAAACATGATTGCTGGAAATTTGAAGTTCATGCATCGACTATTTTGGGGGGGGGGGGGAGAAGTACATATATCGAAGAATATTGCATTTTAAAAAAACAAGCTTCAAAGTTGAAATTTATGATTTTTTGGGCATTTCTTTTTTAAATATTTTCCACATTCATATGAAACAGTCCTCTGCTTCCACAAAATACTCTTCTAAGGTTCTTTTTTAACACTAGCATTTTTTTTACCTCGTTGCGCTTACGTTCAGATCTAGTACTTTGAAATATAACACACAGTTATGACCTTTTAGAGCGCTATGCTGTTAAGTCATGGGCCATATTTAATTTTATAATAACCATATTTATACCTTGTTTTAAAGTTTTTAATTCAGCATGTGCAGATTTTAGAATCATTGTTCCTGTGGTATTGTTAACTGACTCATTATGTGGGATTACAAGTCTTTCCATAGAAATTTGTTTTAATAAAACACACAGGATCAGCTACGTCTCTAAATAATAAAACTCTAACTTCTTCCCTCGGTTTTTGCTCTTATTTGTCTGGATCCTCATCAAAAACTATTGCATAACCAAACATAATGCTCTTAATGAAGCTCTATTGAGGAGGTGCATCACAAGAAGTAGTTTTATATGAAAAGTAAATAAAAATACTTCAGATTATCTTATCATATGTTACATATAAGTTTAAATAGAAATATTTCAAAATTTAGAAAGTATAAAAAGTTAAAATTGTTTTTTTTTTAGAAATCTGTCAGTCAAATCCTCTTAATGAAATGCGTGTGCTCACAAAATTTTCTGTTTTTAGACATTTTTTTGAGTTTTCAGAAAAAATGTTTCTCGAAATGATTTGTAATTTTGGCCATGTAGTGAATATATTTGAACTCCTACTTTCCAGTCAAGTTTCAGTGATTTCAGAATCTAAAAAACTACCCCAAGGTTAAAAGAGGGGGGGGGGATTTTTGACCCTCATGTACCTTAAAAGGTAATAAATGATTTATCATTTTTACAAATACTTGATTAATTATTTAAATATTTGTATGCGTATGTTTTTTTCATAAAAACCTTTCCTTCTAAAATTCTGAATTTTTCATGTTTTTTTATTTATAACATCTAAAATTTCCAATCAAGTTTCACAAAATTTACAGAAACATTGCCAACGTACAAGAAAACATTTTGCAATCTAAAATGGGGAGAAGACAAAACAGAATAAATTCAGCATTTCAGAAAATTTTTTTATTTTTCATGCGCAAATATATGCCAATATCTCTCTCTCAATTTTGTTATCAAAATTAACTCTGGATAATTCAGAAAGTTATTAACGATGTAGTGAACGATAGTAATTAACGATATAGTGAAAAGTAGATGGATAAGAGCTTTTATAAAAAAAAAATGTCACTTTTTGATCACAAGCCATTAAATAATTAAACTGAATTACATATAGAATCTACTCGTATGTACTAGGCACACGTATATACTTGTAAGTAATGAAAATTACATCACACAAATTGTTTTAACTTGTGGAACCTGAGTCTTATAGAAAATATTATCACAAAACAGAAACTGCAAATAAATAACAAAAAAGTTCTGAACGTAAAATAAAAATAATAATAAAAATTCAATTTCACACCAGCTGAGTTTTCTTGACGTATGCAAAATTTTAAAAATACTTTCCAAACTTATTCGCAATTTCGACCGTTTCTGTAATATACTTCATAAATTACATTATTTTGTTGTAACATTCGAAACAATTTTGTAACATTCTAAATGAAATGCGTAATTTTATGAAATTTATGTGATACAATTTATTTAACTTAACACAATTTCAAAACACACTTCCAAAACTTGTTCACAGTTTTGGCCACCACTATAGATAAATCATTACATTAGGTGTATTGTGTTCATATACTATTAATAATGCCTGACATTTGAAAGCGTTTCTCTATGACCTTCCATCACTAACAACTATTTAGTCGAGACTATGTGAAAGCCAATAAACAGCCTTCAAAGTAGAGTTGCTCATGAATTGTTCTTCAATAGTTTAATCAAAATTGATTGATGACTTTTTTGTGGAGCAGTTAACGAGTAGTTTCGGAATCGAATACATTTCCGTATATTAATCTTTTGACTAACAACTAAATAGTAAAACAGTTAAAATTTGATTGTAAGTGTGCTAAAATTACCTACGCTAAATGCTACAATCACCTGAAATGCTACAAATATAATATAATGCTGTTTGAATCTAATCAACCTAGAGAAAGATGTTTTTCTAAATTCTAAAGAAAGGTTAGTAGAGAGAGAGTGAGAGAGAGAAAGAATATAAATATGGTTGAAGGTTATAGAGCAAATTTCAGACAAATCATTGCAAGATCCTTGTTCAAACTTCTTATCCATAAGGGAATACCGCAATAAGGAGATTGTAGCATGCTAAGCTAATTTTTGCTTAATCCTAAAAAGACTGAAATTTAGTATATACCTAAATTGCCCAAAAGTAGTCGAAATGGCCGTATTGTGAAAGAATAACTAATGTGTAAAGAAATTTGTTTAAAATTAATTTTTAATATTTTTTATGTTATTTACAGCCATATAACAAGTTATTAGTAAATATTAACAATAAAAAAATTTACTTCACTTGGGAAAAAATATATTCTAAGGAATGGTGTCATCACATACGTCATTGTTTTTCTAAATGAAATTTAAAAAAACAGTTAAAATGACTTTCTCGGGCAATCTAATGTTAAATAATTAGTCAGAGAGGGGAAATGTGTTGAATAAGTTTAAAGACTGAAGTTCTAAGTCAAGTGGTTATATCGTCTTTTTATAATGGTTCAAATTATTTTGCCCCCCCCCCCAGAAAAAGTTTTAAGTTGGACTGCCACGTGTCTTTAGTTAAACCAGAAGACAATATACTTGGAAAAATATTTTTTCATATGCATTATAACTACTTCTTGCCTTAAGGTATCCGACTGCCCTAAAATTGTGAATTTTGCCGAAAATTGACAAATTTTTTTCTGATTTTATTTTATAGGCCATCTTATTTTCCGTTCACTAGAACAAAAACTACCAGTGTTTTAGTAAAAGTAGATGTCATTACTTTAAGCATGATTTCATACTTTAAAACGCGATTTACTTGAAATGTGTGTGTGTTTTTTTTCTTTTTAATTCTCAAATGGGGACAGCGATTACTGAAAAATTTTTGAAAATGATTGACTGAAATATTTTGTGCACATTTTGTATAATAGTAGAAGTGTTTTAACCTTCAAATTTAACAACCACTGTTTTATTACAAAATTTACAGTCAACTATGTGAATATAATCACTGTTTTTTTAAGATAAAGTGTTCTAGTTTTTGCAAAAATTAAAATATCCCTTATCCTAAAGGTCATTTCTTAAATGAATAACATAGCAGCACATCAAAATTGAAAAATTAAAAATTTGCTCATAAACTTTGGTACAGAAGGGTACCAAAGAATGGTATTATTTTATTGTAAATTTTTACCCATTTTTTCCTATTTTAGTAATAATAATTTCTTTTTCTCTTCTTCGCATATTTCTCTTAAAATATACTAAACAAATCTAAAAACCACAAAAAAATCCCCATATCTCCATTTTTTTTAAAAAAAAGTTGTCTCAAGTAGTCGGATACCTTAAGAGAAACAAAATTGAAAGTTCAAATGAGTAAATCATTATTTGGTGGCACAAGAAAATGTGAATTAGAAAGCTGTCAAATTATTTTACTGATGAGATAAGCAGTCTATCACCTTAAAGAGCTGGAATTTATTCTTATATATTTTATTGCATAAATATGTTTCCTTTTTTTTTTTTTTTTTTTTTTGGAAAAAAGAGGAAAAACATTTGGAGAATTTTAAATGCTACCGAAAAAGGCTTTTTTTTAAAAAAAAAAATCTGATTTTTGTTCATATAATCACAAACTAAGTTAATACAATGTCCTATGGGATATATATCAATTTACATTTAAATTATAGTTCTTATCAATTTAATAATTGTCTTAAATGGTAAATCAATAAGTCATCACCATCGAATTTTATTTACATTCTATAAAATGACATTCCATCATAAAATCGGTTTTAACCAAGGTAGCCAAGTGGTATCAGTCGCGAACCAGTGGCTGATGATGTTTCTGATGTTAAATCATGGATTTTAGTCACACGCACAGCACACACTAATATATATATACAAGGGGTGATCAAATGAAAAGGTACGAAACGACACGGTGGGTACAAATATAGACTTTATTCAAAATATACACCATAGGCCTGAGCACAACGATCCCACTGATGAACAAGCCGCAGGATTCCTTGTTCCCAGAATTCCTGTGGCTGTGACGAGACCCAGTCCTTCACAGTGTCCTTGAGTACGTCGTCCGAGTTGAAGCGCTTTCCTTTCAGGTGTTTCTTCAGTGGACCCAACACATGGAAATCGCAGGATGACATGTCCGGACTGTAGGACGGATGGTCCAACGTCTCCCATTGGAACTTGTCCAGTTCCATTTGTGTGACTCTGGAGACGTGTGGACGCGCGTTATCATGGAGCAGAACCACACCCTTCTTGAGCAGCCCCGGTCCTTTGTTCTTGATGGACCTGCGTAGGCGTCGGAGTGTCTCACAGTACACATCGGAGTTAATGCTTTTTCTGTGCTGGAGTAATTCTGTACTCGCATTATTTGGACGCCGCTTTTTATAAGAGCCTTTGCTCTCTCCTGCGCATGCGGGCACCCGCGCATGATCCGATCCCAGTCAGAGTCTCCAATGGCATCCCGAGATGTCTCGCTACATTCTCCCTTGGCGGAATATGCAAATATATATATATATATGTTGCAATTTTACTGGAATCAATCTTGGAATGGGTTCTATTTGGTTGTAATTTATATTTCAGTAATTCGTAATGCAGGACATGACTGTGACTACAGCTGGAAAAAAAACTGATGAAACACTTTTCAAAAAAACTTTTTATTTAACGACGACACAAATACACTAGTGTTCAAAATTAAGAGAATTTTTAGATTTTGTCGATAATATCTAGAACTACTGGACAGATTTTAAAGGAATTTGGTATGTATAAAAGTCTGATTTATATATATATCTATATAATACAAAAAAAACCATTTAACAGTTATAATACACACTCGTGATCATGCGTAATACTCATTGAAGTGGGAACGTATGAAACAGCAATTGCAGAATATAGGAAAAGGATTGGTTAAAAAGGGGTATGGTCCCCTCTTTCTGACAAACAGTTCTCACACCGTGATTTTATACCGGAATTAAGGGATTTTATGAGCTCCTGTGGCAATTAATACCACTCGTTCACAATTCTGTTTTCAGGCCTTGGATGGTTCTCGGAGAGGGTTTGCAATTGCCCTCCCCAGAGCGTTCCAGGCATTCTCTTATGGATGAGATCTGCAAATCTAATTGGCCAAGCCCTTCAGCGAATTTCCTCACTTTCCAGAAATTCTTTGAGCAGATGAGCTCTATGTGCCTCACGTTGTCATCCATAAAAAAACAGGTGAAACTGCAAACTTTGAAAAGGCGAACATAGGGCTTCTAGACCTCATCCTTATATTTCACAGCAGTCACAGTGCCTCTTTCAAAGACATGGATGTGTGTGCGGCCATCCAACGTGATGCCTGCCCAGACCATCAAATTTCCGCTATCGTAATGGTCGATTTCTCGGACATTGAAGGGCTGATAGCAAGTCCCTGGTTCTCTTCATATGAAAGTACGGTGAATTTTGAAAAGTCATTAATAATATCCTTACGCTGCTCATGAGCTAATCTTGGGATGGAAAATAGAATCACAATAGGAATAAATGGACAATATTTCGGTAGTTTTTTTAAATCTTAATTTATTTAATTTAATTAGTTATTTATTTTGTTAGCGCGTTTGGTCTGTCTATTTCATAAGTTACATACGAATATCGATTCAAAATTTTGTTGAATTCACTAAATATAAAATTTAATTTACACGTGTTAAGATATTGGGATTCTTCATACATGACAATGTCAACAGTTTTCATGCAGTTAAATTTTTCCACATTTTTACTGTCCCGTGGTGGTCATGCTACTTTTTCTAGTACACATGCTAATCTTTTCCAAGTTGACTAAAATACCATTATGGGGATTTTTCCAAAGGTACCACGGTGAGACAATGGCTTTTGCAACCCATAACAAGAAGAGGTCTGGATGTGTGTGGGGGGGGGATCTAATCATGTAAAGTACACCAGTGTTAAATTATCTAGTAATGTCAAATACTTTGTCCCATCTATCTGCTATTACACAGTGAAGCTACCCAACGTTGGCTACTTTCATCTACGCTTTTGTTTATGGCAGTAGTTCCTTGAAAGATATAGTTTTAACTAGATAAACGGTCTCATGGTAAACCCGTGGCACAGTGGCTGGCAAAAATCCTTGTGTCTGTTCTACTCTTAAGATAGAGGGTCCCATTCTTCGAGCTCCTACATTTTACCCAAAATAAATTTCGGGTGTATCTTTTGTCTTACCTATACTCCGTATCAGACTTTTACATATTTCCGTCACATCACACGTTATTTAGTCAGGCTAACTGCTTACATCACTTACATTTCATTTACGTAGCCACCTGCTGAACCGTATTTGCTAGGCACCAGCTGTCACCAGTACAAATGATCTTCAGTATATATATATATAGTGTGTGTGTACTTCATAATAAGAAATAAGGGGAAAAAACATATTTGCGCTAAGCGATGAATGAAATAATCAGATGCAACATACCACATTTTAATGAAAAAAATCGTACTTGATATTTTACAATTTTGAATTTCACGTATTTTTATTAGCTGTATACTAACACTGTACTCTCAGAATTGTTTGAAATATATGTACATTTTAGAATTTTTATTTAATTAAAATTTTTATAACAAAATCATTGTTTATTATATATTTTATTTATTTCTTTAAAAAATCAGATGAGTGAATATTGACGGCAAAAGCTATTAATGTATTAATATAACTTATAATATTTTTTCTGTAAAATTTCTAATGTTTAACGTATTTAATGGAGTTATAATTGTTGTCTTTTATGTTTTAGGTATATCTCAAATCTCGTTAGTACAATGAACAGAAATAATAGAGATTACGCAGTCTTATATTTATCTTAACTAGTCTTATATTTTTAACGCAATCTTATATTCATCTTAACTAACCAAGTAATAATGGTAACTTTTACTTAAGATTCGTTAATCTTATGCTTTTCTTCTCGTTAGTATTTGATTTTTTTTTTGTCCACATATGTGAACTGTCGTAAATATCAATAAAAATTAATAAATATGTTCAAACGATTTATTTATCTTGAATATTACTCTCAAAAAATTTTTTTTTGAAAAAATATTAGCTATTGATTAACACAGAACCATACATGATTATTGCATAACACATATTTTACAAAGGTGATTGATAATAACTTTTCTCACATCTTCCCCATTTCTTTAGGCAACCTATAGTGGAAGAAAACTGAATGATCAAGAATGAAATTAGCATTGGATATATTCATTTTATTCAGCAGTGACGAAATTTGAATCCAGAAAAGCTCTACACCAAATACCAAGAGAAGCGTTTCTGGAGGATTGATAAGAAAATATATCCTCTGTTCTAGATATGGCCAAAGATTTTCCTGAGAACTTCAAATATATGTGGTGATATCTTTCAGAAATGGCATCGTAAAATCTTGTATTTTGTATCTCCTTGAGAAGACTATGGCTCGCCGTAAAAGAAAGAGACTGTGTCGGGTGTTTCTGACAGTTTGCATCGCTGTTTTTTGCGTCGGTTTATTGCTCCGTGCAGCGGTAACTACCCTGGGGCTTCGCACGTTTGTCGTTGTAGATTTAGATCCTGAGGAAAGTGACACATCCAGTCTACCAGGAATGCATCCCTTTCGACGGAAAAATGTAAGCAGTAACTTTTTTTCTTTATTATATTGTTATTATGCAAAAATTCTTAAGCTTTTTAAAGTTGCCCATTGTAATAATTTCTAATAAAACAACATTTTATGAATTTCCAATTCATTGATTCTACTCTTCTACGACTCCTACAACTCTCATGAATTGTTACGGCTGATATAAAAATGAATTTTAGTGTGTTAGCTCGTATGCTATTTCGAACTAAAACACTGACAAATATATTTTTAGGAATTTGAATGAATTTATTTAAGGCATTTTTTTAAAGTTCAGTTTATTTAACTGTACAAATTCTTTCTTTTACTTTGATAAATTTTAAAATAAAATTTGAAGCCTCAAATGCATAATCAATTTTTGGAAATTGACAATCAACATTTAACTAACTTTTTTAGTGATTGACTAATGGTTATCTAATAACGTGCGTCTTCTGTATTTTAATTTAATCTATTGTATAATTCAAAATGTGCTGTAAGTTGCTTATTGATGCTTAATACTTAAGCAAAATTCGAATAGCCAAATAAACATCAGTCGAATTCTACCAATATATGTGTAAATACATTTATTGTCCAACGCAGTTTCAAATAAACGCAAATAAAAAATATCTTAGAAACAACAAGCTTTTAGCGGAATTTCTCAAAAGAAATTACATGAGATCTTTATTAGATGAGATATCACAACGACTTTAATAAAAGTTTTACCTCTATTTTATCATAATAGTAACACAACATGGGAAAAAAGGGACACCCTGATATTTTATAGGATGTTATAATTATGAAGTCAGTGTGTGTAGTTACGGATATATATGTAATCAAATACACGAGTTATTTGTCATCTTTACCACTTATGAAAATAAATTACAGTTGAAAAAAACCACTTTTGTCCACTTAATTTCGACGCATGAAGTACAATGAATGATATCTCCAAAAGGGTTAAATGTAATAGTTTAATTATCAGAATTTCTTAATTTACTCGAAAGTTTTCAACTGATTTTCAAATCTTAACACTATAAAATTTCTAATTGGGGTACATCGTAGAAATTGCTGTTCCTTTTATACATAAAATATATTTACGGAAAGAAATCCAAATAAAATATATCCCTTGTTAAGAATAAATGCCCAGGAATCAGGTTTAAAAAATTTTTGGGAAATCTATGTTCTCAAATGTATCTTCAATTAAATGTTTTGCTTAAATTAAAAACTGAATCACATTCTTTAATTTTTAGTGCCTTTATGATGGCTGTATTATGCTGATTCAGAAGTAAAGTGCATGCGATTTTTCTAGAACAAGATTAAAATACAGGGAGAAAAAATACAATAATTTATAATTTAAATATATTTAGAATAATAATTTTAGTTAATGATATTTAAAAAATATCAGTACTGACTTAAGGACTGTACTTACAAATTTCGGGATTAATTACACCAAGTAAAAAAGAGTAAAAATATCAATCAATTAAAATATAAAGAAAATTGTGCATGTGCAAACATGTGTTGTCACAAATTCTGCTGAACCTTCTTAAAAAAGAATATAATAATTCTTTACAATTTATTCATTTCATTTCTTAAGATTTATTCAGTAACTTTTCCTCCAAGTAAAAAAAATGAGAAATAACTAAGAAAAAAATCATTATTATAAAATATATGCATATAATAAGCAAGTATGCTTCTGAAATGTCATACATTTGATGTATTATTACTAAGAGTTGTATTAAAGATATTTATATTATTGTTCGAAACTGCGGCAAAAAAAAAAAAATTAATATTCTAGTGAAAAACATAACTAAATAGAATGATGATAGATTTTTTTTATAAATGTACACCAATTAGATTTCTTGTAAGATTATAAACTGTATTATATAATATCAACTTAAATTATAATATTATTTAAAAAATAAATTTTCACAAAAAAAAACCAAATTAAAAAAAATACAAATTTTTAGATATCACCTACTTTTAGAAAGATATTAATAATGGACTCAGTTTTAAATTTAACTTTTAATAATTAATGTCATTAAATTCTTTTATATTCGATAGCCTTCCTTTATTTCCGTTTTGATGTAAGATTTTTTCGTTATGATATATGAAAAATGACTCATTAATGAGAAAATACAAATAACTAAAAATCATAATGAATCATAAATAACTAAAATCAAATACCTCATCTATTTCAGAAACTATTTCCTTTAATATGAACTCTTATCATTAGAAGAAACATATAAGTAGAAACTTTTTTTAATCAAATCTTTATGTTAAGATAAATGAAATTATGTTTAGATAATGCTACTAGATCTCCTCAATTAAGCTTCCGAAAATTAATTTAAACTGGATACACACACAGCCCCTTTCTCCTCTTCTTCAATTCTGAAGGGAGAATCAGACGCATTCTAATTATCTTTGCACTCGAAGATAAATATATTCCCATCGCTTGAGCATTAAAACATGCGATATAAATTCGTATACGCATAATCAAAGATTGTTACTTCCAACTAAAATATCACTTCCATAGCTTTTCTAATTAAGGTAAACACTATTTTGTCCGTTTGATTCTTGACTGGATTGAAGAAAAATTCAGTTCAATTAATTGAAAACGGTTTTCCTAACTGATTAAGATTTTAGGATACACCTTTAATCTGATCTATAATTGGAAATCTGTGACAAAACTTGCGATTTTTAATGTATTGATGATGATACTGACACCATTCCCCCGATAAATTAATTCTTAATGATTACTTCTCACAGTGTTATACAATGTTTAATTAGATTTTGAATCACAAACACTGATTATAGATTTCTTCAATATCTGTTTGTGAATTAAAATCTTTAAGAATAAACTGATTCATATGTACGATGATAAATCTATATTGTTAGACTATTTAATTGAATGTTAGTTTAGAAAAATAGAATTTTATTCCATTTAATTGTTGGATATAGTTGCATGAAATTGTATATTAAATAAATTTTAATTAATAAATTCCAAACTTTAACTGGTCATTAGTTATTTTATAAGGGTTTCAAATAATTTAGTCGACTGAAACGGAAACGCATATCTACTTTCCTTGTTATTTAAAATGAAGATTTTTGATTTCAGTTTAGTAAATCTTAAGAACTGATCATCGACAACATTTTGAAAAATAATCATCATAAATTTTCCAAATTTTTAAAGACAATCAGCGCGTGCTTTAAAGGAAAATTGAACTCATCTGCAGGTTTATTTTACTGAATGTAACACACATAAAGTAAAATTTTAAATACATAAAGAAAAGGATAGTGGAGTAGAACATTGCAAAATTAATTTTCTCCATATTTTTTTTTGACATTTTGAATCATAGATTTAAGTTTTTGTTATTTAAATGCTTGTCGTGGTAGCCTACCGTTCATGGGAACTTTTGTCGATGCATGGGTTCGAATCCTTGAGCAACTAAAGATCCGCTGTGTAGAAAGGTACGTTGTTGTGTACGTTGAATGTGTACGTTTGGACAGTGGGGTTGAAGATCAGGTGTTTCTTCACTTGAACGAGGTTCAAAACTGAGAGGTCCATTGCCAATAGCTCTTGTGTAGCTTTGAAGTACGACGTGAATAAACACTCAACCAATTATTTTAAAGGTGAAGCATTCACCTATTTAAATCTAAAAATATATATTATTTAAGTTTTTAAGCTTATTTTTATCAGTAACACTATAACTGTATTAAAGATACAGTTATAGATAGATTTAAGTAACTTAAATTGAAGAATGACAATAGATTTAGATTGAAGAATGACAATAGATTTAAATTGAAGAATGACAATAGATTTAAATTGAAGAATGACAGATTGTGATCAAATACACTTGTGCATTGTATTTTTCATTATTTGTATATGAAATCATTTTATATTCATTTAGAAACACTTTGATTCTGATTCTACTCAATGAATATTTCCTATTCTTTCTCAAAAAAAAATTCTTGTCAAATTAATTTTGGTAGAAAAATTTGGTTAAGATAAAATTGAATAGTTGCTTTTCACACATTATGACTAGCATTTATTTTTATTTAGATGACAAAATAATGTAATTAAACCTTTAATTGTACTAATTTAAAAATAGTTTGCTGTATTTGTTCCAAATTAACGACAAGCAACAAAGCCTTTATAGGTAACGATATAAAAAAATAGAAATAAACGATTCCATGCAAACCTTTTTAAATCAAAAATGGAAATAAGACAGCAACAATATAATAATAGTGTGCATATTACTTAAAACTAGTTTTAAAAAATAACTTTTATGAAAAGAAGAAAAGTATTTTAAAAAATCTTTTTACACACAGCAAAGGAAATTTAAAAAAAAATGTATTAAAATTAAATGCGCTACATTTCTAAATACTGAGAAAAAATTCAATAGGCGGATGTCTAAGAAATGTAGAAATACTTTTAATTAAATTTTCCAAATTAATTTTCTTTGAAGTCTATAGTTTGCTTTGTCAGATTCACTAATTGCGTGAAATATTTGTGTATTTAAAAAAGATAAATACTATAAAAATGAACCGAAGTAAAATATAAGTATTTTCTGTGAAGCTTTTTTAAAGACAGAACTTGATAAGTTTTTTTAAATATAAATATCATTTCTATACATGAAAACAAAAGCTATAAATATAAAAAATTTGTCTGGAAGAGAGAAATATTTATAATAAAAAACAAAATTTTCAAATTAAAATCAGAAATTTTATTTTCCTTCGACAGAATTATTCGTAGGCGAATATTAAACACTTATATGTCAACTTTTTTTATTTCCAAATGCTTCAGAAATGCATTTAATACATTAAAATCGGAGGAATTCTGTGAGTGATTAACCATTTGAAAAAAAGAAAACAAATACAAGCTTTTAAATGTTTGTCCGCTTTATTCTAAAGAATAAAAGTATAAAGTTATTGTCTCTTTCTAAATGTCTAAAAATACTATGTGCAGTGAATGACAAATGTAAAAGGATTTCTTCGCCAGCGAAAAGGCTTTCGTAGTACTTTCTTTTATTTTAGAAAAACTTTGCTTGTTTAGTTCTAAAACTTTTGTTTCTAAATGTGTTGAACTCATCGCATTCTGCTTATTTCGCTTGAGGAATAGCTATACGTAAGAAAGAAATTCCAGTGACGTTTGATTGTTGTTTTGAAACCTTTTTTTTCTAGGAGATGAAATATCGATTGTGTTTATTGCGTTTTATTCCACCGGATAACCAGGAGTTGGAATTTTATTGTATTCCCGGGGACAAAAGGTTTAACGTTTGGAGCGTTTGATCAAAAGACAACGAAATGTGTGTTTAAGAATGAAAAAGGAAAGAAAAGAACGATATAAATATTCGAACTGCTTTCTGTTTTTACTAAAACATTTCCGGAATTTCGGGCTTTTTGATAAATAAGATGTTATAAGAGGAATATTGTTTTTGTTCAATTTATTTGAAGCTAAATATATATTTTCATCTTTCCTTTGCCTAAATTAAAACGATATCACGAAAGTAAGAAAAACGAAAAATATATATTGTTAAGCATGTTCAGGTATTGTGAAACGAAAAAGTATCATTTGAGTTTGCTTATATAAATTTTATAGACCAGTAAATTACATATTTTCAAGGTAAGAAGAAGGAAACACAGAAGTAATAAATTTACTCTATTGCAGTGTTATTGATACTTGCAATAAGCTTTTTAAACGGCGTATATATAAATACATAAATTGAAAAACGAGTCTAAATGAAACGAATTTATTACAAAATCGGACAAATACTACATCTGAGAAAAAATTTTTTTTGAATTCTGAGGAAAATTGCACTTTTGTGTCAAAAGAAAAGAAGCCTTTGAAATTATAAGAGATTCGTATTTTCCCTCAATTTCTTTATAAATGAAAAAGTAAACATTTGTTCTTATCTCTAAGTTTTTCTTTCATTATAGAAATTGCAAAGCGGGCAGAAATGAAACATATATTTTTTGTATATAAAAATTTATTTTACTGATGTTCAAAAGGTATTATTCTCACACATGGAATTAAATTTTCATTATCAACAGATATATACTACTATTATTGAAAATTTAAATTTTAAGAAAGTTTTAAAGGCTACACAGCTCCTGTAAATTATGCGTATTTAATCGTAGTTTCTCAATGTAATTTTAAAGTGAAAGTATCATGGATTAAATATCCGTATCATGTGGACTAGTTATAGTAAAGAGAATGAAATTATTTGTACAATGGATATAAATTACACCTTTGTTTTCAGAGGAAATCGAAGTCACGATTTGCATTCTTTCTATAAGTATCTAATCAGTTCAGGATTATCTCCAATGCAAGCTCCAATGTTTTCAGAATATAATCCTTTCAAGGAACAATTAATCAACTAAAAAATACATAAGAAAACGAAGCAAATCTTAAATAGTTATGTAAAGTTTCTCAATTAGCCTGTTGTGAACTACTGATCGCGTTTATGTGAGGGTTCACAGATGGAAGAGCTACTTTAAAACATACAACAATTTTTACTCAATACTTTCAATCAATTTTTAACAGCCTTTACTTTAAGCCTACGTAGGGCAGTCTAATTTAATCTACTTTAAATACTTATAATAAAAAATAATATTTATTATTTAAAGCAAATACTCGACTGTAGTCATTAATATTCCCACAAAAGTAGTCTTATCCTTTTCTCAGGAACACCGACGATTTTAACACAATTCCAAGTACAATGCGTTCAACTGCTATCTTTTCTCTCTCCCTCACGAACTCAATTCACTTGACTATTAATAGTTATATTGTTTCACATAAATCGGGGCTCCTTTATAAAAAGAGGTTATCCATTCAAACAATGTCTGAAAAGTATTTCTTCTAGAGCAGTGTTTCACAAAGTATGGTACGAGTAACCCCAGGGTTACGAATAGTTTTTTTGGGGGAAGGGGGTACGAGTTGCACCAGAGTTTGGTGGGGATATGTGAACTATACACCGTACTCAACTGCGCCTAATTCTACGTTCTCATGAGTCAAGTCAAAACAATTTCATCCTTCTCCTTAATCCAAAAAAAAATTATTTATATTACGACTTTTATTTATGTTTTATTATGAATAATTTTATTTCCCTTTTCTTATTATTTTATTAAGTCACAAAAAAGGAAAAATAAATATATTTTGATTGTTATTGAAATACATAAATTTTTTTTCTGACGAGTGGTACTCAGCGTTACGGAAATTATAGAAGAGGTACACATATAACAAAAGTTTGTGAAACACTTATCTAAAGTATTAGTAGGAGACCCGAACAGAACTCGTTACAAGCTATATTTAGAATGTCTCTAATTACATTATCAAAAACAATTGAAAGATTCTGTTATTGTTTACATACTGTTAAATAATTTAGTTTGTATTGATTTTGGATTGATTTATTCACACATATTAGACATTTTCTTGTTTTTATGTTACATAAAAAATCATAACTATATTTCCCACCAATAACTGATTTGGGAAATTTTACATGTATAGAGATTATTTCTATATTTTTACAATTTTGATCCAAAAATATTTACAAAACAATTAATAATAATCTGTATAAATATTTTTTAAGCTCTGAAGATAATCGATTTATTAGAATTAAGGAAAGAGAAAAAATGATTTACAAAATAATATCAGCAGATTGGTTATAATAGATAATATATTTATGATGTATATGAATATTTATTAAGACAAAATCTGTATTATCAACACCTTTTTCTTATTATCTTTCTAAACTTAATGTATTAATAAGCTATTTATATTAGAACGATCTTATCTATTCAGAAGGAAGAGAAATTTCATGACAAAATTTATATATTTTATTAACAAAAAGATTATAATTTTTCCGTTACCTTAAGAAATAAGAGTAACTGAACAATTCTCGGGTGGATAGATTCATTTGCAGACAGTTCCATGATTTATTCCGGCATATGAGATGTCTCCCATGCCTGATTTGAATTAGTTAAAAGTAAATACTTATCTTCCGTGCAACTAGGTCCATGTAACAATTATGTCCTTTCCTTTTTTAATATCTTAAAATAAATTTCTCATGCGTGATGTGAGCTTATAAAATATGCATATTGCATTGCTCTTTCTGAATTTTTACTTTACAATCAAACATGTAAAGCTAATCCTTAAGTATATGTCACTTAGCTTTCAAAATCCCAAGCCTAAAAGTGTCTTTAGACTAAAAAATAAGTTCACGGCATACATAGAGTAGGGTTGAGTTCTGATTTAATAAAATATTGCACATAGATATCGAGAGTCGTTCAGTAGTTACAAACACTCGTATTCTTTTAGTGATTTTCAATCTTTTCTTTTCATTATACACCTGAATTTTCAACCTCTGACAATAAAGTTCGGTGAATGAAGTCAGAATGGCCGATCTGGGAACACTGGCGAAACAAAACTCGGAACATGCGTAGTGGCAGGTGTTGACCAACTGCCCCCTGAGTTGTTCAGTTGAGCATCGTTTTTGTTCCGTGTAAGACTTGTTTTACAAAGTACTTGTTTAGTACGTTTGTTCTTAACAGAAAACAAAAAAATGAACGACCAAAAGATCAATTTAATGTTTTGTTTTAAGCATGGTAAAATACAAATAGAAACTTATTTAATGTTGGTACGTGTTTACGAAGATCAAGTACTGTCCATGAAGTGTGTGTACGAGTGGTTCGCCCATTTTCGAGAAGGCCGAGAAGGTGTTTCTGACAAACCCAGTAGCGAAAAACCGGTAACCTCCGTCAGTGACGAAAACATTGAGAAAGTGAGTAAAGTAATTCCGAAAGATTGTCGATTAACTGTGTGCATGATAGCTGGACGATGATTACTGCAAGGTAAATTGAAATTTTGACCCGTTTCATGAAACGTCTATACAGAGTACGACCCCAGTACGCACAAGGTTCATTGTTTTTTGTGTTTACGAAAATATTGCCAAACAGCTCCTGGCAAAAAAGGGAGTGGTGCAAGTTGAACATCCACCATTCTCACCAGATCTCAATCATCCAAACTTCTTTCTATTCCCACCACTCAAACTCCCTTTGAAAGGAAAGAGGTATGAGACGATATTTCTGACATCCAGCGAAACGTGATGAGACTTTTGAACTCGATCTCAAAGAAGACTTTTTGCAAAGTTTCTAGAACATGTACAGCAGATCTCAGTTGTGTATAGTTATGAGAGGTGCCTATTTCGGCAATAAGGTAGCTTTCGTTAATATTTCATCTACGTTAATGTTATAGAACTATTCACCGAACTTTATTGTCAGAGGTTGTATTACTTTTAAACTCTGGCACTTAAAAATATTATATTTTCCCCAATTGAAATGTGCAATGAGATACTAATACACACACACACAAACTGTTTGGCTCTTAAAAACTATTATGATACACTTGCTAAAGTTTCACAATATTTTAGCATGTTGAAGCCCTGTTGGTGGCCGTGATAGCTTAGTGGTCACGAACACATGTCTGGCGTAGTCGAGTCAGGTATTGAACCCTAAATCCTCTGACTTGCAAAGGGACTGATGTATGCTCAGTCTGTTGAGGTCCAAAATTCTCCCTCTGACGGAGTCTGGAAATTAAGAGAGTGGGGTAACACTCAGGTGTCGTCCTCGTTACTTGACTGGGGTTCAAACTTTAGAGGTACGTCACCAATAGCCTTCGTGTTACTTTGTTGGGTGACATTAATAAACGCTCACCAGTTTCAAATTTATGGTTTAGCTTGTTTCACACAATCGCGGGTTTCAATTTTAAATCAACTTGGTTCTGTCTTCATTAAAAAAAATTCTGTTTGATGGGAAACATTTTCTTAATATCATTGGAGCAAGTGAAAAAGGTATTATTATTGAAGGACATCTGCAAAAACTAATGTATGTAAAAAAATGATTACGATTTGGTATCAAAAAGTAATGTAATATTTAAGTTATCCGTGAAAATTCTTAATATGGATGTTTTTAATAAAAATCATTAGTAAATCGCATACGTTTATTTTAAACCCAAAAGAAAATTAAAACAAAACAAAGAATTGTGAGCGCGACCTATTTGGAGCCTCTCCTTCACCGTCTTGCCTACCTAAGGGTGTGGGAGGAAACAAAGCATCACCAGAAACTTCCATAATAACTATTATTTTATGACTATTCAAACACACTAATCAACCATAAGTGAAATTACCAGAGGAGACCTTAGGAGTGATATACAAATAGAGCAATCTATTCTAAGTAAACAAGCGCAAGTGATCTGTTTATTTCAATCTATCTTAGATTCTTAAACTTTAATCTATTAATTTATTATAGTGGAAAAACTCCTTCTTAAACTCACGTTGTGATAATGAAATAAATCTCTCACTTACTAACCATCGCAATAGTTCTCCTGCTCTTTCTATCTAACATTTACAAAACCTTGACTTTATATATTCAAGCTAATTTAAATATCAAGGTTTCTTCTTGAGGGATAGCTGTAAATTAACGCGAATGCTAGCCCCAAAGTTTCCCCAAGAGGATTAGTGATAAGGTCGCGTATAGATCCGTCACAGAACTATCTACTGTTTGTCATATATTTCAGCAGTAATTTCTGTGGTCCTTTTTCTGCAGAGTCCTGAAAAGAAATCTTGGTTCAAGATGAAGAATATTGTCATACCTCATGGTCCTGGTGAGATGGGCACTGCTTTCTTTCTACCACGAGAGCTTGAGAACACCAAAAACCAGTTATACAAAGCGAATGGTTTTAACGCATTGGTTAGCGATTTCATCTCTTTGAATAGGACTTTGCCCGATATACGACATTCCAGGTAAGCTGCGAGATAAAATCTCCTTCGTTTCTATCAATTTGAAATGAAGAAGAGGGAAAATATATGCATAGTTTATAAATATATTTTTTAAAATGTATTTTAGGAAGCATGTTATGTATTAGTATTAAGACAAGTAACAACTTACGAGATTTTTATATTGCTCTCTATCAATTTTACCTCTTCCATCTACTTTTATACTTTCGTATATAGAGCTTTTTGGTTTATTTTCATGTGGGATTGTCTGGCTTATTATGAATTCTGTATATCTACTTAGGTTATATTTAAATCTGAGTAAAATTAGACCTCCTAACCTTAAATTTGAAATAATTTGCGAAAAGTTTCATGAAACTAATTGTTATGTGCCAGTTCAAAAAAAGTGAAATTTCAATATTTGGTATTTATTTTAAAGGTTGTACATTAAAGTTCTTCACATTGTTTATGGATCGATTTCATAAATTTTGATCCGATTTTTTGATAAATTTTTCTTATATTACATACAAATACTTTTTTCATTTCTAGATTTGTATGTTCCATATATTTTTTCATTTCTGTGAAAAATCTATTTAACTTTAATCCAACCTATAATACTTCCTTATGTTGTTGTTGTTGTTGCTTATGCCACCTGATCGACAGTAACATCAGATCAAGGTCTACGAACGTAATATTTATACAATCATGAAATAATCCAACAATTTTTTTATAATTACATATCATTCAATGTAATCAATTTTATTCATAAAAATACTTTAAATAAAAATCCAACATATAACACTTAATATTTAAATTATTATTTAACACCTACTTTAGTTTGAATATATCATATTAAGTTAACAAAAGCTTCCTTGATAAATCAAAATCTCTTTACGCTGATTTTAGTGTTAGTAATTCAACATGTGAGTAAATTAAAGCAAAACAGTTTCTATAAAAAGATTCAAACATAGGTTTAAAGTGTCTTTTTATGCGTCTTAGGTAGCGTGACTTCATTACGTAACTTTTCACATAGTGCTAGAACGCCTTTTTATCGAGAGCACGTTTCAGCCTTAGATGATTCTCGATGGTTTTCGTTAAATCCGGTTATTTGCGATTCTAAAAGAGTGCATTTTCCTGTTTGTACGTTCCTAGAAATATCAGGAGAAGCAATCCTCTTTTTAGGAATGTATTCACAGCACATTTTCTGGAACAAAGGGGAAATTCGCTATTCTTTCAGTCGAGCTCTCCACTGCTTTGCCATGTCATTTCTTTCCCGTGAAAGGGGTGACTCCTTCTAAACTAGAAAACTTTTCTTTACCCGTATAAATTCCAAATTAAGTAAAGTATAAAAGACATTCTGCACGAACTTCTAAAGTGGACAATCTTTTCTAGAAATAGGAGCGTGAATTTAAGTCTCTACATTTTCAGGTCTAGAATTTTTATTGGGTTTTACCCTATGGAAAGCAATTATTTTCGTTTCTTTAAATTACATTTTATTTTGCCATGAAGAACAGCATTTGCATTACACTCAAGCTTTTTTGTTCTCTCTGTATATATAAGTTTCAAAATAATTTATTTAGTTTTTTTCTTATATTATACACAATCATTACTTTCACAAATATTTTTTTGGGTTACTTTCTTACTAGTTACACTTTCAATAATATCCTATTAATGAAAAATAGCAGGGAAGTTTTACGTACACATTTTTATTTCCAACAACATAAGCTAAAGTTATGATGTATTGTAGTTTAAGTTACTACGATTCATGCTCAATATATATGAAAATAAGATTATAAGAGATAAAAAAATAGTTTAAATAGAATAAATACAGTGAGATATGCCGTACGAGATTTTTTTATGGCATTTTCAGAGAATTTCTGGCATATTAGGATATAAATTTACGTTTCTTAGACCAAGTGTAGTATCTAGCAAAATATCATGTGTGTATAAAAATAACCAGTTATAAATCTTAATATATGGCCCCAAGAATCGATAAAGCTAATTTATCTTAATTCGGGAATAAGGATTCCATAAATAATATTATTTCAGCTCTCTATATGTTTAAATTAATTTATTTTTGCATCATGGTATTTCTTTATGATTTATGTGCAAATTATATCAAGGGAATATATATATATATATAGTTCATACCTTTTATTGACCATTTGTATGTATTTTTCTTAGTTCAAAACATATTCTGATGGATAACTAATTTTCCTATACAACATATAACTTACCAACATATAGCGTACCTTTTATAAGCAAATAATTGACCGAAATTTAATAATTAACAATAAATAGTCAATTGAATAAGCATAAAAACATTTCGCTGTGTCCCGACAAGAAAGATGATTTTGAAGAGCTACAAAAAATTATAATATATTTGGTGGATTTTGTATGAAATGTGTACAAACCATTCTAAGTATAGTAAAATGGAAATATAATATGCTTTATACAGCAATCAAACCTGTAGAAAATGACCAATGATTTTAGTTATTGATCCTAAAAACGATAGTTTATTCATTGCTATCTACAGTACGAAGTGCAAAAAGTAAGGAAAATGGAAGTTAATTATAAAATAAGTAAAAGCTGAAAGTGATCCGCTGAATATAAACAGTTTTGAAACACTTTGAGATTTTGAAAAAAGAAGTTAATAGGAAGTACATAAAATTCTTAGATACAAATGTTCATTTCAGAATCTAGAATTTAAAGAGAAAAATGTTTAATAAATTCTTTTAAAAATGCTGCTATGTTTCAAAAAATCCTTTTTTAAAGTTCACGCGAATGGAGTTTCATAAACTAGTAAGGAATACCCCTACATCAAATGTATATTCATGTTCACATCTTAAATAATTGCAAAATCATAATTTTTTCTTAATAAATAAATCATTTTAAACTGGTGTTATAGTTCTATGGTTATAACACATTTTTATTGCTATATATTGTCAAAAATGTATTACTATAATATATATTTTTTTAAGTTTAAGAGCTATGAAAAAATAGTGTTTAAATAATAAGAATCTTTCAATAAACAATATTTATTTTTTTTAAGTGATGCTAATATAGTGATGTGTAAAACCCTTTTTTATAGAAAAATTGCTTTTCTGTATGTTTTAATACTGTAAAACTTCAATTTATAAGAAGTATTTTTTTCACAGTTTAAAAATTTTCGTTGAGAATTCCAGAAATAACTTTGAACAGAGTATCTAGTATAATTTTTAATACAAATATTGAAGTAACATTAAAGAAGCTTGCTGCAAGTTGAAATTTGTGAAATCAAATGTTACTGAAAATGTAGGGAAAAAATAAGAAAATTTAAACTTGAGTTTATTGAAAATATGAATTACATGTTTAATGAAAATAAAACGCTGTTTAATTAATAGGCATGATTTTTTTTGTTTTTTTTTTCATAAATTATTCCTTATTTTTGAAGTAATGTAATGAAAGAAAAAAAATCAGTTTTGTGGGAAATAAATCAAATTCTCTCTTTCCTTATTTATCACATCCATATTACTTAAACTAACGTAATTTTATTTTCTGCTTTACTTTGTTTTTAGTTCTTTCTGTTTGCATGTAAAATTGAGTCATTACATGTAAATATTCAGGGATTTTATACCATTATTTACTGTCCACGTTTTTTTTTTTAATTCAAGAATAAAATTATTGATATATCGTTCTGAATATAAATTGCTACTTCTTGCATTTTTCAAAGGTAATGTATATATAACCTCTGGCAATAAATATCGGTGAATAATCCTGTAACACTAACACAATGAAATATTAACGAAAGTTACCTTACTGACCTTCAAAAAATAGTCACTTCCCATAACTAGGCGCTCCTGAGATCTGCTATACATGTCCTGGAAACTTTGCAAGAAGTGTTCTTTTGGGATGGGTTTCAAAAGCCTCGTCACGTTTCGTTGGATGGCAGAAATATCGTCAAATCTCTTTTCTTTCAAAGCGAGTTTGAGTCGTGGGAGTAAGAAGTCTGGAGGAATGAGATTTGGTGGGTATAGATGTTCAATTTGAACCCTTCCCCTGTTTTTTGGTGGGAACTGTTTGACGATATTGGCTGTGTGAGGGCGAGCATTACAGTGAAAAAAAATCTTGAGGCTTGTTGGGCGTACTGGGGGCGTACCCTTCGTAGACGTTTCATGAAACGGATCAAAATTTCAATGTACCTTGCAGCATTCGTCGTCGTTCCCTCAGATAGAAATTCCTTGTGAATAATGTTTTGACTATCAAAAATGGGGATGAGCATTGTTTTGATGCGGGATTTTTCTGCTCTGACCTTTTTCCAACGAGGAGATGCAGAAGAACGTCATTCCATGATTTGCCGTTTCGTTTCAGGGTCTTACCTGAGACACCAAGACTTTAAGACACCAGGAAGTTTCTTTCGGTTTCTTGCCTAGCTTAAAACAAAACTCTAAATTGATGTTGTGTTCGTTCATTTTTCTGTTCTCAGTTAAGAACCAACGCACTAAACAAGTATTTTGCAAAACAAGTCTTACACGGAATACAAACGACGCTCAACTGAACAATGGTGGGGACAGATGGTCAACACCTACCACTACGCATGTGCAGCGTTTTTTCGCCAGTGTTTCCAGATCGGTCTTTCTGACTTCATTCACCGAACTTTATTATCAGAGGTTGTATATTTTGTATAAATGTGATAAAAGTCACCAGTACGCCATGCAATTCTGTTAAAAAATTTTAATGCAAGGCTTCCATTAATTTATTTTAAAATTTTTTTACAGCTGCAGAGTTAAGGAATACTTGTCTAAGTTACCGAAAGTCAGTTTTGTGATTCCGTTTCATAATGAACATTGGTCTACTTTACTACGAACAGTAACCAGTGTGGTCAATCGCACTCCATCAGAGCTCATTTATGAAATCATCTTAGTAGACGATTACAGTACTAAAGGTAAGTTTCATAGTTTAATAATATTTAAAAAGCATAATATTTCAAATAATTTTTCAGTGAAATTTAATAACAATATTTTCCGAAGAGTTTAATGTTACTTTAGCACTCAGAAAACCAGTTTTTCTTTAGTATTTTTCCTAAATTCTGAAGAACATTAATTTTGTATATCCTGGGGTATTCTAATTGTTGCATACAAATTCTGGTACCGTTATGGAAAAAATGAGCATTTGCTTCTGCTTTAGAATTCATTTGAATGAGATTTTAAATATTGTTTATCTAACATATATTCAAATTTTTAAAAATTACCACATCATGAAGAAGTTATCCGAGTTAAATAAAATTTATTCCTGAGGTGACCTGACTTAAGCAAATAAGTACTGAAACTTAAAGAGAAATAAAATAAGTCGAAAATCAGTGTTTAGTGATAACACTACGTGCTGTTATAATTGCTTTTGTTACAGATACAGATTTTGAAACTGTAATTGAGAAAGGACATTCCAGATTTTTGCTATCCTAACCCAAATTCCATCAGTATCATCTGTGGGACAACTGACGCGAGCGAGACGCCTAAAAAGGAAATTCCCGGCAAGTTCAACAATTGTGAACATTGGGTGAATTGGCATCCAAGGAACAGGCTGCATTTATTGTTCTGAAGAAAGGCTTGAACAGTGCTAGCAATATTTGGACGACCATTGTCCCGTTGAATTACAGCTTCCGGGAAGCGTTGAAAGGATGTTACGACAGAGTTTATTTTGATACACCGGTTGCATTTAATTACCCACACAACTCTAAGCAGCAGAAATCCTCCATGACATCCAATTTTTTTCTAAACTATAACGCTTAGCGTTCGTTCATTATGACGTCGGATAGCGTCTAACATACATGTATAACGCAGTTTAAAGTCACCGGTTTAACATCTAACGCAAATAAGGCTATTACTACATTACAAATTAAAGTGAAATTTATCAAAAAAATGTCTTTATGTCGATCGGCACTCTAGCATCTATATTACTAAACACAAGCTCAGGCTCACAGGCACAAATGCTTTTATATCAGGAGAATCTTAAGTATAGAAGTCGTCCATGCATTCCACGATGCAGCTCACTTTGAATTATTGAAGCAGACATTGGAGCATCAGGAACAGTGATCCGATGTTCTCCCAGCTGTCAAGACAAATCTGTATGATTCATCTCTTACGAATACATGTCTATCATCTCGTAATAACATAGAACTTTGTCATCCATTACCTGATTTCTGAATCGTTTGGTTCTTTTGTGAACCCACTTTCACACCTGTATCTTTCTGGTGGTCTTGCACCCCATATGAGTCACTGATTCACAATAAGAAATCCCTTAGCATGTAGATCAATTATTATTCCACAATTAAACTCCGTAATATGCCAGTAGAGTTTCCTCGATCATCATCTAAGTGTTTCCAACTGGCAGGCAATTATAGATTATTCAACGTCAGACACCCTAATTTACATTTAATGCCAAATTCTGATTTATTGACCGAATCCTTTATAGCTTTGTAATTATAACTAATAGGAGTGTATTTTTTGTTAACTCTAGTTTTTTTAAAGATTATCATTGTAGCCTTCTTCGGAACTAAATAGAGAATTCATGTAAAAAACGCTGCGTGATTTTGCTCGTATTTACTTTATAATAGAATATAATCCTAGTACAGTTTGCATCGTCAGAGTTCAGATGCCTCCCTCTGTGGAGGAAACTGGGCGTCAAAATTACCTGCGGCGATTGGTATCCGGCTATACAGCGCCGCACTAAGAGTGATACCAGCTCTTGGAAATGTACTCGGTCTTCAATGGTAAAAAAATTACCAATCCGCAGCCCATTGGATAAAAAAAAACTTTATAATAGCCATAATCATTAAGAAAAATAAATGCATTAAGTTTTAGTCAAAATGTAGTTTTAATCAGAAGAAAAAAATGTAAATTTTTTTTAAATTGTAAAATTTTGCTATTAAAAACGTTTTATATTTTTTTCGTGAAAGAACAAATGCTTTAAACAAAATATATAAATTATTTTTGATATAATTCCACATTAATTTATTTTGTTTGAGTTATTAAAAATTTGTTTGCTGCAATATCAATTAAATATACTCCTACTTCAATTGCTTGGTTTGAAGAGGTGCTCTTTTCAATTGAAACTCGTAAATTAACTTTTGTAAATTATCATAATGGTATGTGTAATCATGTCGATATTTGGATGTAAAAAATGCGTTTTGGAAACACTTATCAAAAAAAAAACTGACTCGAGAAAACTTACATCAAAATACACTGAAAAATGGATAAATTGAACTTCTCATTTGGAAGGAACAAGAAGGCTGTTGGTGACACACCTCATACTCTTTGAACTTCAATCAAGTGACGAAGACGACATCTGAATTGGTACTCCTCTGTTCAAGTATCCACTCCTCGCCAACTTAAGCATTTAAGCCTCGACTGGCTTAACGTGAATCAGCCCTTATGCAGGACATGTGAATGAGAAGGTAAATTTGATGGTTAACTGAAAATGTTATCTGCATTTAATAGCTTCTAAAATAGTCTTCATCATTTACTTACTCTGGAGAATGCGGCCGTGGAAACCTAGTGGCTATGGTCCTGAACTCGTGGCCGGAGTGTTACGGGTTCAAGCCCTGGTGTCACTGAAGATGCATGTTTTATCTTTAAGTGTTCATGGTCTTTCCATTGATGTGGTATGGTAGTTAGGAGGAGGAGGTGCCAGCTTAAGTGTCATCCTCATCACATGACAGATATTCAAAATTACGAGATCCGTCACCAGTAACCCTCGAGTTGTCTTATAGTGTGACCTTAATAATATAACTCTCACTCCCTCTGTACAAAAGAACACCTGTTAGAAAGTAGAGTGAGAGAGTGAGTAAATATTAGCGTCACACTATTCAGCTACTCGAGGGCTTTTGGTGACGGCCCTCCTGATTTAGAACCATGGTCAAGTGACGAGGACTACATCTGAGCTAGAACCCCCTCTCCTAGCTTGCACACCACAAGTTTGAGCCTCGGTATATTTAACAGGCATCATGCTTGGAGGGTCTTCAGGGGTACTAGGTTTGAACTCATGACACGCCTGCCACGAGACCGTTACCTTAACCACTAAGTTACCGCGGCCACCTACTAAGGAAAAATAGCGTAAGAAAAAAATCATGATATCTTAAGGAATTAACAGTTAAATGTCTTTCAAAGCCAGCTAATGAAAACGACTAAAAATTGAATTGGAGAGTTAAAAATCAAAATTGTTATTTAGAGTTATAAATAAAAATTCCAATTTTGTTGTTTTTAAAATTCGATTCTTAGTGTTTCTAGTCCAGTAAGAGAATGAACTATGATGTCATTTGTAAAACTCAGGAAAAGCTATGGGAAGGTCTGCAAATATATTGAAGATTTTTGATGGAAAATACACGTCTGGAAAGCCCTATGTTCGTGGTCTTGAACTTTGTAACTGATGTGTATGATGCTCAAGTCTAGTCATTATTTGAAATTATAATTCTATCTAAGTGCCAAATTTATGTATTAGTGAGATGTAAACGAGCATTCTATGGAAGTTAGAAAAGTAAGGAATCAATTCAGATTTTGCCCTCGCCATAAAAACATACTTTCCAGAATTACGAGTTCCATAGCAAATAGCCTTTGCGTAGCTTTAAATTCGGTGTTCATTTTAAAAAATAACACGAGAGACAATATTTACGGAATTAAACGAAAAAAGAAATAAACAATTGTTAGAAATTCAATTGCAACAACTAGATCGATATTAGATTTAATTTTCTAGGCTGAAAGTTGTGTTTCTTCCTAAACAAAAACAAACCGTTTTTCCAAATCAACAAAAAGCTTCTGATCGAGTAAAAAAAAAAAAAAAGAACATACTTATGAAAACATTTTAAAATCTAAATGTGTTGGTCTCTCTATTTTGTAGCCTTTCAAATACGCATGAATAATAGTTGTAAATGATAACAATTAATATTTATTAATTTATCATTTACAATTATTATTTGTTTTGAATCTTGACTTTTTTCTGCATTTTTCATAACAAAAAATGTGTTTTGAAGTTGTTCCATGAGTTTTTTTAAATTTTTGATAAAAAAAAGGGAATCTTCATCTTTAAAGGACTTAAAAATTCTGTAAAATAATATCAAGTGAGCACTTGAAATATTTCCACAAAAAATAAAACGCACAACTTTCTTTAAGCATAAAATATTATTCATATATACTCTTCATACTAAATTACTCTCCATTTTCTTCAGCATAAAAATATTTTCCATATTTATATAAAAAAAAAACCATTTTTTTTATCACTTTGAATAAAAGAAAACTATTTCAAAGTTAAATGTAAACATTTACGTTAAAAAGCAGTATTGAATTACATTCTATAGAATTATTAATAGCTGTCATAAAAATTTTCTACAAGGAACTAACTCTTTAAAGAAGAACTGTTTTACTCAGAAATGAAGAAAAAATGAAAACGTAAAAGAAATTGTCATTTTTTTAATGAATATAACAGCTTTTGTTTTCCATGTGGATTGAATATTGAGGTTGACTAAAAAAACTAGTAAAAACTTATTGACTAGTAAAACCTCAAACGTTCTAAAAATAAATAGTAAACGAATAACTTTCTTCCTTTTCATGACTTTAAGTAACAACAGCTATATTCAACGAAAATGCAACACCACACACACACATAAAGGAAGTGTACAATAGGCGTGAAATTTGAATCATTCGTAGAACCTCAATATGACAGACAAATAATTAGCAAAGCAATGCACATCCAAATCATGTATGCTATTAGCCTCATTTTAAACTGCGATACAAAAAGAAAACTGAGTGTGAGATCTCTTCTTAAGTACAACAAAAATAATATTTTTCCATTATTTTTTGCGTGAGGAGATTCAATACGCCTAGTCAAAGAATACGTTTATGCATTTTACATAGGAAGATATTTGGCTTATATATAGAGAGACTGCTTATTATTTTTTAAGAAATCGGTGAACATGTCAGAAGCAATCAAGCAACACAGATAAGAACATGAGTGAAGGATCTCTGATGATCTACCAATGGTAAGGATTGCACTAGTTTTGAGACATCATCGAGTGTTAAGGCCAACATGTACACATGACGATGGCAAATCCCATTATGACCACAAAAGCTATAGCGCAAAAATAAAGTGTGATGCATATCAATTTGAGTCAGCCCATACCATTCAACATCACCTGCAGCAGAGGAAAAATTTTAGAAAGATGTCCATTGCGAAGATTACCTTTGATTATATACCACATATGTATACGGCTGCAACAGTAAGTTGAATGCTAGACATGGGTAAATGATGAGCACAGCATTGACTCTTCAGACGAATTAAGGTTCTGCCTATAACACCAAGACTCGAATCTGCATGAATCTTACATTGTGCATTGATAAATCAGCCTTTTAACGTCTCTTTTTTTTATCTTACGGGTAGGATTATCAGTGGGTTTTAAATCTCATACACCTTAAAAGGCATTTTTAGTACACTACTGGCCACCGTAAATGCAACACCCTGACAGAAGCACGCAAATAACATGAAATTTACAGCATGTATTAGCGGAGGTGAGAAATGCAAATGATGAGAATTTCAGCGCAGACACACATCATGCACGCCTGCGGCGCGAGCTCAAAGCGCTATTTAATGCTTAGAGATTTCGACGATTTCAAGTTCGACAAATGTGTTTTTCTCTTGTGGTTTCTTCAAAAAACGATCAGTTATGTCTCGTAGAAAACAGTGATCAGCTTTTGATCAAGTATCCGAGTTCGACAGAGGAAGGATGGTGGCTTACCGAGATTGTGGATTATCTTTCAGGGAAATCGGTAGTCGTGTTGGACGAAACCAAACAACTATAATGCGGATATGTGACCGTTGGATGCAGGAGGGTACGACGGACTGACGTGGTCGATCGCATCCAACTCAGTGCACCACTTCACGTGAGGACAGGCAAATTGTGCACATGGCAGTGACGGATCACTTAGTCACATCACGAACCAGAGCACAGCACATTGAGTCTGTAACGCATCATTCAGTGTCTGCGCGTATCATTCGACGCCGTTTACAGCAGAGTGGTCTGTCCGCAAGACGTCTATTGCTTGGTCTACCCTTGACGCAGAACCACAGACGTCTCCACCGCCAATGGTGCAATGAAAGAAGGATGTGGGTGGCAGAATGGAATGAAATTGTCTTTACTGACGAGTCACGCATCTGTCTGCAACACCACGATGGTCGGATTGGAGTCTAGAGACACCGTGGAGAGAGGATGCTGAACAGCTGCGTTATGCACCGCCACACTAGTCCTGCACCGGGTATTATGGTATGGGGCGGTATTGGATATCACTCTCGCACTCCTCTAGTACGCATTGCCGGTACTTTAAACAGCCAGCGCTACATCTCCAAGGTGTTGGAGCCAGTTGTCCTTCCTTACCATCACTGCTTGGTTACAGCCATAATTCAACAGGGTAATGCGCGACCACACGTGGCACGTATTGTCCAAAGGTTCTTCGTCATTCACCAGATTGAATTGCTTCCCTGGACGGCTCGCTCTCCGGATCTTTCGCCGATAGAAAACATGTTTTCTATGGTTGCTCAACGGTTGACCCAGATTACACCCCCAGCTGCCACACCAGATCAACTTTGGCAACGTGTGGAAGCTGCTTGGTCTGCTGTACCCCAAGAACACATCCAAAGTCTCTTTGAATCAATGCCGAGGCGTAGGGCAGCGGTGGTCTCCAACAATGACGACTACTCTGGCTACTGATTCTGGCAGAAACCATACTTCACAGATGTCTACAAATTTAATCATTTGATACTTGTTCAAAATGTTATCTACAAAATAAATTTTGTTGTGCTATCTTTTGTCTTTCTTGGTGTTGCATTTACGTCGGCCAGCAGTATATATTAACCTATGCTGCTTCCATGTCTTTGAAGTTTTTTGTCGTTCCTTGCACAACATGCCTGTCCTCACATTTGAGGATGCGACAAGGCTGGTCGAATCCTACTCCTGTTGATTGATTCATCTATCCAGCATTCACCAATTTGATATTCACATCATGATGGTTTGATTTTATGCAACCAGAACATCTATTTTTCAGAAGGACAGTCCACACTCACTACTATAAGCCACAATATTCCGAGTTTCGAAATCAAACAGTTTTTGATTGACTTTCCTTCAAGAGACAATTGAAGCTTTTCATGCAATAAAAATTAGTGGTAACACACAATTATGGTACTTAAAAGAACCGCCTTCTTTTTTCCCGCCGCATATTACTTGGAGGGGACGTCACTAGTACTCATTATTTGCACGTAAGTTGCAATATTAGCCATTTACATGCCTTATTTCATCTCTTTACACTAATCTCGTTATTATTATATAAGTATAATCATAAGTATGAAACCTTAATCATTATGTAAGAAGTATATATGGTTTTAAATAAAGATTGTTGAAAAAATCAGCCTTTAACAAGGTTTTTTGTATTGTTTTCGAATTAACAGTATAAATAAGTTTATTTTTTCAAGGCTTTATGAACACTTAACCATACTATTGGAAAATTATTGATTATCTAACAGTAATTCTAATACACTTTTTATATTAAACTTCCAATGGCGGGAAACCGTGATTTTAGCGCTTGATTTTTTTATACAATTTTGCAGATCATGTTTTTACCACGTTGCACATAATTTTAAGGATATGTAAGCGTTTGGGACATGATATTTCTCTGCCAAATCAATTTTGTATAAACTTTCTTTTTCATTCTTAAATCTGACGACGAAACGTATGCTAACGCGTAACATGTGTGCGACGTGGTGGGTCTAAAAACTGCGGTCCACAATTTTATACAAAAAAAAAATCATCCGGGGTTGGTGGATAAAAGCACATTTTGCATTTTGCTTACATATTACTAAGAGATAAAGTTACAATTACTCATAAATTGAATGTTGATAGCCTACAGAGATATTTTTGTTTCTGTTTATTCTTAAACAGTATATGTGTCAATAGAAATGGAGAAAATTTTGTAATTTTATTGCTTAATTGATTGAACAAATACTGCACTGGAAATGCATTCGGAATGTAAACGAACATCAAATTTAATACCTCTCACACACCCTATCACAGATGAATTTTGAGGCTCACAACAATTTCTGAAGTAACTCTCCCTATTGCACAAGGAGAGGTTAAGCTTAATCAGTATTCGAAAACATTGCTCGATTTCATCGTCATCGACCACGAAGGTTGTGATTGCTTTAAACCTTCAGAGTAACGAGAAAAGAAACAGTTACAAATGAAAAAGTACAGTACAATAGGCGAATCAAAGCAATTTTAAACATTTAAACTAATGGCAATTTTTTTTTAAATTTGTGTCTTAAATTTTAAAATGCTCTTTTCTTAGCTTCATTTTTTAACCTAAAACGTCATATTCTGATTTTCGGTGTTTCATAATTATCGTATGACATTTTTTTATTCACTTATTTCAACAATATCTGACCTGATAGGAGAACACCCTCACCAAAGTGTATTTGCCTTTCTTAATGATATTGGAGTCATTTTCTCTTTATAATAATTTTACTTTTCTTGAGGTTTTATATTTTACTGTTTGCAATGTTATAATTTAACAATGTTTTTAGTAACTTCAAACATTTTTTAAAAAATTTTTGGCATCGTATATATTTTTTCTTTAAATTTTAAACAACTATTTAGTGTAGTATAACCAGAAATGGCTTTTGGAACCAATCCACATATAGTCATTCACTCACTCACTGAATCCAATATAGCTTACAGCTTTTTACAGCAACTTTTTTTTCGAAATTTGGCTTAAATACATTATTTTAAAAAAAATTAAATAGTTTGTATATTTGATTGCACTTTTCCAAAAAGTACTGAATCTTAGGAAAGCAGTTTCATATTTTAAAATCTTTCTAATGATTTTGAATACTTAAAACTTTTTAAAATCACTTGCAAAGCTAAATGAACATTTAGTATGAACATTTTTAGGATCAAATTCTTTCTCCAATATATAATAAGTTATACACTGTAAGTATTTGTGATAAGCTATAAGGTATTGCGTCTAAATATTATGTCATATTTTGCATAACTATGTAAAATTTTTAAATTTCTAAAACGGTAAACAAAAAAATCAATGTATTTTTGGGGGTGTATCTTATTTTTCTTCCGATTCATCAAAAAGCAAAGTTTTAATTATGGACTAATGACTACTTTTATATATAAAGCATATTTACACTTAAATACACTCCCATAAAAAAGAACATATAAAATGTTGCATGATCCAGTATCTTTAAAGTACCCAATAGCTTCCCTGCCCTTTTTTGTAGATATATATGGTAATTAAGCAAATTACTCGCTTATGTGAGTAAGAGCAAAAATTTATTTTTTTAGTTGCTAATTAGAAATAGATTCAAATCAGTTTCCGCAAAAAATAACACAATCATTAACAATCCTTTGATAAAATTTGTTTATAAAAGTCTGAAGGATACCCGAATAGATTCCACGAAACTTTTTAGCAAAAATCTAATGCTAATGACTGAGAAATCGAGATGAAGTATTTTTAACACGATTAGATGTTTTTTAGTGTAGAAAGAACGCAATTTCTGCATTTAAGGAATTTTTTAATTCGATCTTTGAAACGAATATTAATGCGATTTAATTAATGCCACCTGTTAACCAAGTTTATACAGTTTCACGCAAGAAGCAAGAAAAAAGAATTTTTATACTGTAGAAAATTTTAATGTATTAACATTAGAAATTTTCTACAGTATAAAAATTTAAAATACTTCAACGGTTTAATATATGTTTATTTCCCTTTAATGCAAAATTATTCCATCACTTCTGAATAAAGACGTTTAAAATATAAAACGAATATTTTTAAGGGAGTATGAGTATGTATGAGTTATCTTACTAATGTATGAGTTATCTTGCTTATTCAGTTAGCGTTACTATAAAACCACATAGAAGGCTACGTTAACATAAAAATGAATAACTGTAATCGACCGTTTACATGAAATCCAAAACGTGACAAATTAGTAAAACATAAAAAGCATATCTTGACAAAAAAATATTGACATAAAAAGCATATAAAAAGCATTAACCTATGACCTAAAAATAATTCATTCTATGAGGTTTTCTGCTGGAATTCTCTTGATACCCGTTAGAATCGAATAACGTATTCTAATTGGTTTCACAATTTTGGCTGTTTTGGAAAAATTTATTTTTTTTATAAAGTTCCTTAAAAAAAATTTATTTGCCTTATCATTAAATGTTCAAATCATGAATTAACATTTTTGTGAAATTAAACTATGCATTGTTTTCTAAGCACAACAGCTCATGCCACTATAATTATGAATGAGATTCCTTTTATATAAAATAAGAGTTATTATTTTTAAAAATATAGTCTCACATATGTTATTACTTAGAATTTAAAATTCATATTTTAATATATCAAGTTTTGAAACTTTAAACTGGTAGAAGCAAAGTTCCATATTCCTTTTATGTCTATAGCACTTTCATGTTTCACAAGGATTTTTTTTAACATAATATAAGTTCATTTATTTAAAAAAAAATTACAAAATTCCTGAAAAATTTAGATTATTTTTTTTATTTCTGGACGAAATATGAAAAAAATAACACAAAGCCAGAAATATAATATGTTAATCAAGAGGTGTGCGATGGCGTGAACTGAGAAATAATTCAATTGAATAACCAGGATTCTAGTTATTGGTCTTTAAATTTAATGTTTGTTTTCCAACAATAATGAAATAACTGCGGTTGCTAGTGGTTACGTTCACGAGCTTGTGGATGGCGTGTTATGAGTTTGAGACTTTTTGCTACTGAAAACCCGCCATATAGAGAGGCTTATGAAAGTTGAATATGATGTAGCTCAAAGTCCTTCCGTTGGTAGTTTGGAAAAGGAGTGGCAGCTCGGATGATACCCTTGCCTTGTTGGCTCGGTGACTTAGAGATAACATGCCCACCTCGAAATCCTAAGGATGCGGCATCCATCCCGGCTGGAGTCGATACATTTTCTGGATGTGAAAATTGTAGGCACGCGTATCATACGATTATATGGCTTGTAAAAGATTCTTCGAGTATCAGTTCGGTTTTGGTACTCTCGGTAAAAAAGTAAATCATTGCAATATTAAGCATCGATGAGAGCTTGAATTGAAAAATTCATATTGAAAATTTGGTTACGGGAGCAGCAACTAGATGGTGCCACCATTGAAATGGCTTTCTCACTTGGGTATTTACCGAGTCTGCAAAGTTTTATCTGCGCAAATGCAACCCATTTGAAAAAAAAACTTGGCCGTGGCTTTCAATTACAAGGTCCGTCGCCAATAGTGCTTGCGTTGCCTTATTATACGACGTTAATAAACACTCACACTGAAACAAGAATGAATATTTAAGTTACATTAAAAACATACTAATGGGATACATACGAAAGATAAACGAACAGAAACATACAATGCAAACACAGAAGAGAATATAGACTTTTATTACAAACGATAATCCCAACATGGAACAGAAGGGAGTGCACTGCTTTTTCCATTCGAGACGGGAATCCATTTCAGGCATAAGTTCAACTTCTTCTCTGGAAGACACATCCATGCCTTATTCGGGATTCAAACCCTAGCACACTCGATTACAAGCCGAGTGTCATCACCACCATACTAGGTGCGGCGGCGAATATTTAAGTAATTCAGATATACTGTAACACAATTGATTTACAATTAAAAAAATCAGAATTGATCAACAAATTTAACAGATTTGATGTAATGAAAGGTATCCGACTATCAAAATACTGTGAATTTTGCCAAAAAATGACAAAAAAAATTTTATGATTTATTTTATAGGGCATCATATTATATTTATAAAAATACCAAATTTATCATTTTCCATTCACTAGAACAAAAACTACAAGTGTTTTAGTAAAATTAGATGCTATTACTTTGAGCAAGATGTCATACATTAAAAAGCATATTACTTGAAATGTGTGTTTTTTTTTAAATACTCAAACGGGGCCAGAGAAGATTGCTGAAAAAGTTTTGAAAAGAATTAACTGAAATTCTTTGTATATGTTCTGTATAATAGTAGAAGTGTTTTAACTTTCAGACTTAGTAATCACTGTTTTATTACAAAATTTACAGTCCCTTATGTGAATATAATCACTGATTTTTTAAGCAATTTCAGATAATAACTGAGATAAAGTGCTCTAGTTTTTGTAAAAATGAAAAGATCTCTTATCCTGAAGGTCATTTAAAAAATGAATAACATAGCAACACATCAGTACTGAAAAATTGAAAATTTGTTCATAAACTTTTGGTACAGAATGGGCCGCGTTTATGTTATTTTTTTTTGTCAATTTTTACCCATTTTTTCCCATTTTAGGAGTAATAATTTATTTTTCTCTTCTTAATTTTAGCATATTTTTCTTAAAATGTACTAAACAAATCTAAAAACAACAAAAAACCCTATATCTCCATTTTTTTAAAAAAAGTTGTCGCAACCAGTCGGTCATAGGTTATACATTATGAATGTGAAAAATTCATTTGATCACTTATAAATGAAATATATAAGAAGATATATCGCAAAAGGAAGAAAATAATGTTATCAAAACAGATTAAAAAGAAAATTAGTTTTGTAGAAGGAAAATATCATAATGGATACTTCAAACATAGTTGTACTGAAGATCATTAAATAGAGTATAATAATAAAGTAAATCTCCTCAAGAGAATTAATTCACTTGCAGTTGCGAATAATTCCTTTACTTTAGAAAATAATATCAATGAAAAGTTACTATATGTAGAAACAAAATTATCGAATGGGATGCATGAACACACATATGCATCTATTCATATGCATATATATGCATAATTTGAGAATTTCCCTGAAGGGAGATGTCAAAACAAAGAGATTGAGTTGTCAAACTCCACCCTAAGTACGGTTACTTTACGAAGATCAATATCCTCGAAACACAGGTGGATAAAGTAAGAAATATTTTTATACTTGATTGATGAAAGGATGATTGAATAAACATAGTCGGTAATCTAATCCAAACATTCAATATTAACATAAGACGAAAGTGCGGGTTCACCAAACTTGATGTCATTATTTACCCGGGCTGTGCCTAAGCTTAAATATTAACTTTGGACATTAAAAAAATTAAATTGAACAAAAGCATTAAATTGCATTTATAGCCTGGTGAATTCTTTCGGCCTTGAGAGTACTTCGTCAAATTATGTTTATCTTAAGTTAATAGATTAAGTGATAGCTGTAGGAATAAAAGTGCGTATCGCAATAAAAAAAATCGAAGTAATGAGGTTAAGTGGTTTTGAAATATCTCGTTTTAATCCTAAGAAATGGAATTGACATGTTTTTAACACAGGATTAATATATGTGTATTCTTCTCTCAAATTTCGTAATTAATTACTGGATTATATTCCCATGTATTGTGTGCTTTGATAAATAGAGCTTGTCAATTATTTTCGAAGCAATTTCAAATATTTGAGATGAAACGAGTATTATTTATGAGTCTAAATAAAAGAAATAAATAGAATTACCTGGTCACGAATGGAATCCTACACAAGCAATTTAAGGAATGGCAATCAATAGAAAAAATTTTCCTTTGAAACATTTTAATTCAAGTTTTGCAAACTAAAATATTAATATTTAAAGAAAGAATGCAAACTTAAAACACAAAAATGCTTGAGCTGTGAAACCTGTTTCTCTGAAAAAGGGGTCCATACCCCCTATTAACCAAGCTTTTTATTTTATTCAGCAATTGATGTTTTTCATACCTTCAGACTTCGGTAATTATTACCCGTGTGTATTGTAACTGCCGATTGGTTATTTTTTGCATATCAGTTTTATATACATACCAAATTTCATTAAAATCTGTTCAATACTTCTAGAGGTTAATCCACAAGATCTAAAAATTATCTTAATTTTGAACACCAGTGTATTTGTGTCGTTGTCAAATAAAAAATTTCTTTGAAAAGTGTTTCGTCAGTTTTTTCCCCAACTGTAGTCATAGTCATGTCCTGCATTACGAATTACTCTAACAAAAATTACAACCAGCTAGAGCCCATTTCATGATTGATTTCAGTGAAATTTCAACATTTATCTATTTGTGCGTGCGTGTGTGTGTGTGCATGTGTGTGTGTGCATGTGTGTGTGTGCGTGCGCTTGTGTGTTTGTGCACGTATGTTCACAAGACGAAAAACACAATTTTTTTTAAAATCCGTAATTTTGTAGCATTTTTTTCAATTTTCGTACAGATCTTGAAAAATATTGTTCTACACACGAAAAAACGGTTTCGTGAGATTATCTTCATAAATGACGAAGTTATTAAATGTTTACTTAAAATGCTGAGTATTTTTTGAAAAATCGTAAAAATAAAAAGTTTTCGGCATTTTATTTTTTAAATGACTGATTCTAAAAGGGCAAGACATGAGCTGTTTTAGTACGGAATGTCGTTAAATTTAAACGGAAAAAAATCATGCGCAACAATTTAGACATCATTTTCCTAAAAAAGCTTCGATTTTTACTCATTTAAAAAAAATCGAAAAAAATACAGACATTATTATTTTGTATAAAACATTATACCATATTGTGGCGAAATAAAGGATCTTTCCGATTCTGTAATTATTTTTTGTCTGAGTTTTATAAAAAAATTAGATCGCTGTTTTAAAGACATCATAACTCCAAAAAAATTTCTCCTCATCTCGTTCTTCACTTTGCGTCGCCAAGCACAGCGGAATAAACAGCCCACGGGTTAAAACAATTATACGTTTTAAGGTTTTTAATTAATATCTTTTTAACTAATTGCAATATCGGAATATAAATGGCCAAAACATGCATTATCATCTAAACTAAACGTGTATACAAAATTTCAGCTCAACCGGTTGAAGATATCAGCTTCAAAATTGAGTTGCAAGATTCCACCCGAACAAATTACATACATATGTACATACATTGCAAGTTAAATAAAAGCTCGTAAAATAGTATAGAATCTATTTTACATTGGAAACTTCTATTTAGATTTTATACTGTATTGAACACTATATCGTAGATACATTTAGATTCACATAATTGAAAAGTCCTATGAAATTGACAGCTATACGAGAGAGAGAGAAAAGAGTTAAAAAATTTTTTCTTGTAATAGGTTTTAAGAAATTCAGAGAGTACCGAAAGACATAAAGCAACACCCGTAAGTAAAATACCATTTATGAAAGCCTTATTTAACTATGCCTGTAAAAAGAGAATTTGAAAGAAATTTTATTTGAAAAAACTTGAAAAGAATATAATGGTTTCTACATTTATATTGTCTTTTTATTTCTACATTTTTGTTAGAGATCACATTAATATAAAATATCTTTATATACATAGCAGCTTGAACTTTATAATAAAAGTGTCTTAGAAAGGGTTTTATTTTCAGGTTACTATGTAACTTACTCAAGACTTCGTACGAAGTTCTCTAAAGCTGTACTACACTCAAATTTTTTATTAAATTCAAAATACTGTTTTTATAAAAAAAAAAGACTGTTGAAACTACCAAAACCAAATGTTAAAGAATTGTGGAATTGAATCTTTAAAGGTTAAAATATTCAACAATAATGTTTTTAAATACTTTTCATTTTAGATCCTTGCATATTCATATTTCACTGCATTCTTCTTAGTAAAGGATTTAAATAATTTTTTTTTCTACTGTACATGTTTGGGTATCCTCTAGATAATAACATAAACATTGTATAATTAATTTCAAATACAATGTGTTCCCGACTAAAGCTAATATAACGATTCGAGTATAATAAAAGTCAAACTTATACAAAAATGTTCACCTTGGCAGAGCTGTATATTTTCGAGCACCATTGTACAAGTTTTAGAAATAGGTATAGTCTTGTGAAGATCTGCACAAATACTCAGGCATTACGTTTTTATATGTTTTGTACTTCCTGAAATCGTTATCCCTGATGAGCTGATTTCAGTTCAGAAAAACGATGAAACTCAGGAAAGAAAAAAATCAGAAGGAAAGGCATTATATCGACTACATCTGCGATAACATGGTTAAACAAGAACCATTTCTCATTAAAACCACTGGGCGCTTTCACGTTATACAGTAGAAGCTCTATCTCTTTGAAATCGTAGTCTCACTTAGTAGACTCGTATCACCAATCGATTCGAAATTATTTCATAACAGCTAAATCAGATGCAATTAATTCGTTGGGAATCAGTTCATGATCATCAAAAGAAGCGATTAACATCATTCACTTTTGCTTTTTGGCAGCTCAATTTGTGATTGCTTGGAGAGCCTGTTGATCAATATTCTGCATTTTGTCTTTTCATTTTCCAGATTGTTTTTACAGCACTAAAACTTATTTCTAACCTCAGTCAAATCCAGATACAACGATTCTCCATCAGCTGCTTCTATGAAACTTTCTGGGTTTTGCATTGCTTTTGCTGAGTCTTCATAGAAAATGGTTCAAACCTTGAGCAAATCTTTATTTTCCCCCAGATATTCAGTCAAAATTTATCAACTGTATCAAGTCTCATATCTAACTCTTCTGGAAGCATCCTAAGGTTAATTTGATATTCTGCCATCTCCAAAAAGAAAATATTTTTGTCACATTATGTATTCTAGAGATAATTGATCTTCCAGGGTGTTTGGGATCTTTAAAACATTTTACGTCATTGAGAAATTGAGAATATCATTCAAATATATGGAACTGGGATTAGCAATATTCCCATGGGTTGTTTCTATATTTCGCAAGTTTTGGTTCTATTTTCTTTCATTAAGAACAAAACTTTACATTCAGTCTTTCTTCCATCGTTGTGTCTGTAACAGCAGCTTATATAGAGCACCAACGTTCCGCATGTCAGAACCCGCACCGCTTTCACAATCATTATAAAAAAAATTTCAATTGCGAACCAGATGGGTTGAGGTATAAATCCGGGTGCTCATACGTTACATGATCAAATTTTTCCCTACATGCCGCATACTTTTGAAAATTACACTGGACTCCAAAAGTTAAAGAAAAACATGTTTTTTTGAAGCACACCGTAAAAAAATGACAGTAACAATAAAATTTATAGTTTATATAAATGATAAAAACGAACTTTATACAAATTTATGCAAAAACAATAGCCTATAATAGATCTATATAAGTGAGAGAAAGATGTGCATATAAAAGGCTTTAGTAATTAAGAGTGCAATTTTTGCTGATTTACAACTTTTGTTAGCAGATTTGTTGACAATAGGCAGTGGCGTCTCGCATTGTCTGAGAGAAGCCGTTTGCCCGATTCGTTAAGGTGGAGGGCGGTCGGATGGATGGAAATGGGGTTATCACAGGTTGATGCTGCTAGGCGTCTTAATGTGCCTCGTAGTGCAGTTCACCGTCTCTGAAATCAATATCAAACCGAAGCATCTGTGTCCAGAAGACATGTTCCAGGCCGACCACAAACTACAACACCTGCAAGAGACCATTTTATCGCTCTTTCTGCCCGAAGGAGAAGAAGGATTTCTGTGCCGCAACTTGTTGCAGATCCCTCTGTAGCATCAGGGAGAAGAATATCCGCTAGTACGGTGCGAAGGCGTCTTCACAATTCAGGTCTCTATGCAAGGCGACCAGTTGTGAGTGTACCCCTCAACAGACGACAGAGGAGGTCCGCTTATCTTGGACAAGAGAACACGTTTCCTAGACCAGACAACGATGGACTTCTGTACTCTTTACAGACGAGTCCAGATTCACACTGGAGAGCGATTTAGGACGTCCTGGAGGGAACGAAGCACCAGATATCATCAACCCAACACTGTTGAAAGACACAGTTACCGAGGTGGTGGAATAATGGATTGGGCAGGGATCTCATTCGGTAGTCATACTGACTGCATGTGTTCCAGGGAGGACCTCTGACTGGTGGGAAATATCGGGGTGAGATCCTTAATTCATATGTCCGCCCGTATTTCAGTGCAATTGGAAATGACTTCATTTTGATGGATGATAATGCACGACCTCACCGAGCTGTAATTGTTGAGGAATATCTTGAGGGTCTTGGTTTGGAGCGAATGTAATGGCCAGCTCGATCTCCAGACTTAAATCCGATAGAGCATCTTCGGAATTATCTTGGTAGACAGGTTACTGCTTTAAGTCCTCCCTCAAGGTCCTTAGGAGAGCTGGAACAAAGCTAACTCCGTGTCAGGATACCTCTATCGAACACATGAAGATCGGTTTACCCATCTGCCCTGATGCCTGCCCAGATCATTAGAACATCTCGACTATAGCCATCCTTTTAGACAATGTTGGAGGGCCGATATCAACATCGGGGTTATCTCCATATCAGAACATATCTCGAGTCGCTGCCCAGACTGAATCGTGACTCATCATTGAAGAAAACTCACTCCCAATAATTCTCTGATAAAGACAGGTGCTTTCTGTACTGGCTAGATGGTTGGTTCTTCTCTCTCTCTCTCTCTCTTGCGGTTCACAGTCAAATATATTCATACTGTATGGTGCCTAGCATGCAAGATACCTGCATTAAGCCTTTGAGCTACTGTTATCCATAAAATGGATGTTCCTGTTACATAATACAGGTTTAGAGACAGCTAACGTGGAAGACCATCAAGACCATTGAAGCTTCTAGCTAAAAGCTTCAACGGTATTGAGCCGGTGTTGTTGCCCTTTTGCGGCCTTGATGAGGTCGATGAGCTACTGTTTCTGTCTCTACTAGGTGTTTCCACACAACATTTCTCCAAATACCGAGGTTCCTACAGTAGGTAGCCTGTAATTGGCCTTCCTCGAGTTTTTCATCTGTAGGCCCTCATGTGGTATCGTCAAGATAATAACGAATGTCCATGCTAACGATAGGTAAACAAAGAAATTCAAAAAACAGTGATTGGGCTAAACTACGATGTTTCAAAACATCCTTACGCCTCAAGCTTCAGTGAGCAAATGAAGTACTTCCACACAAACTCGATCACAGCCCCGTTGCTTTACGATGTTGCAGGCCAATGCGTGGCAAAATTATTTGCAATGATTTTATCTTCTGATACCTTATTTGCGTATAGACATTAATTATTTTGTTCTTTTTTTAAAAAAAACCTTTCCTTCCTTTAATTGCACCCTTTACTCTTTTTAATCATTTAGTTTCATTTAGTTCATTCAGGATTTTGATATCCTACAGCCAAAATATTGATATGAAGATTTAGGCATGAAAAATAGTTGTTTCCATTTAGGTTTCTTTGTAAGCCATTTTCAGAGCTCCTTCTGAAAAACCGGAAAAAGTAGAATTATCATTCACCACGAAATGATTCGCTCATAATAAAGGAAAAGTTTTATTTGATAAGAAAACAAATTAGCATTAATTAAAATAAAATTCTACATACTGCTCAATGTGTGTGCGTAAAATTCATTGTAATCATTGGTACAACCAAACATTGGTATGAATCGAATACAACCTATCATTTCAAACTATCAAATGAAACATTAAAATTAAATGAATGATGAGAAAACCATCTCCGGAGTTTGGCCTTCAGTAATTAAAAACGTAATTATTTTACTTATTTTTAAATACTCTATTATTTCTACTACTTTTTCTATTAGAAAAATTTAAATACGTAGTTCCCATTTTTTGGACAAAATTTGCATTTACTTTGAAATGAATGTTTAATAATTGCCAGTTTATACAAAGGATATAAAGGATGGATACAGATTGCTTAAATGTATTCGTCGAACAGTCATACAAATACAATTTAAGGAGCAAAGAGCTTCTGTATAACAAAACTCTTGAAAATGGCTCCTTAATGGTGTGGAGTATTTACGGATTAAGGAGAAGGTCTTAATATTGTGTTGACTATGTGAAGGTAAAATAAAATCTTATAAATAATAAGATATTCCCGAGAAAAGCTAGCTTCTAGAAATTCCGTTAATGGGAGAAAGTACAGGTTTTCCTCCACAACAATGCAGCAGTCTATTTATTTCATTCAACTCGAGACTAGTTTGAAACTAATAATATTAACCCAATTAAGTTTCCTGTTCATAATTCTGATTTAAGTCTAGCATGGTGTTTAGTGAATAAAGTGCTCGCTTAAAGTAAATAATTCAATTCCACTGAAATAAAAGGGGCGTGTTTAAAGAAGAAGGTCTGATAGTAATTTACAGTCAAATGAAAACAATGCTAAAATATTTTTAAGTAGAATTTCTCTCAAAGGTTTCATTAATTGTTGTTGAATAAACATTTAATGCAATTTAAATAGAGGTTTTGATTCAATCTTTAGCATATTTTTACTTTAGTGCCTTATTTAAATATGCTCTAAGAAGGAAGGTTTCAGTAAACTAAGTTAAAATCAGAATATTTTTTTTTTCAATTGTAGTGCAGCAAATGTTTAATTCAAATTATATTTGAAACGAAAACTAGTGTCAGTTGGAATACAAAAGGAATTGTTTATCATAAGTTCATCAAACGGAAAGTGAATAAATTTATTGTGTCTATTCAAATCGGACAGAATTATACACTTATTCTTGATGGAAAAAGAACAATTATTTTTTAATCAAATATGAATGAATTCATAAAAAAAGAAATATTTTCTGGTCTTCTAATTTAAATAATATTACAAAGGGTACAAACATTATTAAATTATGAAACATTATCAAGTTATATAAACACTAATATAACTTAATATTTCCCCCCAGAGATTTACTCCCTCAAACATTCGTATGTTTTACTTCTCTGTGTTCTAAACGTTAGATTTTGTTGGTTATAAGCTAGTTTACGATACCATTTTACATTAATTGGTTTTAAAAATTATGTCCGCTAAATAGCATCCTTAAATGGTGATAGATTGACGAAGTCTTCCCCAAAAGCTCTTCAAAACATTGGCGCTGTTTTGATTTCTTCTGATTCACTTCCACTTGTCAGGCACTGTGACGAAACAAAATTTTCGCTACTGGGGACAGCAGAAAACACTCAACTGCTTCACCAGCGACCTTTTTACAGTTCTGGTGTGACAGTTTGGTGCGTCGTTGCTGAATTTGGTGTTGGGTCTTTATTTTTTCGAAGATAAACTAACGGTAACGATTACTTCAGATCACTTCTGCCACATGATCGTGACCTTCCTCCAAAAAAAGTTAAACCAGTTTCTTGGAGACCATGAAAAATCAGAAATCTGGTTCCAACAAGATGGAGCCCCAGCTTGCTCCACGGCGTTCGCTGAGAGAGTTGTTTCCTGGATGTTTTCTCTCTTTGAGAGGAGACATCACCTAACCCCCAAAGGAGGTCACCTGATTTATCACCTGGTGATTTTTTTTCTTTCGGGATTTAAAGGCACAAGTGTAAAAACATCATCCTGCAACTTTGCAATCACTGAAGGAGGCAATCACCCAGACAGTGGCTGCAATCCCACCGGAAATGACACGAAGAACTATGGACAACTTTCGGGAAAGACTTTGGTAATGTGTCACCATTAGAGGATGCCATTTAGTGGACATAATTTTTAAAACCAATTAATGTAAAATGGCATCGTATTTATTGTTCACAAATTAAGACTTTTCTCTGTATCTTGTTTTGTTAGTTTGTAACTGCCTTTTGAAACAGGGGAGATTAATATGCGGACCATATATATATATATATATATATATATATATATATATATATATATATATATATACTCTTATACATATATAAATATAAATCATTCAAATTGGGAAAAAATTCAGAGTAAGCAGTAATAAGAGATCGATTTTCTGTATACATTGTAGTATATAATAAGATTATGTGAAAGTTTTAGTTCATTATATTGTGTGAGGAGTTGGTCAAATTTATACAGTTCTATTACTTTGGTTCTTGCAATATAAATGCATATTACATGAGACCACACATTTTGCTTCTAATTTGTTTCAGGAGAATTTAAAGTTTTCGAATTCTCTATTTTTATTAAACAGTTCTTATTTTTTTATCTAATGCTCCTGTATCAACTTATGCAAAAGTTTTGCAAGATTGTGAAATTTTTGAATAAATTTTAACGTGCTACCTTATACTTGTAAAGAGAATGTTTTTCTTTTCCAAAGTAACTCTTAGAGCAAAGTTGATATTAAAACAACATTAAATTCATCTCATTCGTCAAGATGGATAAGATATCTTTAATTAAAATGCTATAAGCCAATGTTTTTAATGAGAAAGTTTATTTATAATTATTTTATTTTGTTTATTATTTTATTGTTTATTTTTTATTGTTTTATTTATAATATTTTACAAAATTTACTTACTTTTAATTAACTTTATTAACTAACTTTAACTGATTAACTGCCATATTTCATTTGCAAGAGAATTGCATACTCATTCATGACCCAAAACATCAGGATCTTCGAGAACATTTGTTTCAAATTTAAATTCTAGTCAAATAGGTAGATAATTTCTAAAATTTCTAGAATTTACAAAGTTAATTGTAAATTTTATATAAAGGAATCTAAACACATTTTATGGAATATTTACAAGAGCACCCCAGTTCAATAATCATTATCCTTTTGTCATGAAAAAATATTAAAAAAGTATATTGAAAAAATGTTTTTAATTAAAATATTATAGGACTTGACACCTCACTTCAGTAAAATTTATCCAAGAGTATTTATTTTTATTTTTCAGAAATTCCATAAAAGTTAAAAAGCTAAGATAATTTTCCCCATTATTTATTTCTATAGTTCTTCCTATTATATATATTTTTTCCATTTCTATAAATTCTATTAAATTATTTGAGCTGAACTAATGAGCCTACACGTTATTGAAATCATACAGAGACCTAATTATAAATTACATATAGGCTATCCTAGAGATCAGGCTGGATGTTTGAAAGATCTTGAAAGATTCATTCAACATTTTAGGATTCTTTACAACAGTGTTGCGGCGCCATATGCGTGTCATGGATTCATGTATACCTCTGATAAATGACACGCAGAATAATAGGTGACATTTCGGTTTTATTATTTTGTTGCGTTATTTAAGGTCGGGGAATAGTGAGCACATGAATATGTTATGGAAGGGAAAATTAGCTGTGCCCAAGTTTCTGCATGAATTTTTATATGCACGTGAAGTGTTTGTTAAGTTTCAAATCATACTGAGTGGGTACTTTCCAAATTTTCCAGATGTGGTTGAAGGAAACTTTTAAGCGAAAATTAGTTTAATTAACAAAAGTTTCCAAAACCTAAACTCTATACAGGTTTTATATTAAAGTGGGTAATATATAATTATTTGTGAATGGTATCACTGCTGCTTTGTTTATTATTGTAACATGAATATTATACGTAAATAATTGCTTTGTAAATGAAGATAATATATAAAAAAGGATGCTACATCAAAATGTAGCTTGAATTATTTTTGAATTGGTGATTTCTTTAAAAAATTAGAAAAGTACGTTAAACAACTTAGGAATTTGTTTTAAAAGGAATGAGTTTAGAGGTGTTTTTTTAAACATTAGTTGCACTTTTAAAGGAAAGAAATTCAACTAAATAGTTTTATTTTTTTAGAAGTAAACTAGATGTTTGCATCGATTTTACTACAACTTCTTAGTTGAAAAGATGAATTATTACATATTTATTTCAATCTATGAAATTCTAACTGTATTATATTTGTCCAAGTCAAATGAGAAATATTTCCAAATAGATTCAATCAAACTGAATTGCTTGTATATAAATAAAGAGCTAAGAGTTTTCTTTATGTATATCATAGCGAATATATGTTCTAATGAAAATAAGTAAATAAAATTTCTTAGTGTTTCCCAATTTTATTTCTTAATATTTATGTACGTTTATATCTACATTGATTAAGACCTGTTAAATTACAAGAACTAATACATAGTTCACTATTTATAGCACCTCTTAGCCATGGAGTACCTGTGTGATGTAGTTTGTATACGATGTATAAGGAATTATTTAATTCTTCACAAATAATACGTTAATATTTCATTCAATGCATGAAATACCTAAATGGATTGAAGTTAATTGTTCCCTTTTCTCGATGTTCATAAGTTTAGTTGTAAAGAGCAATTGAAATGCGCATATATTTTTGAGAGATGTGTGATTTTTGGAAAATGTAATATACATCCACAAATTCCTGCCAATTATAGAAGTAGAACGAAAATAAAGCTTGAGTTAGTAAGAAATTAGTAGCGAAGTTTATATCAGGAAAGTATAATATATTAAAATACACATGTACCTATTACATAACTTACTACAGCACACCCAACTATTTTTACACGATTTTTGAAATAACACAGCTCGCCAATATACTATATTACATGAATTTTTGGTTCTAGCACGAATCCCCCCCACACACACAAATTTTTCTGGAGTTACGGGGAGTATACCCAAATTTTACAATCACTTTTTCCTGTATTTTGTTGTACTTTAACTTGAACAAAGCGTTTTGTTCTTCAGTATAACTCTATTTTGCTCAAAGTATTCAGTTTGTAGGATGCAATAAATAATTTCAATAAAGTTCTTAAAGTTGGTATTCAAATTAAAGTTATTTTTAATTCTATGTTAGAATTTTCATTATAATTTGTGCTAATGATAATTCCTTTTATTTAAAGTCGATAATAACGAGCTAAATTCTTCATTTGAATCAAAACCGACAGTTGTGCTAGACATATCTTACACATCTACTGATGATAGAATTTTTGATTCAGTTCATGATAAACGCGCATGCTTGTTATCAAGTAGCGATGAATAATTGTTAGTTAGTAGTTTTGATCCTAATTCTAATTTGAATTTTTATATGTTGCATATATATATGGACTAAATTTTCACTATCTATTAATTTGAATTAATTTTGTTTGTAATAAATATGAATTGTTTTGTTTTACAAATATGCGACATGGATTTCATTATTACTTTTTTACGCGGTTTTTTGGGGAAAGTTTTCCATCTTACACGTTTTTTTTAAAGTTGAAGAACAGATCCCCAAATTTACCACGTGTCACATGTATTTTTTACACGATTCATTTTTTGCATGGTTTTCTAAGAAACATGTCTACCGTGTAAAAAAAGAGTTGGGTGTACATTAGTTTTTATATATTAAGTGTGTATTAAAACTACTATATATTATGCTGCATTTCCTATGTGTTTAAGAATAATTTATGACATCTGTTTCTTTTTCCAGCGCAATTGAAGTCTTCTCTGGATGATTATTTACAGAATAATTTCCCACGAGTACGAGTCATACGGGCAAAAAAAAGAGAAGGTCTTATCCGGGCAAGATTGCTTGGAGCCAAAGCTGCTAAAGGAGATATCCTTCTTTTTTTGGATTCGCATACAGAGGCAAATGTCAACTGGCTTCCACCTTTACTGGGTATGAAGTTTTCCTAACTTTGTAATCAGAAACAAAAATATCGTAAGAAATATTTGCATAATGTTCTGCGTTTCGTTATTGATTTATTTCCATTTTTTTTCGTCCTTTTTTTAGAAGAATAAAATGCCTTGAGAAGATATATTTTAAACTTGCTGTATGTTATTCAGAACAAGTTTTGAGTTGTTTTTAATAGATAAAATCATTGCATTATTCATTCCATTCAAAAACTTTACAACCTGTTTTTAAGGTAAAAGATAATGAAATATTTGACATCCTCAATCCTGAAAAAGCATTCTTATTAAATATTTCTTAATCCCTTATTTTTTATATAAAATAAAAGTTAAGATAAAGTTAAGATTAATTTTAAAATACATTAGCTAAAAAATTTGGGATATATAATTATCTGCATCTAATACCTCCCTTTTTGTCTCAGAAATTAATTAGTATTGTTCTAAATTTTTAACTACAGTAATGCAACCTGAAAAAAAAGATTCCGTATGCCAAGGAAAATAATTATAAAGATTTAAAGTACGATCTATCATGGGTGAAAATATTGAGAGTAGGATTTACTCTACGAAATCTGATTAAATATAAATAAACATCTATAAAAATTTAAGGATCTATAAAAATGGTTCGCAGAAAGTACAATTACGAAAACAAATAGGGCACTCTTAATAAATTCCGCAATTCTCATTGTCAATGGACACAAAATAAATCAATATTAGGAGCTTAATTATGATGTAAATTGATTAATTAACTAACCTAATTAATATGGTTAAACTCCAAAGAAGTTTTTTATTATTGTTACAAATTTTTTTTGCTATTTTATTTCTCCTCTTGTAAACAATCTTAAAATTCCAAATTTCGTTAAGTTCTTTTTGGAAGTTTCTGAATTGTTTGTGTTTAAAAAAGTCCTTTTTTAAATTAAGAAACAAGATTTATAAGAATATTTTTCAATACATATGATATCTTAATGGTTAGACTTATATATCACACAACATCTGTATACACAGATAGCACCATGAAATATACCCAGAGAAGCGGGTAGCTAATGGCTAGTATATTTCTATAGAACTAATTAATTGAATAAAAAAAATGAAATTTAGACCACACCCTTCACCTAACTTTGAACCCCCCCCCCTTCCCCTCTCTCTCTAACAAACTTAGTTTGGTAAACAAAAAATTATTTTGAAGTAATCAGTTATGTTAATTAAGCTAATTAATTATTCAATTAGTGTTGTATTATTTGGATTAATATCATAATTAATATTATCATTTTGAACAGTTGCAATGATAATTGTGATTATTTTTCTGATTATTGTATTTGACGGTAATACATTATTTACAATGTAATGCAAAATAACAACAATGTTACTCTACAGTCTTGTTTATTGTTCAAAAGTTAATTTATACTGCTTTGAAATATTTCCTGCATACAAAAACCGATTTGTCGTTATATATATTATAGTATTGGTATCTTTATTACCAAGAAAGAGACATTACCATAAAAAAAATTTATAACTTGATATCCAATAATTTATAAGTAAAACTAGTTATTAAATTCCAAAGAAAAATCCGTAAATTGCATTTAATACAACTTATGCAAGTTCTAATAATTTTTTTTATTTTGCCCCTGCACTTTCAGCCATAATTACAGGGGAGATTTAAATTATGAGCCCCCCGTTGATTTTCTTTCCTAGAATCCATTCCAATTTCTCGAATTTCGTTCTCATATGATTTGAAAAAAAAAATCCAAAATAATTAAAGCTTACATCAAAGGTGTCCTATACTTAGTAGCCAGTATTCAGTTTCTATGAGGCAGATGGAATTGGAAAACACGTAGAAGTCAAATATCTGATAAGGGGAACGTTACATGCGAAATCAGGCCACCATGACCAATTTTCTGTTACCATGGTGACTGCTACTCAATATTCTTCACGTGGAAGTAATTTTAGCTTCGGAAGAGATTAGAGGTTTAGGTGCTCATAAAAAAGATAAAAAAAAATTGAAAATTGGGGGGAAAATCAAAACGCGTACCCTTTTTTGCTGAAAACTTTTTGTTGGTTCTTGCTGTCCGATTTCGATAAAATGTCAGAATTTTTATTTATTTTGTTATCTCTGAACTATTTTTACTCGAAATTCAGATCGAATTTCGGTAGAAATGGAATTCTGAATTATAAAAAAAGAAGTAAAATGAAGCGAATCAACCAGTTTAGCATATGCCATTAGATCTGCGATACAGTTTGAAATTTCTCACATAAGAATAAATTGTGGACAAGATTGTGTTAACGGTAAAAATTCTACTGAATGGCTGAAAGCTTTAACTTTTATCATAGATTGCATTATTATATACGGCAGGCAAAATATAATTTTAAAAAATATATATTAAGACTATAAACTCAAAACCTATGAAAGTCCTATGAAAATACATGAATTAATGATATAAAAAAATTCCCTATCACACATATTAATATAATATTTTGAAATTACTTGCCTACTTTTGAGCTTGTTGACAAATAAGTAACTTATTTCAAAAAAACTCAAGGGAGAGATAGAGGTATTTTAATTAGCGTTTATTTAAAATTACAGGGGTTTTTAATATTTGAACTATCCATGAGATCTAGAGCTGTGAATGGGAGTTTATCATTATTTAGAGTTTATATAACTTGTGTGTGAGGGGGAGAGAGAGAGAGAGAGAGATAATGCAAACATGCGTTTTGGTCAATATTAAAAGTATGGTTTTTTATCATTTACTCGCGCATTTTTTAGGTAGAATTATATTTTTATAATTTTAAGCTAATAAAATTAGTTACAAAAATTATTTCAACACTTATAAGGAATTTTCCCTCGAAAATTAGCGGTAAATAGTTTATAATAATTATTATAAATAGCTATTTCCACATCTTTAAGCTACAGCACGATATTTATTAGTCATAGGTAGCACATATCTACAATGCTTTAAATTATAAAATACGCTTACCAGTTTTTACAAGCTTTTATTTAACTTGCAATGTATGTATGTATTTTGTTCGGGTGGAATCTTGCAACACAATTTTGCAGCTGATATCTTCAATCGATTTAGCTGAAATTTTGTATACACGTTTAGTTTAGATGATAATGCATGTTTGGACCATTTATATTCCGATATTGCAATTAGTTAAAAAAGATATTAATTAAAACCTTAAAGCGTATAATTGTTGTATCTATGTGGAGTATTTATTCCGCTGTACTCGGCGACTCAAAATCAAGCACGAAGAAGGGATTTTTTTTTGGAGTTATGATGTCTTCAAAACAGCGATCTAATTTTTTTTTATAAAACTCAGACAAAAAATAATAACAGAATCGGGAAGATTATTTATTTTGCCAATGATATGGTACAATTTTTTTTTTCAAAATAATAATATTTGTGCTTTCTACGATTTTTTTAAGTGAGTCAAAATCGATGCGTTTTTATGAAAATGATGTCTAAATTGTTGTGCATGAATTTTTTTCGTTTAAATGAATCGACATTCCGTACTAAAACAGCTCATGCTTTGCTCTTTTAGAATCAGTCATTTAAAAAATAAAATGCCGAAAACTTTTTTCTTACGATTTTTCAAAAAAATACTCAAAATTTTAATTAAAAATTTAATAACTTCGTCATTTATGAAGATAATAGCACGAAACCTTTTGTTCGTGTGTAGAACAATATTATCTGAGATCTGTACGAAGATTGAAAAAAATGCTTCAAAATTACGGATTTAAAAAAAGGTTTGTGTTTTTCGTCTAATGCGCTTTTTTGCAAGAATTAATTTTGCTACTGTTCGAAATTAACCGGCAAACGACTTTGCTACAATGATGCGTTGACTGAGAAACCTGTCCAGCGATAACTTAAAAGTAAAAAATAAATTTAAAGTAAAAAAACTTCTTTAAAAACAAGCTTTTATTTAATGCGCTTAAAAGAATAAAATAAACTTTTCCTTTGAAACTTTTTTTACTATTAACTTATAGCGTCATTACACAATTTATATATAAAAGATTGTCGCGAGATTTACCTCTGTAGATAAACAAGTAAATTAAATAACTTCATCTGATTGATTTTAATTTTTAAAATTTTCAAACTAAGTAAATACGAGTACTTAAATTTTGCGACAAGCTTTTACATCATATAAATTGTGTAATGACGCTATAAGTTGATAGTAAAAAAAGTTTTTAAGGAAAAGTGTATTTTTTTCTTTTTAACTCGTTTAAATAAAAGCTTATTAAAAAAAAAATTTTTACTTTTAATTTTTATTGTTATTGCTACTTTGATATTCAGCTAAATTTTTAGTTGCAATAAGAATTATTGGTACTTTTCCGTTTCACCGGGACAAATCTCGCCAAGCAGGCTTTATTAGCGACAACACGCAATATACACACACAAAAAATGTTAGTTCTCATTGGTATTTCATCGATTTTTAATGTATTATGAAAAAGATGTTACTGATAAGAAAATCCCTCAACTTGTTTTGAAATGTGATGGTAAAGCAGTGCTTCTCAAACTTTCAATATTTGTGGCTCAATTTTCAATCATAATTTTCGTCACGCCCCCCTCCATACAATAACAATGTATTGAATTCAATAATAACGTTCTTTGACACTAAAACTACAATACGACTAAAATTATAAATTGTATAAATTATCAAGATAAGTATTAAATTTTGCATATAATTTTGTACAAACCCATGGGGTTACTAGTAATTATTAAACTTGCCCTGAATTTAGTATTGTTAAATGAATTATCAAATACACCTTGTATCGTACTGATGCACATTCATATAGTGGTAACTAAATTATATCATTGCCAATGGGTATTTTTTATTATCTCAAAATGCATTTTGTTTTGTTCCCTTCGGTAAATTAATAATTTTTAAAATCATTTACTTACGACGTTTCGATTTGCTAACGCCCCTCTGATTGGATTATCACACCCCCAGTGGGTGCACCCCACAGTTTCAGAAACGCTGTGGTAAAGGATTACCAGCGGGAATATTCCGTTTGGAGTCAGTTGTATCATTTTTAGCGACATTTTTAGCACGATAATACACCAGCACATTTTTCGATTCCGGTGCGTGACCCGGGAGATGAATTGAACTCATTGGCCCTGTTGTCTTGCCTCCACACACTACGGACCTCAATCCCTTGTATTTTTTCTTCTGGGACCACATGAAATCGTTTGCATATGAGCACCAGAGGCTACATTGGAGGATCCTGAGGCACAGATCGTCGTCGATTCAGCTGACATTGCCAGCACACTTGATTTGTTTGAAGGCGTGGGACAATCCCTTGCCCGTCGGTGTCAGCTGTGCTATGACCCAAACAATTCTTATGACAATCACTTGTCGTGGCAATTCGGACATCGAGCTTTGATGCATTATTCGTATTGTGAACATGATTTACATCTAATAAATGTATTTCTTACATCGTTTGCTCCTTTTTATTCCCCTCGACATCACACCATAGCTGTTTTTGCGCGAATTACTCCGATTAAGGTATCCGACTACCTACAATTGTAAGATTTGCCAAAAAGTGAAATATATATATATATATATATATATATATATATATATATATATATATTGTGATTTTATCTTATAGGCCATTTTATTAGCTTTATAAAAATACCAACTTTACTATTTTCCGTTATCTAGAACAAAAACTACAAGTGCTTTAGTAAAAGAAGATGTCATTACTTTAAGTCAGATATATATGTCATACTTTAAAACTCGTTTTACTCGAAATGTGTTTTTTTTTTAAAAAACGCTCAAACGGGGACAGTGATTGCTAAGAAAGTTTTGAAAATAATTATCTGAAATTTTTGGTGCATTTTTTGTATAATAGTAGAAGTGTTTTAACTTTCAAATTTATCAGTCGCTGTTTTGTTACAAAATTTACAGTCCTTTATGTGAATATAATCACTGTTTTTTTAAGCAATTTCATGTAATAACTAAGATAAAGTGCTCTAGTTTTTGTAAAAATTAAAATATCTCTTATCTTTTAGGTCATTACAAAAATGAATAACATAGCAACACATCAAAATTGAAAAACTGAAAATTTATTCATAAACTTTTGGTACCGAATAGGGCAAGTTTATGTTATTTTTTGTAAATTTTTACCCATTTTTTCTCATTTTAGTACTAATAATTTATTTTTCTCTTCTTAATTTTAGCATATTTTTCTTAATATGTACTAAATAAATCTAAAAACAACAAAAAATCCCCATATCTCCATTTTTTTTTTTAAAAAAGTTGTCGCAAGTAGTCGGATACCTTAAACGTTGCTTACGACCACATGTTCTATGGTGAATTGTCGCCCACAGGCTGCCTACTATCACCTCTATGAATTTGTCAGTCGAATTTGGCAACACCCAGTATTTTTTTTTTGTTTTAATATGTGCACAGATACACACACACATATTCAAAACCCAAAACTCATTATTTTATATTTATATATTTTTAATAGAACCTATAGCGATGGACAAAAAGACGGTCACCTGCCCTTTCATTGACGTAATAGACTTTGAAACCCTAGCCTACCGAGCACAAGATGAAGGAGCTCGTGGAGCATTTGATTGGGAACTTTACTACAAGAGACTGCCACTGCTTCCGGATGATCTAAAGCATCCAGATAAGCCATTCAAGTAATTTCAATAAGAATTATTTGAATACGTATCTTAAATTTTTTTAAATTTATATTTTCATGTTTTACTCTCCCTATTAAATAACATAATTTCATACAGCTCAGAAATTGATCACACAAACTAAAAAGAAATCCAATAATTACGAATTTAAAATAAATTATTGGATAACTTTCCTTTTTTATTGTCTACTCTTCTAATTTGTTCACTTTTTAATTTAATTATAATCTAAATATTATATCAAAAAAGTGTCAACAAACAGTGAGACATTATGTAATAAACGTAGGACATATCATATAGATTTTTTAGAATGTAATTTTTTAATTAAAAAAGATATCAATTCATGTTTTAAAAAATGCTTAAGATTTTACTTGCATATATAAGCATGATTGTTTTAATTTCTCAATTATATTCAAAGTTTTTGAAAAAAAAAATATTGTGATAGTTATTTCCATGTACACTAAATTGCTTTAAAGATTCAAAACGAAATAAAACTTAAAATTTCAAGTGTTTCTTATAAACTGTTGAATAAATTCAATCTTTGATGTTAAAGTACTAGCAGAAAAATTTAGTATAAGACATTTTTATATTTTCTATATACAGGCCTATCTCTTCAAAGCACTTTAAATCTTCAAACGTATTTATACCGGAAAAATCTTGCAATTCTGATTTTTTAAGAATAAAATTATCATATAAAATCAGTTTTGTACATCAAGAACTCCTGAAGGTAATATAAAAACATTTTACAAACATGCGCACAAATTTTTATGTTAGAACTCTGAAACCTATAACTTTTCAAAAACCCCGTGAAGAGGAAAATGAATAAAATCTCAAGTCTCAACTTAAAATTTCCAGTCACGAAAAATTCTTGTTTTTGAAAGCATACATTTAAACTATACTTCAACATTCGCTAGGAACTTTTGTATATTCCATGTAAAAAAGAAATGGAAATGTAGAGAGAAGTAATAGAATTTTTATTGAACATTGATATAAGAATAGAATTAACACAATGTGTGCTCGTAGAAATTGATGATTCCATACAATACGACTACAATTAAATTTTTAAAAAAAACTTTTAGGTTGTGTATTTCTAGAATTTTCTTATAACTTGATTTATTATGATTTCTACTATTGAGATTGATCCAATTTGGGAGCGCTCCAAAAGACAAACAATAAAGCTGAATGTGTTGTGTTCTCAATTTTCAGAAAAGTGTTACATTGTTCAAAAGGTGCAAGTAGATTTGTTAAGAGAAAAAAAATAAAATAGAAGGATTGTTGTTTGTTATAATAGAATAAATTTGAAATGATTTAAGAAAAAAAAGAAGATTTAAAGAATAATTTATAAAATTGAAAAACTCATACGTATACTATAAACCATTTTTAATTAAAATAAAAGCAAATAAATAAGATGAAATTCGCAACATCGAGGTGACGGAAACACATTTAAAATGGTTCCAAAAATTAATATTTTATTTAGTTTTTTTAAAAAATTAGAACGGTAGAGTAATTGAATGTTTGAATAAAACAAAAAATTCTTATCCTTGAATCTTGCTAAATAAAGTTTTATTAAACAATTAGTTTTAAATTTTTATCTAAAAAAGAAAGAATAAGAAGTGGTAATAAATTCTTTGCTGCAATTACAAAAGTAGTTTTTAGGATTTTAATCAGGAATATTAAGTTATAGCTATCATTGAAATAAATTATTCCTCATTTCATTCTATAACTTTTTAAGTAATACCGGTAAAAATAAAAAATGAAACTAAAACTTTATTCTCAGATATTTGATGTGCATAAAACACAAGAATAAAATTAAAAATTCCTGTCGCAAAATTTACGGATGAAAATAGCGCATACATAATAAATTCGAACCTAACATATATATATGAAAACTTAAATGTTGCATTGACGAAGCGTTTCTCAAACTTTCAATTATTGTGACCCTTTTTTTAAATTGTAGTTTACTTCACACCCCCTTCTCTCTCACACAATAGCAATGCATATGATAATACTGTATTTTGAGTATTTTAATGGTAAAGTAATTCTATGAACTTAATAACATACCTTGCAAATTTGCTAGAATAAGTAAATGTATTGAGAGATACGTAGCAATACCAATATATATATATACATATATATATATACTGCTGTATGTAAAAAATGCAACACCATTAAGGAATCATCAGAATTAAATGAATGCAGCAAATATCAATTATAGGATGTTACGTAAAATAGTATAGTTTCATAGCCACCACGCATGCGTGGCGTGCAGAGTGCCCTCTAAATTGATGATGAAAGCGTATAAATAGAGGGCTGTAGTGGGCCGTTGAAAATAGTTAATGATTAAGTGTTAGTGGCGAATGTTTAGTGAGACCTAAGTATGCCTTCTAGACGAAATAAGGAGAAATTCCAACAACTTAAGGAGTTTGAACGGAGGAAGGTTATCAGCCTTCGAAAAGGAGGATTTTCCTATCGAGCAGTAAGAGTTCGTGTGCAGCGGAACGGTTCCATAGGGATATAAGTTTGGAAGCAGTGGACCGACGAAAACCGAACAACTCGAAAAACTGGCAGCGGAAGACGGAAGTCGACGTCAGAGAGCGACGATCGACACCGCGGTAAATGACGGCATAGCTTCCTCCAGGCAGTTTTCAGCATATTGGTCTACTGCTACATGTGTACTAATGTCGGCTTCATCAATTCGTCGGCTTCTGCTGCAACGGGGATTGCATGCAAGGATGCCTTTATAAATGATCCCTTTCACGGCAAACCATCGACGACTTCTGCAATGGGCTCATGAACACAGAGCTTGGCAAGCTGATTGGCACCAAGTTGTCTTTGAGATGAATTACGCTTCAATTTGGGGACCATGATGGCCGCATTCGTGTTAGACGCATTGACAGTGAACGTTGCCTTCCAGAGTGCGTTATCGAACGACATAGTGACCTAACACCCGGAGTTATGGTTTGGGGTGCGATTTCGTATCATGGACGATCCAATTTGCTACGAATTGAGGGTAATCTCAATAGCAATTGGTACGTCCGTGAAGTGCTACAGCTCGAAGTCGTTCCCTTCCTTCAAGGCATCCCTGGAGCTATCTTTCAACAGGATAATGCACACCCACATGTTGCAAAGACTGTTTGAGACTTCTGTTCAGCCCAAAATATGCAACTTTTTCCTTGCCCTGCTTATTCGCCGGATATGTCGTCTATTGAGCACAGGTGGGATTTGGTTGGATGGCGTCTGGCTCGTGATCCGTGTCCTGTAGCTTCAAAAGACGAACTTTTGCTGCGCATACGCATACAAGCAATATGAAATTCTCTTCCACAAGCAGACATTCAAATTCTGTTTGACTCCATGCCACGTCGCATAGCAGCACTTATTGCAGCGCGTGGTGGCTACACCAAATACTGATTGCGGACACATAATATTATTTTTTTTACTTTGAAAATTTCATCATTTATTTGTACAAATACAAGTCGTTTGTGTGTGCATTAATTCTGATTACTCCTTCATGGTGTTGCATTTTTTACAAACAGCAGTATATTTTTTTCTTGACAGAGGGTATATTGGGAAATATTAATACAATCCTATTTATAAGTGCATTATATCAATGTAAATGTATTATTATTATTATTTTCTGATGTTATGCAATGTATCTTGGTTTGATTTTGTTTCAGTAAACTAATCCATTATTTTAATAATATTTTCTTCTCAATATGCTCGTAACTCTATTTAGTGTTATCATGCCTCTTAGAAGGGCGTACCCTACAAGTTGAAGATTGCTGTGTGTGAGTTTTAAATAATCAAAATTTAAGAATTTGAATCAGAAGAAAAATTTCAAAATTGAGCATAAAAATTGAATACCTTATTCCTTTTGAAATGAAGGAATTGTATATCAAATATAAAAGTTTGTTATCTCTATATGTTATTTTTCCAGAAATACTTTAAAACATATTTAAGTAAAAAAATCGTTTTATTGTCTTCAGGTAGATAGAAAAATCATGTTACCTTTTAATGTTTTACAGTAATCACATACACACAGTAAAACTTAGATTTGCAAAAAATTATTCTACATTACAGCTTTTATTATTGATTTCGCTGCTCAAAATATTCCGCTTTCAGGAGAGAGATCCGATTTTCCTTGAGCAGCATAATTTTAACCCGGCACACTCGCGTGAAAAAAACGACCTAAAGTTCTCGCGCAGAGTGTGTCATACCCAAGGGTGTTTACATTGTGTTTTTACTGTAAAATTTGTATACAAAGGTTAAAAAGGAAGAAAAGTAGGAAGTACAACATGTTTATTATATTTTTCACACGTAAATTTAGTTTTTCTTTTCTTTTTATAAGGGCATTCGGTGCATTGTTTATACACTCCTTTAATCGCTTCGTGAGTGAGTGCGATGTTTTTCTGGATCTTAATATTTTTTTTTAATCTGTATCTTTTTCAAACTGAACATATAGGAGTAAACTTCTTTATTCTTTAAATTAAAAATTTTGTAATTTCTTTTTTATTTTCTCTTATTTTGTTCCAGCAAAAGTTTTTTTTTCTTCAAAAGTTCATCTGAAAGTGGATAAGATGTGTACCAGTTATTTCCTTTAAAATTACATTCTTCTCAAATGTTTTTGTGTCCCTACAGATAAAACATTTATTTTCAACAGTGCCTCTCTTTTCTAAATCTGGATCGATTTCAGTGGAGGAATCATACTTGCTGTTATACTCTTCGTTTGATTTTTATTCATCATAACCGAGAAGAGAATTTCTTCATCCGAAAATACTTTTGTACTATATCTATTAAATACTGAATTTATTAAATTACTTAAGTATCACATTTCTTCATCATGACTACAATAATACGCCATAGAATAAGGAAGATTTTAAAGCGTACTCACGGATTAAAAAATTTAACTCAACTTCACGCGCAGGGTGTGCACACCCGAGGGAGTGGTATCCAAAGATCTATTTTAAAAATTCGCTGACAGGCTTGATACCCTTGAAGGTTATGGCCTTAAAGTCAGCTATACCAGGAAGCTATTTTCCAAAAAAGGTTTAGCAGAGCGTTGAAAAAAGTTAGACGGTGGGTATGACACACCATGTGCGAGTGGTGCCGGGTTAATATAACTAAAAAACTACATTTTTAATTTAATTTTACTGTAAATAATTCCTCACATATTACCTGAGAAAATGGATTTACGGTATTGCCTAAATATAATTGCAATTTAAAGTTGTAATGATTGTATTATATTTCAATCTAGATTATATATCCAAAGAAATGCGTCGGTAATGCATTTCCTTGTTTTTAATAAGCAATTGAATCTTGAAAATTTTAACCATGAGAGAGACGTTTATATATAGTAAAGATCTTAAAGTAATGTCAGTACTATGCTCACTCACACGCTTAAGTCCTCTACGTGATAAAAACGGGAACTTTTACGAATTCATAAATCAAAAGCTTAAATTGGAATAAGGCCTTTTTTCATTTTCAGTGAATTTGAAGTAAGAGTTTATAGTTGTCTACTTAATTATTGTAGAATTAGATGATCAAGGAATATTTCTAAGGGAATTAAAGTAAGAGTCTTCTTTTGATTTTTTTAAGAATGGTCCTTGAATGGAACTCATTTTAGGTAAACAAATTTAATATGCCTTAAAGGGAAGTTTATTTGTAAAGAAAGTACTTCTATACATTGATGGAATGTTAAAATTTGAAGACTTCAGTTTTAGAAAGAGAAAGAAAAATAAAACAAAAGTATATACATAACATTGTCTGTCAAACATACTAAAATATATAAAGAAATTCTTATAATTTAAAGATACAATGTTCTTGTTCCCTTTGTATATTTATAGACATTGAATTTGACAGCATCTCAAATCACTCGCTGAACATTTTTTTTCCACCATGAATAATATTTTTCTTTTGTAAGAAAAAAAAATAATTCTAAATTATTCAACATTTAAATTAATTTACCTTTTTCCATCATTACACTATTTTTGCACATGTTTGGATTTTTCAAAATTATGAAACAATGAAATTCTTATTTAAATCTTATTTTGAAACATAAGCGCATGATTTCATATAAGACTATATAGCGCCTTTCATATAAGTGTTTAGTGGTATTTTCTATGTTTCACTTCTTATAGGAGTCCTGTGATGGCAGGAGGGCTGTTTGCTATCAACAAGGATTTTTCTGGAATCTTGGAGGTTATGACGAAGGCTTAGACGTTTGGGGCGGGGAGCAATATGAGTTGTCCTTCAAAATTTGGCAATGTGGTGGTCAAATACTTGATGTTCCTTGCTCAAGAGTTGGCCACATCTATAAAAAATTTGCGCCGTACCCGAATCCAGGAATAGGAGACTTCGTGGGCAGAGTAAGTGAAATGCTTATGTAAAGATTGAAAATTTTGTGTGTATATTTTTTAATATGATGTTTATCAATATATCCATCAAATCCATAATAGTATTTTGATTTATATAATAGTGAGTAAAAAAGTGTTGTGTGATATATATATATAAGTTGGTTATGACATTTCAAAGATTCAGTATATTTAGCTTTTTATTGAATATTTTTTTAACTTATTGTTATCTATTGTCATATGCATCGGCGCGCGTAATATATATATATATTTCTTTAGAATTAAAATAAGTATGATTTCAGAGTATATTGCATTTAACACTCAATATTTTTCAATTCTACACACATGTACAAATAAAAATATATACATATGTATTTATTCCATATTTATAATTTATATATACTGATACTTTTATTACATTTTGTTGAAATCTTAAAGGCATTTATCACAAAACAAACATCACTTGTCTGATTTACTCAGTAATCAAAGAAAAATATATTATAAAAAGTTCAACATCTAGCCCCATCCATCCCAATAAAAAATTGAAAATTTTATTGGAAAAAAACTTACTAACACCTGTTGTAAAGTGATTAAAAAAACTAGTAACTAGCACAATTCACTTAAGCTGAATAAAAGTGATATCGCTGTTGACAGCTCACTGGGAGTTAACTTATGATGCTAGTGAGTTTATTTATTTAGTTAGCATAGCCAACTAACGTTAAAAATAATTTTATCTCATTAGCAGTACCATTGTTTTCAGGTAATTAATTGTCCATCATAAGACAAGCCTGAATTAAAAACTTTATAAAATTAGTGGTCATGGTCGCGAACTTGTGGCTGGCGTTGTTTCTGACGAATCTTGGTTTCGAGTTCTGCAGCCACTAGAAGCCGTGGTAGTCTACTAGTCATGGTTGAGAACTCGTGACTGGCGTTGTTTCTGACGAATCTTGGTTTCGAGTTCTGCAGCCACTAGAAGCGTGTAGTCTACTAGTCATGGTTGAGAACTCGTGACTGGCGTTGCTTCTGTCGAATCTTGGTTTCGAGTCCTGCAGCTACTAGAGGCCACTGTAGGCTAGTGGTCATGGTACCAGTCTCGTGTCTGGCGTGTCATGAGTTCGAGACTAGTACTGCTGAAGACCCATCGTGTAGAGGAAGCCGATGCTCTTTAAATATATCGAGGTTCAAACTTCCTCCGTTGTTGTGGTGTGTAAGTTAGATGCGGGCTCATATGTCGTCCTCGTCACTTGGTCGTGGTTCCAAATTATGAGGTCCGTCGCCAATAACACTCTTGCAGCTTTACAGTGCGACGTAAATATAACTCTCTCTCTCTCTCCCTTCAGCCACTAAATATCACATAAGGGGCTGAGATACATATTAAATCTCTCGAGTTTCAAGGTCCTCCCGTCGATGTGGTGTGGTAGTTTAGAGAAGAGATGTCAAATCTCAGAAAACGTCCACGTCATTTCGCAAATATGTTTTACAATGGCAGTTGAGTGAGTGAGTGAGTATTTACGTCGCACTGTTCAGCTACTCGACGGACCTCATAATTTTGAACCATGGTCAAGTGACGAGACAACTGGGCTCTCACTCCCCTCTCCTAACTACCACACTACACCACACCAACGGGAGGACTTCAAGCTCTCGACAGATTTAACATACATCGCTCCCCTACACGGTGGGTCTTCAGCGGTACTTGGCTCGAATTCATGACACGCCGGCCACATGTCTGAGACCTTGACCACTAGGCTACCGTGGCCTCGTCCGTCACCAATAACCTTCGCATTGCTTTATAGTGCGACGCTAACGGTAACGGTTATACATTTACGTGAAACCTTAGAGAAATCTCTATCATCCACTCATCATAATAAGTTGGGGGGAAAATAAGAATAATTTGCTGAAGTGTTGCATAAGAATATAAAGCAGACCACAACGAGTGAAGGGCAACAACGCTGGTGGAGGGGTGAGTGAAAACCACTCATCCAATTGATTTAGTTAATGACGTCACATCTCTGACAACCACACCCGTCTTTCAACCGGCTACCGCATCTCGACGGAATGAGGGGATAAAAGGGAGGAATTTCTTTAATATCAATGATTAAAGAGAATATTATTTTTAAGTCCGTTACTCATTACCTCTTAAATATCTGCGTGCGGTTACTGAAAGAATATTTTAAATAACCACTTGGAAAAAAGTAAAAAAAAATGGAGAAATTTAAAATAGGATCAAGTTGTTTATAGTGCGACGTTAATGAACATTCCTCCAAAAACGCTGCGGAACATTTCTTTTATCTTTAAACGTTTTTGTTTGTATTATGATTGCATTAAATGGTGTGTATATTATAGAGAAAAATGCGAAGAAAAATATATTTTGAAAATGGTTTGATATTGGAAAGAATCTATAATTTAGCACATTGTCCCTGAGAATTTTACCAGAATACGTCAAAAACTGGAAAATGGAGTTTATATAATATTGCTGAGAACATTCCCTACTCAATTCTGAAAAAAAAAAGTTACATTTGTATTTGAAAAAATTATTTTAGATGTAGTAATAATGCTTATTAAGTTAACTATTTAATCTCCTTTGTATCATATTTTAGTTTTCTTTGAAATAGGAGAATTACAGAAGTTACATGAATGTTTGTCCATTTTTTTAACTATTATATCATTTATCTATTCAGTATCATTTATAATACTACATATTATTTATACGCATATGAGAGTTATTGCAATCTGTAAATACACACTGAGGTAAGTACTAAGATTATTTATTTAAAATCTTTATAATAGCAAGAGGACACATTATATAAAACATTGAAAGTTCTATATTTAAAAAATGGGAAGTTGTAATGAATTTGCTGAAAGAGATGTGACGATTTCTTCATTTAAATCTGGAAAAGTCAAACACTGTCATATTGAAGTTAAGACGACTTGAGAGGCTCGCTATGCAATACACTTTATCAAAAAAATTTGGGGGAGATGGGAACGGTAAAAATAATTTGATTTATATTCAGATTATTTTATTCAGTTGAGTCTGAAAGTAAAAAGTCACTTTGCCAGCCATTACCTTACAATTTTAAGAAATTAAGAATTTCTGAAGTTTTTCAAATTGTTATAAGATACTCAATTTTTTGAATTTTATAGTCATTTTACGTTATTTATGTTTATTAGATTATTGCAAACAAAAATTTGTATGGATTTTAAAATCTGTTCCCTTGTTGATTTTCAATAATTGTTTTTCTAGCTTAATCTGGAAAAACACGATTTTTTTTTAAATATTAACTTAAGCATTTTTATTTTTTTAAAGTACCTAGAGATCTCAGACCTAAATTCATTCTAAGTTTTATAGAACATGGGAGTATATACAAAAGAATTCAAGACTCCTTTTTGAATAGAAAGAAAGCCTTAGGGATTAAAAAGTCTGAGAAAAACGCATTTAAAGTTTGTAAAGGTATAAAACAAAAACTTATATGCCCGTAAATCTTTAATTTTTAGTTTGTTATTTTCCAACTTTAGTTCTACATTTAAACACTACTTTAAATAAATATGACAGAAAACATTTTTTAATGCAAAATATATTTTTGCATAATATTGATAGCATTTGTTACGATGAGACAGGTTATTCAGCTTAATTTTAACCTAATATTTTCACAAAAAATTTTTAAACACAAAGCATTTATGTACAAAATCATAATGATACGAACTTAAGCTAAAATTTGCCAGGTTTATTCATAAAATTTAATTTTTTTCAGATTCAAATTCGGAAGTTTAGTAAGTTTGAGTTTTTGTTGCGTAACTTTAAAAAATACTGAAACATAGTACTTCTATATGTTTACTATAATTCAGTTTTTGGCACCCCAAGAAAATATTCAGTTTTATCTCCTTTTGAATCCAGAATACTTGTATTTGAAAGTCTAATTGTATTATCATCTGAGGGCGATTTTTTTATATATCATTTTCAGTAGTACTCTATCTCTTCGAAAAAAAAATTGTTTCTCATCGCAACAGGAGAATGTTTCGGCCGCGGCATTTCCTCAACAGGAAAAATCACGATAAATCTCCTATGTTATATAAACTATTGAATTTAATCTTAATTAAGTTCCTATGAGAATCAAAAAACTCAGAACGTAAACAAGCAGAAATGATTTTAGAAAGGAAAATTTAAATTAATAACCATCTCACAATGAAAGAGTTGATTGTGCTCAAAAATGTATTTAATTAATTCAATTTAATGGTAGAAAAATGCTTTAAAATGAAAACAAAGCCAAAACCTAAGCCCAGAAAACTTCAAATATCTTAAAAACTAATTTAGTATCAGATCTGAAATTTGGTGGCAAGCTTCCTAATGATAGGGGAAGTAAATAAATAAATAAAAAACAGTAAACAGGTAAATGAAAAAAAATGGTGTTTTTTAAATTTGTAGGGTACTGTGTAGCCTAAAAAAATACTAAATTTTTATCCTATCTCAAAGAAAAACTGTTTTTGATGATAAATATTCCTGTAAAGGTATATATGTTACAAGAGCTGCAATATAATTGTTTTGGAGATATATTTTGAGTTTTCTAGTGATTTTTTTCTCTAAAAAAAGACAGTATTTTTTCATGGGTCATTCATATTTTTTCATTTTGATCATCATCTTTCTAAAAATAAGGTCCTTTGAAATATTGAAAAATATCCATGGGATTTCAATTAAATATTAAAAGCTAGAAAATTTCAAAATATTATCTGCTATCCAATTTTAAAAACCACGCATTGGTTTGAGATTAATTTGAAAAACATTTTTTTCCCCATAAAATCTTTCCTGTGGAGTTGAGAAATTGTTCTTTTTTCATTCGCCCATTGCCATTCAGCTTAAAAATTCATAAAACTCACTTCTTACTTTACGTCTAAGAATGAAAATAATTTATTTTTTTCAATTTGAATAACACACAAGCAACAACTTTAACAGTATCTGAAAAATGAGTAGCAGTTATAAATGTTTATCAAAGAAACTTTATGCATGTTTATAATGAATAATAAATTATGTCCATGTGTGTGTGTGTGTGTGTGTGTGTGTGTGTGTTTATTGATGCAATAAAAACATGGATTTCTTATATACACTCATGTCCATAAATTAAGGATAATTCAGAATCACACAGAAATTGAGCTCTAAAATAAAAATTTCACCTGTAGAATTATCACACACATCTTAAAGAAGAATATGCAAATTACAGGAAACCACCAGATGGCGCGGATAGTACGTCACAATGACGAGAGTGTAAGAGAGGGGTATATAAGGAATGGTGGCAAAGAAGTAAAATTGTTCACAAGCGCTTTAAAAGCCTTTCAGTGCCATAACCGCATAGTTATGGCACAAGGGAAGAATTTGGATGATTTTTACGTGGTAGAATTATCGGACGACTGGAATGTGGACGTACACAGCTGGAAGTATCCGAGGAACTTGGAATAGCCCAGAGTGTCATCTCCAGACTTTGGCAACGATTCCAAGATGATGGTAATGGGAGTAGATGTTACAACACAGGTCATCCCGAGTTACAACGCCGAATGAGGACCGGTATTTGGCAGTTACTGCCAAAAGAAACAGACGGAGCACAGCATCAGACCTATCTCGTCAGCTCTCTTCAGCTACCGGTACGACAGTTTCAAGGCAGACCGTGTACAGACGCTTAGGGCACATTGGTCTATATGCTCGTAGGCCTGTCAGATGTGTTCCCCTTACCGCAACTCACTGTCACCTCCGATTAACCTGTAGTAGAGAGCATGCATTGTGGACACCGCAACAGTAGTCTTGTGTTATGTTTTCCGACGAGCCCAGGTTTAGTTTGCAGTCTGATTCTCGAAGGACTTTCATATGGAGAGCGCCAGGTACCCGTTACCACCAAGAGAACACCATTAAACGACACCGTTACGGTTGTGCAGGATGGCTCGTTTGGGGAGGAATTATTCTTGGTTCCAGAACTGACCTGCATGTTCAAAGTGTAACGATGACAGGCCACATCTATCGGGATGTCATTCTGGAACAACATGTACATTTGTTTCGGGGTGCCATGGGTGCTGAATTTCTGTTTATGGATGACAACGCCCATCCTCACCGTGCAAACATTGTAGACGAATGCCTTCAATCGTAGGATATCACCCGTATGGATTGGCCAGCACACTCACCGGACTTGAATCCAATAAAGCATGAGTGAGATATGCTTGGCCGACGCGAATTGCAGCTCGTCAACCCTCTCCCACCTGTCTACCAGAACTTCGGAGGGCATTGCTTGATGAGTGGTGTAATGTTCCCAAGATCAGATTGATAATTTGATACTCAGCATGCGTAGGCGTTGTAAGGCCTGTATTGCATCGTCCGGGAGAAATACTCCGTATTAACCATCATACTAACCATGTTATACTGTTTTTCGTAAAAGGTTCTTTTTTGAAATTTGCTCCAGGGAATAAAAATCGCAATTTTTATTAATTATGTCAAACATATAGCATCTTTTTTGCTCTTTACCTTTTGTTTAATAAATAGACTTTACAAATAAGTCAAATTTGTTTTGCTTCTGTCTCTTTCTTTGCCTGAACTTCATTATCCTTAATTTATGGACATGAGTGTATATATGTAAGTAATTCCTGAATATCCATTAACAGTTATGAATTTTGGAATTAAGAAACATGAAACCCTTTAATTATCGATGTTTGAAGTAACAAACCCCGAGATTCAAATATAAATAAGGCAGTTCAAAATATACCATTATTATTACCAATAAAATTATACGAGTACGAGGCATGTCCGGAAACTATAAGCACCGATTTGGAGAAAAAAAACACATAAAACATCTTTTTTCAAAATAAAATTGTTTTTTACATAGAAGAGCATGTAGAAAATTATTTTTCTACACTGTTACTACCACAGTTCAGGCATTTTTCATGTTGGGAAACCAACTTGTTTATACCATTTTGAGGAAAAGTGCCGCCACTGAGCAATTTCCGAAATTTGTTGAAACTCATTACAAAACAATCTTATTGCGAACTGTCATTTTTTACGAATTTTCTCATTCACTTTTTCAGCCTATCATTGACAACAGAAAGCTGCTCATTACGTGTAATGTCATGAACATTGGTTTGCCCATCATTGAAATGTCGAACACATTTTTTCACCTTTCCATCACTCATTACATTTTCGCCATAAATCTCTGCAAGTTGACGATGAATTTCAACTGCCTTAACATCCCTGAGTCCAAAAAGCGGATTACAAAACGCACTTCACAGTCGGTGGGATCGGCACTCGTCTGAAACATTTTGAATGCACACTATCATGTGTGTAAAGGCTATACAATCTCGCTGTAACAGCGTCCTTGGACTGATAATCAACCAGAAACGAGGGAGAGAAAGTGTTGAACTGAGTGTGCGATTATAGTAGAACAGAATGACGCTTAGCTTCCGGACAAGCCACAGATTTTGATTACTTTTTCTCTGCAATGCTTATGCTCCAAAATTGAAATAATATTCTTGCTGCTTCATTTTAAAAATATCTTACAAATAACTAAAAGAGTATGAGGGAAAATTTAAGTTTTAATGATGAAAATATCATATGCGACTTTAAGCAGACGTTATTATACGTAATACAGATCCATGCCTTTGAACAAAAGTAGATGGGGGAAAAAACATGGAGATTTTGCAGTTTACTTCATTTCAAAACCCTCGCGGGAAAGATTTTTGAGGTGGAAGTAAGTGAAATTTCATTTTTCTTCATTAGAAATTTATATAAAGAGACCGCAAAGTGAATAAGATAGAAGAGAGAGAGAGGGGGGATAAGCTTATTTACTCTTTTCTCATATTCATGAAAATATTCAAGAGGTAGCTTTTCAAATATAATTTTAAAAGTATACAGTTTCATAAGGTATAGAATTTGATACCTTACACGGTAAGTGGCTTTTCTTTTTATACTTTCAAGGAAAATAACATTCCTCGCTCTTGCAATTTACTGAAGAATAATGATACATTTTTAACGCTAAAATGTTTCTATACACACATTTTAAATTTAAAATATCCATAAGGAAAAACTTTTTTGAAAAAAATAGCAACTCATTGAATGTTTCAAAGAAATATTTTATAAGGATAGAATGTTGCGTAATGATTTCAATAAAATTTGAGTAATTTTATAGTAAGTGTCGTTTATCACTTTATGCACTTTTATCTATTTCACTGAACGTAATATTTTCCGATCGTTTATATTGTGTTTTTAAGATTTTATTATAAAATTAAAGTAAATTAATTACACGTGATTCATGAGCTTTTCAGTATTTTGTATGAAAATATTAATAATTTTGCTTCAAGGTAAATTTAATGTATTATTTCCAAAAGTAACAGGACAACTATAAACTTAAGACAATACTTTCCCGTAAAGTAGTGCAGGGTAAATCATTATCAAAAATTAGTAATTAACAAAAAGTACTCTATGGATTGGAAATTTTTTTACTTTTATTACAGCTGGATAACATTCTGACAGTAAGAAATTTCTTTAAAAAAATCATTCTTAAGTTAAGAGGTCTATCCTTACTTTTATAACTGCTTTCATTTTTTGTTACTTAAAATGAAGAAAACAATCAAGGTAAAATGGCTTACCTTGTCAATGGAGGGCTGCCACACAGTGATGCAAATCAAAGTCCATGAATAAAAAGTCCTTTTGTGAATTTTATATGTTTTTAATTTCTACAGCACACATAAAAATACTCGGGACATTACACGACACTAATTAATCTAAACAAATAACATTTATAAACATCTATATCAACTTTAGTTTCTACCGCGTAGTTTCAGTATGTTTCTTCTACGCGTCCATTTTTTATTCTGAATCAATTTGTTCCATTTACAAAGGTGGCGCTGCTGTCGCTTTAAGAAGATGGGAGTTTGTGACAACTGCCGTATTTATTCGAATCTAAGCTGCACAGCTTATCCAATGTTAATGTTACTGAAAATCGGGTGCGGCTTAGGATAAAAGGCGGAAAAACTCGTTGGTTCGGGAAATTTAATATGATACTGATGTTTGGAGCAATCAAAGGTTCATGCATGTATGAAAAAGTTTCTAATACTGGCTAAATAAATTAATTATTCTCCTCTAATTAGTTCTTAAAAGATTCTCGATGTTTAATTTCGTAAACATCGTATACCTCTAAACCATTTTACACTTTTTTTTACATTTTTTGGACCAAAATGTGTTGAGAATTTGGGGTGCAACTTAGAATCGATGACAGCTTAGATTCGAATAAAAATGGTTTTATACTTTATAATTCGTAGAGAAAGTCAAAATATTAGCGCTCAAAACAAAAACAACAACTCTTCAAATTGAATTTAATGATTTCTTAGATTTTCAAATTGAAAGATAAATAAAAGAAAGCTTCCACTTTAGGTAAACAAAATAATTTAACCGAAAATATAAAACATGCTTGTTGAAACTGAAATTCTGAAATCCTGAGAATATCCAAAGTCAAAACTGACTGACTCCAAGCTAAATATGCAGTGGTGTTTTGAGATATTCTTCTTTAGGAAATTGTACAATTCACAAAATGAATCTCATCTGTAATGTATTGTGTGTTTCAGTTCTGGAACATTTAACTTTCTATTAGCATCATATCTTGTTGCCAATTTTGGGGTATTAATAATTATTGTAATATATTCAGCTATTTCTTGAAAAAAATTCTTCATTAAAAGTAATCTGATCTACCTGTTTCGATACAAACAATTTGAAAAAAATGACAATATAAAATTTATTAGATTTCACTCTATTAGAAAGATTATCTAACTGAAGGTATGAGAGTTTAAAAAGAATAGAGATTTAAAATTATACTAAGCTTGTTCTCTTTCAGTTTCAAAAAGCTGTCTTAAAACAAGAAATATTGAGATCTGGGTTTCTTCTTTAAGTTACACATTTTAGGTGTAACTTAAGCAGTTTTGACGAATATACTCGTCATGGAGAAGTTTCAGGATTTTGTGTCAGGATAAATATACTCGTCGTGCGTAAAAGTAGAGATCATTGGCTATTTGAATTTTAATTTTTGAGAAAAGCAAAACATATTCTCAAATTTCAAGATGTTTAATATATTTTAAAGCCAGGTCGGAGTAAGACAAATTAATAAAAAGTATATGAAAATTTTTAGATTAACTGATGCGCCCCCGCATGCACTAGCTGTGAAACAGCGTATAAATTCGCATAACAAATTTATTTATGTACGATGATAAGGTTTTTTAGATGTTAGCCTAAAAGGGACAAAGTCGGAAAGTTGATTTATAATAGGGTTCCTTCAGGTATGGTAAGCCATAGAACAATGCGTGTCGCCTACCAGGCCCTAAGCCCGTTGATAGCTGCTGGCCCAAGTTACATAGCTATCGAGTGGTGTAAATATCAGTTGTTTGATGTCTCAACCATGTGCTATATTAGAGTAATAGTCCAATGCTGTGGTGTTTAAAGAATAGTTATTTTATTAGGCTGGAAAAAACAAGGATGCTTTACGGAAAGAGGACTGTAATCGGATGCTTGGTCAATGGAGAGCTGGTCTCCTTGCGATTGAGTCCAGGTTTAGTCTCGAAAGCGATAGTAGGCTTATTTTCATTTGGAGAGGTCTTTGAACTCGTTTTCATCCATGACAGATCCGGGAGATGCATACAGATCAGGCAGTGTCTGTGTTTAGAGTGATATCTCTTTGGGGGGATGCACAGACCTCCATGTCTTTTCCTGAGGAAATGTTAATGTTCCCACCTATGGAGATGACATCCTGGATGCTTATATGCGCCCTTATGCAGGGGTAGTTAGTGATTCTTTCATGCTACAGGATGATAATGCAAAACCTCACAGGACTCGCATTATGGATGTTTATCTTGAGCAGGAAACAATTAAACACATGCAGTGGCCAGCTCGAGCACCGGACCTTAACCCTATAGAGCATGTTTGGGTCGCTCTAGGACGACGTGTAGCTTCTTTAAATCCCCCTCCTAGGACCCTAACTACGCTTTCAACTACCTTGGAAGAACAATGACCCGCACTTCCTACAGAATTAATAGACCACACATATATATATATAATTGAGATGATCACACATTGCTGCATGTGCTGTATTACACCTAGGGGGAATATAACACATATAAAAGGTACTTTTCCTATACCAAACTGACACGTCTGATTTGTTCATTGTATATATAGGCCAATTTTTATAACACAATAATTGTCTGGTGATTTCTTGTTATGGTACTTTATACTATATGTGTGTTACATAATGTGTATAAGTTTCATTAGATTTCACGCAAAACTTTTTGAGTTATCGTCAATTTTCTGATTTTTCCTTAATTTATGATTATTATCGTAATTTTTTCCTACAAACTACATTTTCCCCAGAATTTTTTTATACTAGATATAGTTAATTTAATACCTTTTTAGTTAGCTCATTTTCATTTGAAACTGAGTTTTACAGTTATTTTAATAAGATATTGTCTCGGATGAGTATTTTCTTTAAATGAAGTTGGTGTGTTGCATACCATTCTCTCTTTAGAACTACAAGCGGGTCGCTGAAGTTTGGATGGACGAATACAAGGAATACTTGTATATGCGGCGTCCTCACTATCGAGATATAGATGTTGGAAATCTGACGGAGCAGAAAAATTTAAGGAAAAGATTAAACTGTAAGCCATTCAAGTGGTTTATGGAAATTGTAGCTTTTGATCAGCCAAAGAAATACCCTCCAGTAGAACCTCCTGATTATGCCAAAGGAGAGGTATTTTGTTTTTCCATATTTGCTTGAAAAATACAAGCATCAAGAATAGATAAAAATTACATCGTTTATAGCTGTTAAACATAGCTATCACTCTATTGTGAAATTTATGATTATTTTTACTCCATTAGTAACTCTAAATATTTCAATAAAAAGAATTTTATCAATACATATTTTACTCACAATAGCCGAACAAAAAAAATTAAATGTTTTTTATAATTAAATGTGATAGAAAGTTTTCATTTCGTTTCTGAAATCGTTTGAATTTCATTTTTATTTGTTTGGTAATAAGTTGAAATGAATAAGAATAAGTTGAATAAGAATATACCTTTGTACATATATAAATATATATACAGTGAAATTCGTTTAACATGAAACTGAGGGTACTAAATATAACTACCTATCAATTATGATTGTACATTTCTTCCTTGCCAGTTTTTTTTTCTTTCTTTCTTTTATAAATTTTGCTTTGACACAGCCACCTCCGAATTTTCTCTACTCTCTTTTTCTCATCCGAATAATGGACTGATTCTTAAACTGATATAAAACTTTTACTAAGAGTTAAAATTATATCTCTATGAAAATTTCTAAATGAAATACTTATTATACATATATCTATTATTTAAAGACGGCAAATAATATTTTTTCACTAAGTAAGCATTCTTCTTTTTTTGTAATGAATTTTTTAATCTTATTTTTATATGATTTTGAAATTAGTTTCTTTTTTTTTAATTTCATATTTCTTTGTAATAGGGCACTAAAAGTATGATCGAATTTTTTGAAAAATATTTTTTAATACAATACCCTTTTTCTTCATGAAAAAGCTCTTCAATTTTAAAATTATTCCAAGAAGACATCTTTCTTAAGAACTTTGCACACGTAATTTATGCAATATTTGTGTTTACGGAGCATAAAAAAAAAGTTATGGAGATTCTGTTTATTGCAACTTTTCTTTTAGATTCGAAACTTTGGATCAAACTTATGCATCGACACGTTGAATCGGGGACAAAAAGAAAGGTTTGGCTTAGAAAAGTGTATCAAAGATGATGCCTCACGACAAGGAGAACAGGTAAGGAATTTGCATTGCGCGTCTTTCTATATTCTTTGAATAATTAATACAGCAGACTTTCATCGGAGAACAGAATATCCCCGAATAACTATTTTTGAATTTTAAATAAAGCTAAAAGAGAGAGAAACAATTCATTCGTAACTTTCATCTTTCCTGCTAAGATATTTGTTTAAAACATGAGATACAAAATTGTGAAAAATTGAAAAGTTAAAAGACTATTCAAAAATAGAAACATAGTTTTCAAATATGTTATATTAAATAGTCTTTCATGTGTGTGTGTGATGAGCATAACTATTTACATAACATTTTTTTTCTCTGTCTTTAGTTGATATTTGGCTTCATAATTGTTCTTTCCTTTTAATCATTTACTCTATTCCACAAACACATTTTGGAATACTTAACTACAACGATATTTTCAAAAAAGAAAAACCAATAATAATAGTTACAAAGTATTCCATAATTTTTTTTTGCATTGGCATTTGCATACTCTTATTCTAATAAGTTGTCTAACCTTGAATTTTAATCACTGCTATTCTGAGTAGAAATAATAAAAATAGCACTCAAGTACTAGACGAGTCACATTATTTTGACCATATCCACATTGTACTATACGCATAGGAACTAGATACATGGGACTCGGAAGTGAAGGTTATGGAAGGTTACCACTGGTATCTAGAGCCATAGATACCAGTATTTTCGGTAGGCAAGATACCAGTATAGATTACAGTATTTTCGGTAGGCAAGATACCAGTATAGATTACAGTATTTTCGGTAGGCAGGGTGTATAATGGAGTATCCATACTGTCAAATGATCGAAATGCACTATTAGGTTCAGATCAGGAGGTTTCGGAGACCAGCGGAGCATTTGGACCCCTTTGTCATGCTCTTCCATTCGATTCCGAATAATTCTGTACTTATAGCACGTAGCATTGCCCTGTTGAAAGATATTATCCTTTTTGAAGCAGTCAACATGCAAGGATGTGCATGATTAACAATCCTGAATGTAACCAGATCCAATGACTGTACTTTTCACTGGAATGAGAGAATCCAGGCAATGCTTTGAAAACATTCTTCATTCATTGACTGTGCACTGTTGTAACAATCTACTAGAGGTTGTTGATGTGTGTTTTGGGATTCGAGTAAAGAACAGTCATAGCAAGTTTTAAATTCAAATTTATTTATCCCTTTACTTAATAAACACAACTAAAGGTAGGAAATGCACTTAGTAAATAATTGGAAGAGCAATCGCACGGCTTAAGGCTACTAACATATAAGTATAATTTACTCCACTTACTCTTGGAACACTCTTTACTTCTACGCCAGAATTCACTATAAATATCCTTCTTAATTATACGACCTATCTAGTTCACAATTTCAATCCCTTTTAATCTCCAATTATCAACTATCGGCCATCAGTTAGCGACTGTCCATCCACTAACATCACGTACCTAAATTCCAAAGCTTAAGTAGAACAACTCATTTGAATAAATCAAGTCTTCTTCTTCGAGAGACGTTTTCAACAGAACTTGCACTTAAAAAGAACAATTTTACCCCAAGAGGATTAATAGAAGGCTCGCGGATAGACTCGTTACACTGCTTACGACTGTGGTAGGGGGTGTTGTTAATAATGTAAACTCTCCCTAAGCTTCAAGGGGTAATAGGAATACTAGCCCCTGAATTTGAATGAATTATTCACAAAGTTGATAAAATAACCACATTTTAAGAAATTCGCCCTTCTTTTTTTTCATGACCTAATAATTGATTTTATGAAAGGGCACGGTAAAATAAAAGTTCGAGGTATAAATTTTAAATATTAATATTTATTTTTAAGAACACACTCGGACAGGTCTATCCTCCTTCTCACCCAATCATAGAATTAATTTCTTCCCACCACGCTAAGGGGGGTGGCGATAATACAACTGTCACCTTTTCTAATTTTTTGAACTCAAGATGTAAATACCATTTAGTTTTTCCGTCATTTTTACTGTATTGCAGCAATTTGTACTTTCCTGGCATAAAGATATCCGTCCGCTGAAAAGAAATGTATGCTTTGATGTCTCTAGCTCTGAAAGAAGAGCGCCTGTTGTCTTATGGAAATGCCATGATATGCAAGGGAATCAACTCTGGAAATATGAAATGGTAAGAAGCTTTCCTTTTTATGTTTAGTCTGCAAAATATAGAATACACTTAACAAATTTCACAATTTTCATTACAAGTTTGGCATCATTGTTTGTATCCCTTGTTGAAGAATACTTAATAAGTGGATCGATTCTAGGTTGATAATCACTATTTGTCACTGCTGGATAAATTTGTTATCAAATGGTAGTTTAATAAAATTATAATGAATATGGATGTATTTATTAACATAATTTGTAAGATTAATTAACTTCTAAAAAAATTTTTCTCACTATGGATGGCATTCTCAAAAGATTCTGAGGTTTTAGAAAAATACGTTTACCAAATGTTAGATGAATTTTTCAAATAATCAGTGGTGTACAATTTCCTATTCAGCTTTACGATGATACTTTTCAATCAGCTTTACACAATTATGTAGATCAGTGCTTCTCAAAATTTCAATAGTTGCGACCCAATATTCAATCATAATTTTCATCGCCCCTCCCTCCTCCATACATAACAATGTATTAAATTCAATAATACTATACTCTGACGCTAAAGCTACAATACGACTTCAACCTCTTAAGGGCCACCGGCCTATATAAACGTCTCGCTCAGTCAAAGCGCTAATTGCCCCAGGCATATATATACGTTTTTCCCAAGTACGATCTGTTCTGCTTTCCGTAAAATTATTCCGAAGGCTTTGAAATGCAATAAAAGACTTGACAGTAAAGGATTAATTATAAATCGTACTGATTACCAAAATAAATGTTAATTTTTGCATATAATTTATATATTACAAGACCATGGGGCCATTGGTAATTATAAATGTTGTTCTTAACTTAGTATACTAAATTAATTATAAAATACATTGTGCAGTACTATTACATTTATAAGTGTATTATATCAGTGTAAATGTGCATCTTATTTTTTATTATGTCAGAATGTATTTTGTTTGTTTACTTTCAGTAAATTAATAATTTTTTAAATAATCTTTTATTTTCGACTTTTCAATATGCTCGAGTCCCCCTCGTTTAGTTATCGCCCCCCCCTAGGGCGGAGCACTCCTCACAGTTTGAGAAACGCTGATGTAGATAGTTTTCTTTCCAATCCTAAAAATACAAACAAACAAAAATAGAAATGGATATAGGATTGTTTTTATAAAACTATTAAATATAGTTACTTAAAAGAGGGAATTTTCCTATAGAAATCTACAGGTATCTGAATTTAATGTATCTTGTATCTTTTAAATCCAAAATTCCTTGAAACCGTCTCTCTAATATAACTTAGAAAATATTCACCACCGAAAGTGTATTAGTGAAAATGATCCTTTTAAGAGGTTGTAAGCTAGAGTGCTCCACTTAATTATTTAATTACAATGCCTTGTTCAAAAAAGGAAAAATGTTACGGAGAATTTTATTCTCTTTGTTTAATGACATTTTTATTACATTACGAAAATTAACTGTAAAAAATAAAATAATTCAAATATTATAATAAAGTTTAATTATATAGAGTTGATTTTGTTGAATTGAAATATTCAGTTGAATTCAGATTCAAAAATAATCTAATTATTAACCAATTTTAAATACAATTTTTACTAATCGTTGGTTTTATTAGTTAATTTATAAATGTTCTACAGGAATGGAGGATGGTAAAATTCGTCTCCCAATTTAAACATGTATTAGCAGAAAAGACAAGTTATGTGCGAAAACCGTAGGCACGCAAGTCATATGATTATGTGGCATGTAAAAGATCCCTTGAGTGTCAATTTGACCTTGGTATTCTCGACAAAGTTAAATATCACGCCAATATTTAGAATTGGACTAGAGCTTGAATTAAAATTAATTCGAGGGTCCAATCGGTAGTGAGGCTACTACTAGATAGTGGCACCACGAAATGGCTCTCATATTTGGGGACTGCAAAGGCTAAGTTGCTAAAATGCAGCCCCATTGGGAAAAAAAGAAATAAAGGTTTTTTATGATAGATATAATATTAAAAAAATATTATATTAATATTATAAAAAAAGTTTTAATTAATTTCAAAGAAATTATGATTTGTAATTCATCAATAAATTTTATTAAAAATCACTTTATGTATAATAACTGAATTTATTTAACATTAATGTTATTGATTAAATTATAAAGTATTAAAAAATGTAATTCAATAACAGAGTCTTGGCCACTGTAATATTACTCGGTTGCACAACTATTAATCAGAATTTATTGATAATTATTGGAAAGGCTGCATTTTTGAAATTTTATCATACATACGACCCTTCCTCGATGACTCCAGTTTGAAAACTATCTAAGCTCCTCCTTTCAGACGCAGAAAATATTGCTACAAAATATACGCCATTTTAAATTTGATTTAAGTACTTGGGAAAAGTTTAAATAGTAATAGTTACTGTGTTGTAATAGTAATAGTTAAGTATACTATGGACTATCAAGTGTTATACGAAAGATTTCTCGAGTTTATTTACGTATTTATATTCTCGTATAATAAGAATGTTTTATTGGTGCTTAGAACAAAAAGAAATTAATCAAAAAAAGTTTTCAGAGAATCTGAAATATTAAAGGATATAGCATCGAAGAATATCCGTTCATCTAAAGATGCATTATTCATAGACCCGAATGTAAAAATACTTTTATAGATGATGCGTTGTAAAACTTTTTTGTAAAATCCATGTTACAACATACATACAGCTTTTACGAACATGTGTAAGTCGAAAGAAAGTAGCACGACTTTATACTTTTATTTTGAAACATCTGCTTTTCAAATGTGCAAGCAAAGAAAAAACGAAAATTTTAGGCAAAAATTTTTTATGTCGAAAGTGAGTTTTTTCGATACCTACTTCAAAAATAAAGAGTTTTTGCCATTTTAAAAATATAGCTGGAAATGAGGAAGTCCGAACAAAAAACGGTAAATATATAAGTAATATAAAAACATGTATTAGTATTACTTTTAGAAAAATAATTTAGTTACAGAATCTCACAGAGGAATTGCTTATGTTGTTCCTTAAAAAAATATTTTAAGTATTTTTTTCTCTTTTGGCATATTTTTTTTTAATTTTCTGGTGTTTCTTTTGTAATGTTCAGTTTTTAATCGAATTTCAAATCACTTCTAAACCTTGACAATGACATTTAAACAAAGCCATTCAATTTTTAAGCTCGTGAAAAATGCTTATAAACCAATTCATAAATATTGTATTCGTGTTTCATATTTAAAGTGAGATGCAAGTTAATTTTTACCCCCCCCCCTGGATGCGCACTTTCTAATTAAAAATTCCCTAATCGTTAATTTGTTCGTCCATGCTTTTTTAATCAATTGGTTTATTTGACCAGACAGGACATAATCGATACAATTCTGAATACTAGCAACTTTAATGAGTTTGGAATCACGCTCTCCAAATCTATCCATCATTCTACATGAAAAGACTTAGAAACCAATAAAAAAACTATTCTACAAAAGGAAGAATTAGGAGTAAGAGCCAACAACTTCAAATCAACAATTCTGTACCTCCACACCCCTCAGGGGGCACACCTTCTTTAGGTGAGTACGGGTGTCACAATCCCGAGGTGCCCTAGTGATCTTTTCCTTTTCCCAAGGGGTTTACTGTCTTTGGTAAACACGGGCTTCACAATCCCGGGGTACCCTAGTGATCCTTCTCTATTTTCGACCCTCCTTCTCGTCATTACTTTCATTCTTCTCTCCTTTCCCGTCTAGACAGCAGATTAAAATTTTTTAAATATACATGATTATAAAATCGAAAATTCCTTATTCGTGATTAAATTCTATTCTTTATATATATTTGTTATTAACACAGTTTTGTTTTTAATTTGTGATACATTAATTTGGTTCCTTTATTATTGATTTTATTTTCGATATTCTTATTGTTTTACTAACACCGTTGTTTGTCAACCCGCATGTTTGCCGTGTGCGGCGTCCCGTAAGGAGGAAAATGGTGTCTTGGGGATACCTTTTGCGTTCCCTTTGGCCCACGCTTCGCTGTAGACGGGAGACAGGAGTGAGCCCGCTCCTGTCAATCGGCTGGTGATAAGTCTCCTCTGAGACATTGCTGTAGGGTTAGTGCTGCAGATAAGGGGTGGCGGGTTTACCCGTTGGATCCTCGCCCTGATGCTGTAGTACTATATTCTGGGTGTACTCCAGGTAAGCGCTGAGCCTGACAAATGTCAGTTGACCGGCACACTGCCTCCCTTGTTGGACTCCGTGGTGGGTGGAGGCACGCCAGGACGAATTTTCATTTTCTCTTATGGATCCAATGCTGATGTGCCCGGGTAAAGGCCTTAATTTACCCACTCTTAACGTCGATCAAATATCAGAACATACAAGGTTTTATTACTTTCACTGCCAAATAATGAAATGTTACTTAAATCGCCTTTTGCTGTTTACAAAGCCCTCATAGGAATAGGTAGTGAACCGAAATCTGTAAAATGCTTACGTTCCGGTGATCTACTCATTGAAACCAACTCCACTCTTCAAACAAAGTCGTTTCTTCTTGCCAAAACCTTTTAAAACTCTTCAGTAAGTGTAACTCCCCACAAATCTCTAAACTCCAGCCGCGGTGTCATTTCTGAACCTGACCTGTTGACCACCCCTGAAGCAGAAATCCTTGATGGATTTTCTGACCAAGGTGTTATCCAGGTCAGGAGAATTACAATTAAAAAAATAGTACAATTATTCCTACAAAACATTTAATATTAACATTCAATAGCCCGAAACTACCAAATACAATAAAATCTGGTTATTTAAACTGTAAAATCCGTCCATACATTCCGAATCCTCTGAGCTGCTTTAAATGCCAGAGGTTCGGACATTCTCAAACTTCCTGCCGTGGGCAATTGACGTCCTCCAGATGTGCAACTGTTGGACATCCTTCCACAGATTGCAGTCTGGAGCAGAAATGCGTTAATTGTTCACAGCCTCATTCGTCCGACTCAAAACTGTGCCCTAAATGGAAAATCGAAAAAGAAATCCAAACTATTAAAACTAATAAAAATATATCATATGTAGAAGCCCGAAAATTAATAACCCCACAACCATCTCAAACTTACGCTCAGGCTGCTAAACCATTAACGGTAAGCAGTTCCTCACAAACAGATGAAAATATTACCAAAATAGTTTGCCCACCATTAAAATTGTTACAACCTAGAATATCCGTTCCACAACAAATGCCATCCAGAATTCCTACAGTTAACAAATCAAGCAAGCACCTCAACTCAAGCACAACTCATACCATCCTCATCTTCCGTTAATATTGCATCCGTATCAGATTCTCAGCCACCTATTCCTTTGTTTACTAATGCTCTCTCCACGTCCAATAGTGTTCTTGAATCTGTCGCATTATCCTCATCCAAACAAACACCTTCTCCTTCGACATGTCCCATTTCTACAGTCTCACCGCCACATCTACTAGTCTATCTACCTCAGTTGCATCTGTCTCATCCAGTAAAGCACCTTCTTCATCCACAGTATCAATGTTTACACCTTTAACAAATGAAGCAAGTCCTGTTCTTTCAACTGATACGACTACATCCAATACCATACCTTCCACAACTCAAGCTTCAAAACCTCGTAACAAAAAGCGGCCCCCTAAAAAAAATAAAAAACCGAATATAGAAATCAAGATGACGCCACATAAGCCAAAAAAGTCGGCACCTGTCGAATATACTACGGATGAGGAAGACACTATTATGTACGACGTGGAGGAAGAGGAGGAGGAGGAATATGACCGGATCCTAACTTCACGTATAAAAACGGAAAAACATACTACAAAGGAAGTTTACTTTTAACCCCTACTAAAAATAGAAACTGACCTTTTCTCAATTATACTTATTGAATTTGGTGGGGAATCCCCCAACCCACCGATTCAGAAACTATTAAAATTACGGTCTAGATTTTATTATGAAATTTTATAACTTTTATTTACACGTTTTTCATTTATCTGTTTTTAAGATGTCTGTTATTTTAAGATCTTATCTGACATGTGTGATGAGGGGAAACCCCTCACCAAAAATTGTTCTACTTTTAATCATTGGAAACCAATTTTTATGCGATTTGAAATTTTAACTTTTATTGAAACTGCGTTTTCAGTATTTTTAGATATTTCGTCCTATATTTTAATATTTTAACAAATGTTTGGCGCAGCATAGCCAAAATTGGCTCTTGCGCCATAAAACCCAAAACTCACTCACTCACTCACTCTACCTCCACAAATTCGTGGCTAGTGTTGTTTCTGTCGATTTGTGTGTTGAAATATTGGTACCAAAGTGACTTACGTATAGAGAAAGTACCGGTTGATTTAAAATTAGTGTGACCAATTTTAAAAGCATATAACTATTTATGATGAATTTCTATCGTTTTACTACTGGTTTTATCTTAAAAATGAAACTTCTAAGTTACTAATCTAACCGTTTTTATTTGTGAGGGTAAATTATAGTACCAAAATTGGATCCTCGAACTCGGAAAAAAATGTTTAGCTTTTGAAAGATGGTTGTAGAATTTCTGTTATAAATAAAGCATTAAAAATAAAAAAGACATTTTTCAAATGTATTATTTTCTAAACTTAGAAATTAAATAAAATTTAGCTCGCAATCAAAAGCTCCAGGAAAAAATGTGAACTAAAGGACTTCCTTAATGAAAAAGAAAAAAAGAAGTTGTAAAGAATTAACGCTGTAGGAAATCTTCTGCCTCGAAAAACTTTGGTAAAGAAACAACAAGTATCGCAATCTTGAATTGGACGTCAGATAAAGAAAACTGGTTATAAAAAGGTGAATAAACCAGTCTGTCGTCAAATGTTATGAAAGACCGTAGGAAAATGAAGAAAATGCTCTTGGTCTCTGTATCTCATGTTACGCAAAGGTAGACACAAAACATGGAGAGCTTCGGATAAAGCCCTGTTTCATCTATCATCCGCAACTGGTGAAATGAAGATACGACATATTTCACGTGAAAAGCGTTACAAAGACGCAGTTCTTTTGGAAACAAGTTAGCTATCAGTTGTAATGGTAGGGATGGATATGTCTTCTCACGGCTTAACAAAAATATTTTTTCATAAAACCAAAGGCTGAAATTATGACAAAATATTATCAAAATTAAGCACATGATCAAAGAAAGCAAACGTCTTTACCCTCAAAGGAGCTTTGTTTTTCACAAAGATTCTGCACTAAGTCATACTATAAAATCAACTATAAAATGGCTGAAAGATTAAAAAAATAAATTTTTTTCTTCCTGAAAAATGACTACTACCCTCCCTTGACTGCGTTTCGTGTGATTGCTTTGTTTTGTGATACTTAAAAAAACAATTAAATAGAGAGACGTATAGTAAGAACACTTCAAGGGCTTCAAAAAGCAATCAAAGAGGAAGTTAGAAAAATTCCCCCATCAATGTTCGAGAAAGCTCTTTTGGTTTGGCTGAACTTTTACTTATAATATACTGTGCTAAAGGAAACCACACTAAAAATTTCAGGTAAGTAACTTTATTCAGTAAAAATTTATGATACTCTGAAAATAGTCGCATTGTTTTTGAATCAACCGGTAATACATGTTAAATCCTTTGAACCATAAAATCAGGGCTTCGAACCATAATTTTTTTCTTTCCGGTTCAACTAAAAAAAAATATAACGGTTCCAGTTCCAAATAAATAATTATTTTATACTATGTATATTATTTGTACTAAAAATATAATTCTATCATAAACAAAAATGTATTTATATGGTTGAAATGTAAAACCGATGTTTTTTTCGGTTCAGTTTCGGTTTTCGCTACGACCAAAATAACGATTTTTCCGGTTTTCGTGGTTCAGTTCCGGCTCAAACCCCTGATTAAAATCTTCTTTTTAGTGTAACGGGGAAGTTTGGAGAGCGGTGTTCTTGCTCAGGTATCATCTTGATCCCTCATGGATCGAAATTACGAGATAGTCCCCAACAGCCCTCGTGTTGCCTTGAAATACAACGTTAATAAACAATCAATAAATCAATACAAGTCTTTAAAAAATGATGAAGAAATATCAGTAGATTTCTGTAAATTTTCCTTTTCATATACGTCAGTTGAAATGTAAAACGGAAAAAAAATATTAAGATTATTTCCTTCTAAGTTTTATGTTGTGGTGTGTCACTAAATTTGTTTGAAAGTTTCTTGAGGATAAATTTAATTTAAAGAGTTAAAAAGAGTGAAGATGTTATGTTTTTTTCCCGCCATGTCTCGAATGTGTTCTAAAACAAATATTTTTGTATTACGTAAATTTCTCAATTACAAAGAAAAGTTATGGTTATAAGGGAAAATGTATTTTCTAATTTCGATAGAATAATAATATGATAAAGCCAGAAAATCAGTACTGTAAAATCTCTACGAAATAGCACTTAATAACTTTGACAGAATAATTATTTCTGACGTAAGCTCTGGATTTGTTGCATTTAATGAGAGAAGATAGATATCTTCTTGTTAAATTATTTCATGAACAATCTATATTTTTTAGGTTTTTATAATATAATTATCAAAATATACAATCATTGATATTTATAGTTAGATATAACTGTTTAATAATACGTATTTATAACGTTTCGATTCACTACGGATGAATTGAACGACGATTAAATGTGCAAATCAGTGGAAGCCACAAATACAACTGCATGCTATTATAAGGAACTAAGCAAGCCATTAGAGGCTAGCGGACAAAGTGATGATATAACTCGAAGCTAATGTGGAATAAACTAAGTTTGCATCACAAACTCCTCGCTTAATTTCATTCAATAGAATGATCTTGCTTGGCGATGTATCTTGATCTATTAGAATCTTATAGAGGAGAACTCATATATGTGTGTGACTGAATAGAACGCAATAACATTTCCACGGGTTTAAAATACAATAATATATTAAGTTTCGACATGAAGGAAATATATACCTCATCAAATGTGCTCTTCTTAGAAGTCATTATTTCTTATCAATTTCATTTTTGGAAGTCAAGTGCAAAACTTCAATGTAGGAATTGTCTTTCATACAGAATTCAAACTATAGTCGGGCCTCTATTTAACGAAGTTTCTAAAACCCGAATAAAAGTTCGTTATAGAGAAAATTCGTTATATAGAGGTTTCCTCTTTCAATATACTTTATAAACCACATAAAACAAATTTTAAATTCAGAAACACTATATATTAAAAAAAGTAATTTCTCATACCTTTTTGTAAATTAATATATATTTATTTTATACATCTTACCCATCAAAAGAAAAGAAGAAAAAAAAAGAAAAACTGCAAGTCAAACAAGAAAAAAGAATGTCGAAGATTACACTGTATTTTCAACATTAAAAAAATAATTATATATTAAAAGTAATGAATATATTTTAAGGATATTTTCTAATTTAAAGCATACAAGTAACTCTAAACATACATATATAACAAAATAAATGCAAAATAATAATTTTTAGTCAATAAAAGAAAAGTTTATTTCCGATCATAGAAAACTAATGTATAATTTCTCATTGAAAATAAGGCTTAATGTATCATTTAATAAGCGTGTCGATTGCACGTAACATCTGGACTAGCTTGTGGCAGCTTTTAAGGCTTGTGCCAGCTGGGCCAGGGTCAAAACCTAGGCCTTAGGGGAGACGGGGTTTCTTTCTTGATTCGGCCTCTGTATAATCCTGAATCGAACAATTTTAATAATCAAATGTTATTCTCGGACGTATTCTCCGAAACACTAAGAATTTTAAACTATTTGCCATCTGTCAACAGTGGCTTGTAGCTCAAAACGAACATGACATTATACTATCATGCACGTAGTCATGTTTATATCCGTTAAAAAGAAATTTTATTAACAGTTGAGTTTCAAGATATATATATATATAATCAATGACATTTTTCGGATTAAAACCATAGAAAATGAATTTCCTAATAAAACTTCAATCTATTAAGAATTGCTTCTGTTGAACTTAACATGTACATACACTAAGTTCGATGAAAGGTCGCTGGAGTAGCCTTTTTTTCCATAGGGGCTTCAAAAAAAGGCGCCACTACATGTGGACGAAAACAGTCATTGTGTTTTAGCTTGCCTAAGACACAAAAGATGTTAAATCTAATTTTTTTGAAGAATTATGTAAGAAATATTTTGGTCTCACTAAAAATATTGGGTTGTTCGGAAAAAGTAATTTCGTTGTTGTTTTTTATGTGTGTGTGAAAAGGATTTTTCATACAGGCAATTATCATATAGCGAAAAATATTTTATTAAATTATATAATTGTACATTCTGGTCCAAGACCTTTTGCCATCTTTCTGGCAGTAGCATGATTCCACGTACATAAAATATTTGTTCTTTGCTGGCAAAAAACTAATCCAGGTGATTTTTGACCTCCTCATTTGAAGTAAAGGTTTTGTCCAATAATAACAAGAAGGTGCCAGATCTGGAGAATATTATGGGGGGGGGCAATATATATATCCCATTCAAGCTGAAAAAGCTATTGGCGAGTTACCAAACTTATATGAGGTCTCGCATTTCTTGGTGGAACACTACACCTTTTCTGTTGATCAATTCTGACCTTGTTTGCTTAAGTGAAGCATTCACTTTGTTCAGCTGATGACAGTACTCTTCAGAGATAATCGTTGTGTTGTCCGATAAAGACTAAAAAGAAAAAAAGATTCGTTTGAAATCCCACCAAACCGATAGCACACCCATTTTTGATGAACGTCGGCTTTTGAAATATTTTGAGCCGATTCTTTGATTCCATGATCTCTTGCGTTTGAAATTATAGACAATTCATTTCTCGTCCATAGGGATGATGCGCTTCAAAAATAATTTTCCTGACCTTTGGGAAGCAAATCACAAACATCAACGTGATTACACTAATTTCTTTCCGTGAGAACAAGAGGAACCCGTATGTCAAGATTTGAAGTTAACACTAGGCCTAGGTCATGAACGCAATGGCTTAACGGAGAACATTTGGACTTCCCTGCAAAGTCAGGTTTTGGGCCTCAGGTCCAGGACTTGGTGACAGTCAGGCTTCGGGCCCCCTAGAACTCTGCCCCCCCCCGTGCAATGCTGGGATGTACGTTACGCCACTGCATGAACAGTTGACTTTGATAAATTTAACCTCTCAGCAACTTCAAGGGTTGTTATTCGCTGGTTTACATCAACTAATGCCTTTATTGTGTCTTTATCAGCTTCAACTGGCCTTCCAGAACTTGTGCATCTTCAACATTAGAACTGCCAGATCGAAATTTTGCGAACCAGTTTTGGTACTGGCTAACTGTCAATACATCTTCTCCATACACATCAGCTAATTTTTTTCTAGCTTGAACAGCATTTTTATCTTTTCGATGGTAAAAAAATTAAAATATGTGCCGAAAATGCTGCTTTTCACTCTTCATATTTAAAAGGGTACCAACTAAAAACTACTGCGTAGAATCAATTGAACTTTTTCACAGGCAAGTTTTGCTGTATCAGCTTTTAAAAAATATAATGATTGTGCGGCTTAATTGAGAAGTTGGGTGCCTAAAAATATAATTATAGACCCTCTGTTGGGAAAAAACGAAATTACATTCACAACCCAATATTTAAGTATTTTTATTTCAAGTAAGAAGTGATAGAATTTTTTTCTCTTCCCACAACCTCAATATCCATACTTCGTATCACAAAAAAATACATTCGAATAAAATTAGTCTTTTTATCAGATTCTCTTAAAAACAAACAAATAATTCGGTTCTATAATTTTTTTTTATTCGTTAAATACTGCGTATTTATATATCTTAAGATATCATACGATAAAATTCTGAATTTCACTGTGTATGATTTTTAAAACACAGTACGAGACACTGAATGTGTCATATCGAAGCTTATCTTCTTTTAAATTATTGTACGGGAAAATCACAAGATCGATGATAAATCAACCATAACTGCTCTATTTTACTACTTTTCATGAAACGTTTAAATGATTTACGAATATATATTTATTTCAGGATACGAACCATTTGATTCATCTCCTGACCGGTGGATGTCTGGACTGCGATTCCCAAACGCGTGAAATATTTATGAGCCCTTGCGATCAAAACAAAGAGACCCAAAAGTGGAACTTTGAAACCGTCAACTTCACAGCCAATCAGAATTGGTAAGAACAAATTCTTTAGAAGAAATGAATTTTATGAAGGGACGAGCTTCGTTTCGCTAACAAGATATGTGATTATTGCAACTTTTAATGCATTCTTCAAACATTGTTAAATCCTCTAGCATTACTTCATTTTGTAAATATGTAAAAAGTGTTTAATTTTTTTATGTATACTAGGAGATTGTGTTTTGAAATTATGTATTTCAATGAATTCGATTATATATGTGTGAATGAATGAATTATTAACTGTTTTATTTCCCTCTTATTTTGTCAGGAATAAACACAATATATTAACATAAAATAATATTTCATAACAATTTCATTCATAGTTACTGTGTTTCGTAAAATTTATGGTATACTAAACAATTTAAGGGAAGGTAAATTGCTCTGTAATATTTTATAAGCCTCTGAATCTGAACAAATTGCATTCTTCTAGCTTTCATTTTTCCCTGGGGTTATTATTTTTAAAAGTCTTGATTCAGTTACGAAACGCTGCTTTTTGTCTCTCCTTATAAAAGCATTAATACAAATTTTAAAAAAAAATAGTTTTACTAATTAAAAGTCCTTTGACAATTTTTAAAAATTACTTTACTTTCCGAATTTCAAATCAAATTTACAGGGGTGTTCAAATGAAAAGATACGAAACGTTGCAACATTGTAACCGTTAACATATTTGCCTATGCCGCTATGGAATAACGTAGCGAGATATCTAGTTACGCAAATGGAATCTCCGGCATAGGGTGGATTAAATGCTGGCACCCGCATGCGCCAGGAGATATCAGAGGTTCTTTTAAAGAGTGCCGTCCAATTGACGCGGAAGTGCATGTGAAGACATGATGGAGTTCAGATTGCAAAATTCCAAAATTGATGAGCATCGAGACGTTATCAAAGTCCTACGTAGTTTTCTCAAGAAGAAAGACCAGGGTTGCTCACGGAGGGTGTGGTACTGCTCCCTGATAATCCTCGTCCACACATCTCCAAGGCCACATGCATGTAACTGGCAAAGTTCAAGTGGGAGTAGCTTGATTATCCACCCTACAGCCCCGACATGTCACCCTGCAATTTCTATGTGTTTTTCCCCATGAAAAAACAACTGAAAGGGAAGCGTTTCGTTTCGGATGACGAACTCAAGGACGTTGTGAAGACTGGGACTCGTCATGGCCACAGGAGTTCTGGGAACAAGGAATCCTTTGGCTCGTTAATCAATGGGATCGTTGTGCTTAGGCCCATGGTGTATACTTTAAATAAAGACTTCATTTATACTCACAATGTCGTTTCGTACCTTTTCAACTGAACACCCCTTATATTATTCAAATCATAAGTAACAGTCGCATTTGTAAGCAATATTAACTCTTTTCTGTGAAGTTCTGCGGAGAAATCCTTCTGCACATAAATTATAGTTCATAATGGAAAAAGAATTAAAAAAAAAAATTCCTTAAGGTATCCGACTGGTTGCGACAACTTTTTTTTTTAAAAAAAAGGAGATATCGGAATTTTTTTGTTATTTTAGATTTGTTTAGTGCATTTTAAGAAAAATGTGCTAAAATTAAGAAGAGAAAAAGAAATTATTATTACTAAAACGGGCAAAAATAGGTAAAAATTTACAAAAAAATAGCATAAACGGGCCCATTCTGCACAAAAGGTTTATGAACAAATTTTCAATTTTTTCAATCTAATGTGTTGCTACATTATTCAATGTTGAAATGACCTCAGGATAAGAGATATTTTCTTTTTTACAAAAACTAGAGCACTTTATCTCGGTTACTATATGAAAATGCTGAAAAAGACAGTGATTATATTCAGATAAGGGACTGTAAATTTTGTAATAAAACAGTGATTGATAAATCTGAAGTTTAAAACAATTCTACTAATATACAGAACTTACAGAAAAAATTTCAGTTAATTATGTTCAAAACTTTTTTAGCAATCGCTAACCCCCGTTTGATTACTTTCAAAAAATGACATTTCGAGTAAAACGCGTTTTAAAGTATGACATCTTGCTTAAAGTAATGGCATCTGCTTTTACTAAACATTTTTAGTTTTTGTTCTAGTAAACGGAAAACGATAAACTTAGTATTTTTATAAAGCTAATAAAATGGCCCATAAAATAAAATCATTAAAAAAAATTTGTCAATTTTTGGCAAAATTCACAGTTTTAGGGTAGTCGGATACCTTAAGGGTTTGAAAAATCTTAAAAATCAGTGTTTCGAGGCAAATTCAAAACATATTTCAGCGAACTAATCCAGCACTTGAAAGGTTAGATTTTAATTGATCTGTTCATGCGTGTTTTATAAAGCATGCATTTTGGGGATGGGACATGGGAAAAATATTTCACACTTTATATTCAATGAATTTTCTGGGAACTGTATCATATTTTTTAATGAAGGAAACTAA